>VXBW01007044.1:112329-333282 GCA_013400375.1 Thinocorus orbignyianus
TTTTTTTTTTTGTCTCCCCAAATGCAGGGGGTAGGTTGGAAATCCAGCCAGTATTTGCACTGAGCCAGTGGTCCCACTGCACTTCCAACATGCCTAACATAGGGGAAAACATGTTAAGGGAGTTTTAAGTGGTAATGGGCCATGAAGCATATGGCAGTGTTGTGGCATCTCAAGAGCCATATGCACAGGCCTACAAACTGTCGGGATGTGATACACTACAGATAATATCCATGATAAATTATTCACTTAACCAAAAATTGTACATCAGCCCTCAACAGCTGGTAAAAGCTGGATCCTTGCCCAGTACATTAAGGAAGTTTGCTTCCTCAAAGCTCTACTGTTCTTTGGGGGATTTGAATTATGCATGTTACCATGAAAGCTAATGCTGTACATATGCATTCAAAGTTATTATTAACCTCATCAGTTAGAGAAGGAGTAGAAAAGGCAGCTGTTTTCCTAGCTCATGTGCTTGGGACGAGGTGATGTTTTAAAGGACCTGCTGAGAGCAAGGATATAGGGGAGTTTATTTTTCCTCTCAGAGTAGCATTTTTATATTAGAAGAACTAAAAAATAACTTTTTTGGCGGCCTGTATCTGTACTGCGGCTTCCATTCAAGGATCTTAAAATGCTTCCCAAGCATGTGGGGGACAAGGCTGACCCACCTCCCCAGGAGCAGAGGTGCTACAGTTAGCAACAACACCAAATGCCACTGGAGCTCTTAGAGAGCCTTGCTCAAAGGGTACACCACTGCAGGATTTGATCTTACATAGATTGATCATTCTGCCTTTGCTGGCAAACACCTCAGCAAGTAAGGAACTGGACCTTAAATCTTCAATACACAAAACCTGAGATGAAGCACTAAAAAATTATGATGGATCTTTGAAAGCTAGAATGTCTTTTGTGCAGATTTTTGCACATGACTGCAGAGCTCAACTGGTGCGAGGAAAGGCCAGAAGGGTACCCCATGCACATCCACAGTAGCCCTAAATTAGCTCAAGTGAAAACTCAATTGCTTGGCTCTCAATCATCTATGACACAGTCAACACAGTCACCGTAACAGCTCTTACATCACCAGATCAGTACTACATTAATTGCAAGATCCAGGGAAAAATTTAGGAGAAGTTAGAGCTGCTTAAGCCTTCCCTCCACCCCTAAAATTGTCCCTGCTTCTCTCTGTTCTCCCATCCTCTAGGAATGAATATTAAAATGGAACTGTTTTCTATTCAACTTCGTACACAACCACCACTTAGTCCTCTATCCAGGCAAGGTCCAGGACATAGAAGAATATAAAGCAGTTTTTTCTCCCCATTGCAATATCTAGTATTTTTACCAGCCACCAGTTTGCCAGTCTCCCCTTTCTCAGCTTCCCCCAGCCCCTGGGACCGCTTTCCCCCATCTGCTTTAGGGAATGGTCTTCTCATGACAATACCACAAATTTTCCCTTAAGGTTTCAAATCCACTGGGCTCCTACCTTCAACATTCATCCATTATATCAATCATGAGTTGAATTTGTTATTATAGATGCAAAAACAATTTAAGTATCCCCAAAAACCTCTCCTCATCCACACCCTAATTTCATTGGAGGAGCTTAACTTCCCATTGAACAGACTTTGAATTTCTCTACGCAACTTTATGCTGTACCTTCAAATACTACCTGTAGGACTGATGTTTTTCTCTTGATCCTGAACAGCAGGAGCATAGCCATGGCACAATGTGTAGATGGAGTGCTTGGGACAGTAAAGGTAGCACCATTATCTCCTGCTTGGCATACACATGCTCTTGGCATTCATATCCTGTAGCACCCCCAGTTGCTCATTTCTCTCCCTTTCAAATATTTTGCCCTGCCAAGAGACTCAAAGCCAGGCTATCTGGAAAAATGACCAGCTGGTGCTACAGCAGAGAGTATCTCTGGCTAGGAATGGGTTTGAACAAGTTTGGGGGTAATTTACATCCCATGGCCAAATTAGACAGGGAAGGCAGACCAGACACACTGCTGGGACCTAGAATAAGATTTTGCAGCATTAACTGGTCTATTATAGCAGCTGCTTCATAGAGCAATAATCTTTGAACATGACTTCTTGGTCTCTTCTTCCAGAAAGGCAAGCTAATTAAAAAGGGGTTACAGAGAGATTATGTAGACTAAAGGGAGATTTCTGAAAGGCGTAAAGTGCAGCTCAGCAGCCAGATCTCCCCAAAAGTCAATGTGAATTAGACAACTAACTCCCAATGGTCCTTTAAAAAGCCCTGCTCTCAGCTTTTAAAGTTTGCCCTCTGGTTAAAAATAAATAAATCCCAATTTATTTTAGCAAAGCTATGCATTGCCCAATACAAACTTCTGATCCTTTAGAGGATCAGTGGGCAATCACGGTACAGCAATTTTTGACAGTACTATTCCCTCATCCCATCCTTTAAATGATCAGCCCTTTAAACACAACCCATTGACCTTCTCTCCATCTTTAGTAAAAGGCATTTAGTAAATATGGCCAGTGCATCCTCGGTCCTTGGCCACACACGTGAGCAGCTCTCAGTCACTGGTTTTGGACAAACGACAATTAAATCAAGATGTCCCCAGGTTTCCTGGAGACATGAAAGGAAGCAAGAAGCGCTGAAGTGAGGACGAGGCTCTCTTTGTTCACTCTCCTTCCCAACCGGCTTGGGAGGCCAAAGCCCCACTCGTGGCAAGAGCAGCCACTCTTTGCTGTAGGCTCTTCTCCTGGGAGACTACAGGAGGAATTAGCAAGCCACTGCAAAAGCCAACATCTCACCTTGGATGTCAGTGTCATTTACACAGTAAATGTCACTTAAAGCTAACACCAGAAGGAACTTGTTGGTATAATTCAGCAAGCAGCAGCAACAGCGGCTTAGCAGCTCTTATCCCACATATATGTGTACATATAAAACATATTTATCTAAAGCTGGGTTTAGACTCTGAAAGGTTTTCTAGTCATGACATCAGAGTCATGACTAGCTCAAGTTTACAGCAGTAAAATCTTCTGCATGGTACAACCATGTGCCATGACCTAGACATTTTCGAGACACTATAATTCTGAAGATGCAGGTAGTTTGCAGTAGCATTGGCTAAACCTTCAGCAGCTCTACTCAGCTAAGGGGGACAGCCCTGTTGGTGGTAAGGGTAGGGAAAGCTCACACCCTGCCTGGGGAAGCCACTGCAGAACTTACTGGATTGACTCTGGCCACACATGTTCAGCCCTGAGGAGAAAGGTTCTTACAGAATTTTTTACAGACATAATTAATGCATCCCATGAACCACTAAATCATGCATTGGTGTCTTTTAGGATATGCCGATCTCCTCCCAGACTCTTTCACGCAAATTACCTGGGACCTGTAGAGCAAGCACAAGGGAAGGCTGGGGAGGCAAATACAGGAGAAGAACTGCTTATGGGGTTTTGTGACCGCACATACATTTCAGATCCCATGTGCCTGACACCTGCACTCAAAATGTCCACCTGTTGAACAGCATTACCTACGGTGATGAGCAGTATACTGTTATAATGTAAAACACAGATTGGAGTCTTCATTTTCTCCTTCCTTGACATAATGCAGCTGCACGGAATTGAAACATAACGCGAGAGCCTCATGAATCCAGAGCTAAGCTGCGGGAGACCAGAAGCAAATAAATATTTCACAAAGTGTTAGCACAAGACACGACAGCATAAATAAAACAGAAGCGTGAGGATAACAGCTCCAAATGCAATTTGGCTTAAGTCATCTGTGCCTTCAGAAATAGAAAGATGATTTATTTTAAACCTGAACGACCTGAGAGGGAGGCAGTGGGGGTTTCTTGGGTTATTTATTGATTTTTAATCATTATCTTTGACCTTTCCGCAGGCAGCAAAGGGAGCAAAAGCAGTGGGTCGCTGATACAGCATGTAGGTTAGCACTGGAAACATTCCTCAGTGGTGTGACAGATACCTGATGAAGTTAGCCAAGATGATCTGTGCAGTCCCCAAAGTCCCTTTTGCTCGAACTTGTTAAGCATGTGCCTGTGCCCTGAGCCCATACCATGGCCACAACTGATGAAAGCTTTTATATTTAATAGCCCTCAATGGACATTTCTTCCTTGAATTCCTCCAATTGCTTTTTGGGCCACATAAAAATAAAAATTCAGCATCCACAAGACCCTGAGGCCACAGCTTGGCAGTGCCCTGCGCAAGGGGGAGGATGTCCCGTTTGTTTCAGATCTGCCACCTGATCGTTTCATTTGATGCCTTGTAGGTCACACCCTGGAAGGCAGAGCGTATGGTTGCTCAGTTTTCCTGGTTTACTCATGATTTTATAGTCCTCAGTCACATCCTCTTCAATTATCTCTTTCCTGCGAGGAGAGTCCTGGCCCTTTTCTAGATCTACTGAACACTATTTGAGTCAGAGCAGGGCCCAAAACCAAACATGTTTGCCCTGCAGCAGATGTCCCATGGATTCAGACAGTGGCAGAACAAGGCTGGGCATGTTATAGACTAAAATGAGTCAAACTGCTGGAGTGAAGGAAACTGTGATTCAAGCAAAGACTTGCTAAAGCAGTGTCCTAGATCCAACTCGCTCCAAGATCCAGCCCCAGACTTGGAGGGCTTGGCAGTAACGGGAGAGAAAAAGTGTCTTTAATGTATTTCTTATCTCAAGGTTTACCCCATTTTTCATACAGAATTGGGCAATATAAAAATCAAGCAGTTATAAAGCCTTCATCAGGTATTAGTCTCTAATCTGAAGCACTGAAAAACAGTAATGAAACAAACGTGAAACCCTGGAATTTGCAAAATTTAAATTAGACCTGCTAAACACTGCAGAGTCAGCTTGTGAAGTAGAGCAGGTCAGGGATTAGTCACAGAAAGTGTGCTGGGGTTCCCAGATACCTAGACAATGTCCTGCACATCAGAGGAACAAATGTGTGTGTTATATATAGCCGTGTGCTATATTTTCCACTCACTATTTGGAGCCCGGCAGTGCTTTTGGGCACCAGCAGCCCTCCCTGGTTGCAAAGGAACTTCTCCCATTTTCCACCGAAGTAGCTGAAATTTACCCACTCAGATTTCACGCTGGAGGTGGTGTGACAGGGGCTGGTGAGCTGCCACCCTCTTCCAACCAGACCTCACGGCACTGAGCCAAAGGCAAAGCTGCACTGGCACCTCCAGCTCTCCAAGCAGCAGAAGATAAAAGCATGGTGAGGGACAAGGTAAAAGCCACCTAACGCTTCAGGTAGGAGGGAAGGTAAGGGTTACACATGGGCTGGAGAGTGAGTCATTGCCATTGAGCCAGCTGGAAGAATATCAACAAGTCAGTCAACACAAGCACCTTATCTCCAGCCTTAATCCCCATCATGGAATCACAGAATTGTCAGAGTGGGAAGGGACCTCTAGAGATCATCCAGTCCAACTCTCCTGCTAAAGCAGGATTGCCCAGAGCACAGCACTCAGGACTGCATCCAGCCAGGGCTTGAAAATCTTCAGAAAAGGTGACTCCACACACTCCCTGGGCAGCCTTTTCCAGGACTCTGGCACTCTCACCATAAAGAAGTTTTTCCTCATATTTGAATGGAGCTTCCTGTGTTCCAGCCTGCACCCATTGCCCCTTGTCCTGTCACCGGGAACCACTGAAAAGAGTCCAGCTCCATCACAGGCTCAGGCTTGCTCTGGGAAGACCCCACTGAGGAACACTGTACTTGGCACTGCAGCTGCACTGGCAGCTACTTTTAGATGCTCTCTAATGTTAAAGTAGGAGGCAAATTTGAGGAAGAAGTGTGCAGATTATGATTTTCTCCTCCGAAATCCCTGCTTGACTTGGCAATCCTGCAGCAAATGCCTTAGTGAGAGCCAACCAGGCAGCCACCCCTTCTTCCACCTTCCTGCTTTGCGTGACTGGCAGTAACACATCCAAACCCTAAATATCCCCTCGCTAAATAAGGAAAAGAAACCAATAACTGTACTCCTGGAATCACAATACCCGCTCTGAGAGCGCGGTGCTTTCACCTACAAAGGCAGCCTGCAGTTTTCCTTTGCAGGAACACAAAGCAACAGAGGGTACTTGACCACCTGCAGTAGTGCTGAAATGCTACTTAAAAGCAAACAAAGGGCCAAACGGCGCCTGAGTGTGCACAGATCAGTCCATGGTCACCCAGTAGCTCCAGTGGCACATGGTAAGGCCATGCTGACATCCGTCAGGTCATTGGGAAACCAGCCAGGAGACAATGCTTCACTCCTTTAGCTCTTCATTGCTTCTCATGAGCCACCCCAGAGGAAGCCAAACCAGAACCCACCATTTCCAGGTAAGGAAGCAAATGCACTGTTGTGGTTAAGAAGGCAGTGTTTACTATCATTTTGCAACCTTATTTTGTTAATACAACAACAAGCAGACTCAAGGCCTGATCCTCAGGCAGCTGTAAACCAGCCGAGCCCTGCTGATTTCAGTAGGCTGACGCTGATACACTTCAGTGGAGGGCTAGATCCTCAGCATTAAAGCAGCAGCCTAATTGAATCGAACTCATTTGACTCTGGGGCTGGATGCATTAACACAACAAACATCCCTTGACTGCCAAAGGAGCAGAGTTCACCAAGGCTGGATGCTTCCGAAAATCCTGCCCTGCAGCTATCACAAGAGCTGGCTTCAGCTCAGGAATTTAAGAGTGTAGTGAGGGTTAGAAATGTGACTCAGTGAAAATGACGGTCACATTCTCAGCTGGTATAATCTGGCATAGCTCCACTGACCTCAAGTGGAGCAACAGCTATTTAGACCATCTGATAATCTAATCAAATTAGCCTGCTTTGGACTGAGAGAAGGTACACAGCTCTCATCCGCAGAACACAGCCACATTGATCAAGGCCATGTACGCACACGTAGGAAAAAAGGAAACTGTCCAGAAGAAATTGCAAAATCTTCAGTGAGATTACTATCTAATTCCTATGGTTTTACTCAATTAAAAGGAAAAAGATGCTATAAAAGACTTCTAACTGCTGAGGATTGTACTTGAAGCCATTCCCCCTCTTTCTGCTCACGTCCTGTTCCCCAAAATGCATCTTCTTATCTCCTGTAAGCATGTCCTACTTGCTGTACAGGATCACACGACACAAAGTCACACCATAAAGAGAAGAACTCAGTTGCATCCAGTTAAGGTTTAAGTACAGAAAGAGCTCCACCCAGTCAAATACAACAACCAAGCCTCATTAGCCCTACCTGAACTCTATAGGAAGTTCAGCTACGCTGCTTTTAGCATCCAATCTGGATCCTTTAAAACGAGCTAGAATTTCTCACGACAATCTATGCTTTAAAGCCACATCCTTAGCCCCCTTCATGAAGGTGCATAGAAAGTTACCTTTGATCTAGGAGTGGTCAAGTTTTTATAGCCTAGTGAGCCTTATGCTGCCTCACTTCCAACATGTTTAGGTGGCCTGTTTTTTCAAAAGATGGTCCCTATCACTTCTCAAATACGAGGCATCTTCAAATTACTGTCTCAAATCCTCAGCAAATGCTGAAATTATAGACTTCTACGGTCTTAAAAGACAAGG
The DNA here is from genome assembly GCA_013400375.1 of Thinocorus orbignyianus. Taxonomy (NCBI): domain Eukaryota; kingdom Metazoa; phylum Chordata; class Aves; order Ciconiiformes; family Thinocoridae; genus Thinocorus; species Thinocorus orbignyianus. Next base: position 119,844 of record VXBW01007044.1, read on the forward strand.
AGGCTAAATAACCCAGCTTCCAGCAGGACGATGGACAGCCCATCGCTATGTTAACATACTGTGTGAAGTTTTCTCGTAGATTTTTATGAACCTGAATGAGGAAGTATCCACAGTCCTACACTACCCATGCAGCAGACTTTAACTGCCCTAGCCACAGGACAAATATACATAATAAACTTTGTCTTCGTATATTTCATTCAAATGGACCACTTATCTAGCTTCATCGCTGTTTTATTTACATGTGCTCATTGCATCTCCAAAGCTAAAAACTAATAACAAATTAAAGGCAGATTAATTTCTTTAAAAGCTATTCTTACACTTTACTCACACGTGTTGGTTCTTTAGGCCCAAGGAGAGATGAGAAAGCTCCTTGGAAAAGGACTGATGTTTGCTTCAGTTTTTGTAAAGTGCCCACATTTGGGATCATTACAACACAGAAGAATATTGAGCTTCCACTGAAAGCTGGCCATACTCCAAAAGAGATTGGATCAGGTAAACTCCAAAGATCCCTTCCAATTTAAATTACTGTACAATTTCTTCACACCTGGGTGAAACTCAATCCACTGTAGTTGAGTACATAACCAGAATAAAACTAAAAGTCTTTTAAAACAGTGCAGCCTACCGATCTGGTTAACAGGACAATTAAAAAAACCCAAAACCCACTAGATCAAATAATGCTCAATATCCCAAATTAGCTGCATTACAAATATTGTTTTATTCAGTGTCATGATTTATTGGTCCCCTCCCCCTTGAGAGCTTCTACTGACCTCAGATTCACCTCAATGAATCTTGATTTTTGAATCAAAACAGCAGTCAATAATATTTACTTCCTATTGACTTCATCCTCAACAGCACAAGGAAAAGACTGAATTACTCTTGACCTCCCTGTCTTAGTTCTAATCACAGTAGTAAGATCCAAGGCACCGCTTCTGTGAGTCAGAAAGAGGTAGCACCCAACAACGACCTCACCATAAGGTGATGGACAATTCACGTGTCCAACAAGTTTATTTATGCAGAGAGGCAGCAAGTTCCCTGCAATCGCACAGCCAGTTCTGTGTGACAAGAACTTGAGTTTAAAAATTATCCTGCTGCCATTGCTAGCCATCTCTGTTAAATCTGTCATCAGGGAGCAGCAACTTCCAAATACGAAGACTTGCTATGAGTATCTGGCAGTAAAACAAATCACTGCAGGAGTGATTCAATTGCATTCCAAGGTTACTGCTGTTTATTTACACCCTTCCTGATGATGCACTGATTTTAAATGGAAAAGCTTCCATTTGCTACTCCTCACCCTCTGACCATCAGCTTGATAGTCAAGCATCTTTCAGATGGTCAAAGTCACAGGTTTTCCTAACTGTGACTGCCAACGGGAAACTCAAACTCTTCTCAGCACACCTAATGAAAGGACAGAAAGGGTTTTTCAGGAGCTGAGTCTCCTTTCTGCCTGCAGGATCATCTGTAAACAGACTTCTTAGCCCTGATTCAGAGTTGATAGGTCCTAAGGAACACATCAGAATCCCTTGCAAACTCACCCTTTACATTTATCAGCCATTTCCTTATCTACTAGTCACGTTTTATTAGACTCTGTCCTTCAAATTCACCTCTTTCTTTCCCTGACAGATGCAATCATTGCATTGACTATGAGTCTTGCTTTCAACACCCTCCTACATTACTATACACAGACACCATGTGTCCTGCCACGTTGTTCCAAGCAAAAGCTTGCTAAGGTAAGTCCAGGCGCATTCTCTATCCACATGCCAAATCATGACTCCTATTCTCAGCCTCCCCAGTTTGTGGCCTTTTCATAAACCAGAGCTCCCAGATCACAGCACATCTTTCCTCAATTTGCCTCTCAACTACCTGCTTGGGTTTTCTCTTCTGTCTCCTCTGCCTCTGTAGAGCTTTTTGCCTAGATACATTATTAGACTTTCTTTATAACCACACACACTAAATTAAGGCTATATCCCTCATTCTTTGTGCCATGGGCTGCAAGTAAAGAAAACGTCACTGTCAGGGAATCTGGGCAAGTCCCACGTGTCCAGCAAGACGTAGTTGTGACAACAGCTATCAACCACTTGCATCCAGCAGGCACTGGCTAAAACAGTCCAACTGCCTACTTTATTTTTTCCCCTTGGTACACTCAGGCTCGGGGAAGCAGTTCCAGGTTACCCCTCATTAGGCAGATGTTCTTTAAATGATTTATGCTTCTATCAAGCTTGATAGCCCCACAGAAGATTGTTAGTGAAAAGCTCTGTGTAATCATTTATAGTGGGATTTATGATGTTTAACTTAGTAACTCTCTGCAGGCCTTCTAACAGGATGAAGGTGGGCTGTGGGCAGTAAAAGGTCAGTCCCAAAGAAAGCCAAATATGATGCTAAAAGGAAACTCGAATAGGGCTTGAATGGGCTTTGTTCACATTAGAGGGGACGCAGCAGAGACTTTAAGCATCCCTGCCAAAGGGAAACACATGTAAGGAACAGAGGAACCAAGAAAGACTTTGCCTGAAATTGTCGAGGCTGGTGGTAAATGTGGGGGTTTTGGCTTAATCTTGTCCTCATTTCATTTTCTTTTTATATTATTTAAGTTGCCTCAATTACAGTCCTGCGTTAAGCAAGCAGCCAGTCATGTAAAAGTCTTTTGGTTGTTGGGGCTTGGGGTGTTGTTTTGGGGTTTTTTTAAGTGTTGTTAATTTATTTTTAAGGCACAAAACCCCCTATCCAAGCTAGAAAAACACCAAAATGCAAGGTAAATACCAGACTTTGGTCCCCTCTTGCAGCACCAGCATAGAGGTTGGAAGAAAGAGCTGTTAAAGTCATTTCAGGGACATCTGCAAACCACGAGGACATTCTGGAATTAAATTTCAAGTTTTAGTCACCTTCATCCTTCCCTTTTTCATCCAGAACTGGGAGGTAAAGTGCTAAAATATATCCAAAAGGCCAGAAACACCACAAGAAAGGCTCGATTAACTCCAGAAGCAGGAATTACTGACAGGCTCCTAGGAATATCCCAAGTTTTCCTGCTCTGCGGTACAGCCCCTTCAATGCTTAGAGGTTGGGAATTTACCGGCTCAGGTTGACCTAAACCACCTGGAAGTGCCTGTTCCTGCAGTCCAGAAGTCTCACAGTTATTAGTCTGAGTTATTTTAATTGTCCTTGATCCAGATTTCTTACCAAATCACCATCCAGTTCTGACGCAGTGCATGTTGAGGCCAGCAGCTTGCCATCGTGGAGAGCATCACTGGCCAAGGTGGAAATGTGTACTAAAGAAAGCTGAGTTACAGCTCACGGAAGAAAACAGCATTATCCAGCAGTGCCCTGGGGAAGGAACAAGCAGCTCTGCCTTCTCCTCCCATTTGTCCCCAGCAAAGCTTCTGCAATGCTCTGCTGAGCCCAGTTATCTGCTTTGTGTCTCAGTTTCTTCACCTGCAAGACGAGGTTTTGTTTAAAAACCAATTTCCAGAGCACGCCGTGAATGCTCCTGGGGTAGTAGCTTATCTCACAAAACTATGTTGTTTACAAATCTCTTACTGGTTTTATGCAAAGCAGCCAAAAGACACAAGTCTTATGGTTCATCACACAGTAAGTGATGTTTCTACTACAGGCGAAATAGCCCTGACAGTCCCACATGGGTGGGTGGAAAGAGCAAATAAGCAAGCATTGCTCCAGACAGCACACACCCTGCTCAGCGCCTGCCCCCAGCACACACGGCACAGGCTTTGCAGCCAGGGCAGATCATTAACAACGCTGCGAATGGAAACCTGGCTCTTCCACAAAGCCTACCAGCACTCTGAGAAAAGCTTCACTGCTTCCTCCCCACCCACTTCTCCCCCAGGCTAGCTCTGCTGGAAAATCCCATCCTCCCTCCTACATAACACAGAGCAGGGGTTTGACAGTTCCTGGAAGAAAATGTTTTAACCACACACTTGCACCTGCAGCGCCTGGCCCCACGTGTCACCGAATTCAGAATTAAGTAGCACAGCTATTGTAAAAATGAGTTACGGCAAAAGCTCCTTCATCTCAGTCATCACAAGGGCTATATCCCACTTCTGTTTTGGTACCAGATGGCTCAAGGTCTATTTTTCAACAAGTGCTGTCTGCTGTACTTGCTGACACAAAGCCCTTTGAGTTACAAGCCAAATCTCTTCCCTTAATATCTTTTTNTCTTTTCTTAAGAAAAAAAAAATCTATTATACTTCAAAGGCCCAGTTGTGTCCTTCATTTACTGAAGTAGTCAAAGAATATTATGGGTCATTTTGTCACCATGGAAACCACAAATAGACCTTCAGGGTTTTGGAGAGGTGATATTATTTTGGAGAGGCCATGTAGGGTTCTCTGACAGAAAATAATAGGGATGGCAAATCAATGAGACCTTTTATATGGACTGTGTGAAATGCAAAGGGTATCAAATATCATTTCTCTGCCACCGAAGACTACTCCAGGCAGCAGCTTAATGTGGTATCCTCTGACAGCTGAGCCCAAATGGAAAATTAATGAGGCAGCATGATATATGAGTCTTTTTAAATCTCATAACCAGCCTCCTTTATAGAATAAAAATGGCCAAATCAGTTTAATATTAGTTGAGAGGTTCTCTGTGTGTCTTTCTTCAGAGCCTCGTCACTGCAGCGCTGAAGAGACAGTTTTGGTTTATTGACTGTGTAAGTCTAGCTGTTTTCAAGTTTTGGATTATCTAAATCAAAATAATTCTGAGCTTTATTGGTTTATCAGAACACAGCAAAGATATGAAAGTCTAAGGAACACCGGGGATCTCAGAGGCCCTGCGTCCTGCCCTTTGGGGCCAGCTGCACAGAAAGCAGCATGAGGGGAGTCCTGGCTGCTCTGTGCCACTGGTCCAGGACAACAGACCCTGCCTCCTGCCAGCATGGCTTTCCCATCATTTCTGCCATTTTAAGGCCTGCACAAAAAGGACTCCCCAATAGTCACAACATGCTAGCTGCTAAGAGAAAATACCGATGTAGTCCAGGAGAATGGCCTGGATGGAAGGTTCTCTCCCTGCCCATGTAGGCATCTCCTCTCTGAGACATTAGAGTGGAGAAGAGCCAACATCCATTTAGAGCACGAACTCTCCATCTGGGTACACGATGCCTGCCCCTGCTGCTCTATCTCAGACAGAGCTCCTCGCCCTACATAACTCAGACAATGCCTTCCCACACCAGAATTCCCAATGTCCACAGCCCTGCCTGCACTGCAGATCTGAGCCCTCTTTAATCTTTGTCGTTAAGAAACAAACCAACTCATTTGGTATCAGATACACCTTAAAGGCCAAGCCTATCAAAATTGTTTCAAGCTAAACTCTTAATGGCACAAATAATGAAAACCACGCAATTCCCAGATCTGAAGACCTTCTTCATAGGCACCCCAGCAAACACGTTCTCACAACTAAGGGTCAACCTAAAGAGCCACAGAGGTGAAAGAAGAAGCAATTACGAATGGAGCTCACAAAAAAAAGACTACCAGGAGCTGGATGAATTCCAAACCTACAGAGCATCCTGATGTTTCAAAGGTTGCTGGTCCTCTGAATTAGAACAAAACTTCAAGCCATTCTGCAGAACAAAAATTTCAAAATGCTTCTGTCTAGAAACAAGCAACTTCACTTTACTGAAGCAGGTGGGGGAAAAATCACCTCAAACAAAACAAAGGAGTCAAAGCAAACAGTCCTTTCCAAACTTTTCTGCCAAAACATCTTTGAAATAGACATATTCCTGCGAAACATTTCTACTTCAACAGAAAACGAGCTTCCTTTGGAAAACTACTGTATGAAAGATACTAACTCCACTAACTTTCCCCATGGAAGAGTTATAAGTACATCTGTAACAATCAATCACTTGCCTTGGTTCTTCCACAGTGGTGGCTTCCTGTCATCCCCTAGCTAAGACGGTATAATTATCTGGGCACCTTCAGCATCCAAGCCTCTACTAAGACAGTGCTCTAAAGACTGGAGCTTCGTAACGTTCAAGCAGAGGGATCAGCAGAAGTCAGACAAACAGCACTTCGCTAAAATTAAACTCTCAGGAATAAAATTGAGCATTCAACATACAGCAATGGAAGGAAGTTGGCATAAGCTTTGTTTTAGCTTCCCACCTCATTAAGCCATGCTCCACCCCTTTGCAATGTTACCCTGGCTAAGGTTCAAAACACACGGATGGCACTTTGCCTCTTCTGTTCCAACTCACCCAGCTCTGGTAGTGCTGGGCATCTCCTGCAAGGAACTACACTGCAAACGGACTTATAGGTGCAGGAGAAACTTGGCCTCTCACCATCTCACCTCTACCTCTTCACCCTATCCAACTCCAAAACACACATCAAGCTGTTTTCTTGATTTCTACCCCACTGACCTCCAGAACCAGAATGGCCCAGGTAAGCACATGCCAGAGCAGCAATGCAGCACAGCAGCATCCAGAAGGAGTAAAGGCAGGATCCCTTAATTAGCTGTGGGGTCACGGATGAGGAATTGGATGAATCTGTGTGAAAAAGGGTGGGGAACAGAGCTTCAGCCACGCCACAGTTATTTCAAAGATACCCCATTTGACATTTGAGAAGCATGATGAGGGGAAACGAGGACGTCAAATTAAAAAAAGAAACCAACTTTTCAGGATTTACCTGAACATTCAGGCAGTGAACTTTATACCCTTCAATAATGCTAAAAGCTTATACTTGATGCAAAACAGATTGAACCAAGCTCCTCCAGTGCCTTGTGGAACCTCCTGCACCTGTGCAAGGCAGAGGTGATTTCTACCTTTGCATATGCAGTTTTCTATCCTCATTCAGGACACGGTTACAGGGTGCTATAAGGTTACTGAAGTGGTATGTGGAAAGAGAAATACCCAGCAATGTAGCAGAGAGAGAGAAGTGCTAATAAGAAGGCAGGACTGTTCCTGCACTAGCACTGCAGGTATTGGAAACATTGGGATGCCTGGGATACAAATTTTTGCATTTTTTCTGTGAGTTTAGATGCAGATCCTGATTGGTTTCATTTCATTGAACAGCACGATAGTACCAATAAACGTATTTATTGGCTTAATAACATCTCCATCCCTATTTCATCAAAAAGACTTCACTCAGTGGGTGGGAAGGAGAACAAGGAGGTCATTTAGTATTTCATGTGAAAATAAAGTTCACTGCCCAAAGCAAACAGTCAATGTGGAATAATATGTACTTGTTTCCTTTACCATCTACTGGTGTGGTGGTTTTGCTGAAGCTGTAAATGCCAATGTTGTTTCAAGTCCTCCTGCTCCCTACAATTCTGGCTGCACTGCGGTGGCTGTAGATGGACTGCACCAAGATTTTGCCTGCTTTAATCATCCCCACCCAAGCAGCACCATATCCTACGAGCAGGACTCCACATTCATGAAATACTGCCCCAGTGTCGGCAAGAATATAGCAGCCCAGTGTTTAAGTTTTTCCTCTACTAAGTACTTAGAGACTTTTTCTTCCCTAGGGTCCCTAAATGCTTTATAAACATTTATAAACAGGCAGAGTGAAAAATCAATGCAGAGATACTGTGGGGAGGAAGAGGGAGCAGGGAAAGAAAAGACGAACTCAGTGAAAAATGAAATAGGGCCCATACATTAGCTACCATCAGCCTTGCTGTTCCAGGGCTTTTTCCTCACTTCATTGACTTCCAGCCCCCCTGCCAAGGGACACTTCCCACTTGAGCAGGTTGCTCAAAGCCCCATCCAGCCTGGCCTTGAACACTTCCAGGAATGCTTCTTTGGGCAACCTGTTCCAGTGTGTTATCACCCTCACAGGAAAGAATTTCTTTCTAGTATCTAAAATCTCCCCTCTTTCAATTTAAAACCCCTATCCCTCATCCTATCACTACACTTCCTGACAAAGAGTCCCTCTCCAGCTCTCCTGTAGGTTCTGTTCACATACTGGAAAGCTGCTATAACCTCTCCCTGGAGCCTTCTCTTCTCCAGACTGAACAGCTTAAGAAAGGCTTCCATGCATGAAGATGTTGGAGTGCTTACCCGACCTCTAATTGGACATTCCAGTTACCAGTAACAGGTACTCCCATCAGACATCCACTTTACTTACTCTAGTTCTTTCCTTAGAAAGGGGTCCCTGAACAGGGCAACCTTTTGGCTGAGAGGCAACTTTTCAGGGACATTATTTATCCACCACAGGGGTTTCTCCAGTGCAAGCCGGGACTGCTGTTCTGATGCTGCAAGTGGAAGCAGGGGAACACAGAGAGGCAAAGTGCTCCCCAGCTTGTACTGTGGGTGGGCAACAGGCCTGAGAGTAGACCCCAAAAGGGCCATATCCCTACAGCATATAAGTTCCTGAAAAGCAGGACTAAGACTCAATGAAATCAGTAGGACTGTGCAGACATAGAGCCAAGATGAGATCAGAGCCCACTCCAGCCTTGTTCTGCTGCCTATGTTTCTTGGGTGAATTCAGAGGCTTTTTTAAAACATCATGAACATAATAACTCAGCCATACTAAGCTCAGAACCTCTGCACAACCTACGCAAGACATGCTCTTGCCCTGACTTAAGCTGCCGGGAGTTTTACTTTCGCCTTCAGCAGAATCAGCAGCAGACCCTGAAGCAACAACATTTACGAGGAACATGCTCAGTGCACCTTGCCCAGGTGCTGCATTTTATGTAGCCTAATACAAATACTGTTATCTCCCTTACTCTGGCAGACTGCTAAGAACAAGTTTATACAGTTCATCTTAAACAAATATTGGGAAAGTCAGTCCATACAAGGTGTGCTAAATTGCAAAGACGTCTGTGCAATTGCAGTTGATGACACAGTGTTGAATTATACAAAGGAAGAGGTCAATGCCATGAGGCTATTTCTCAGAGCAGACTGCATGGAGGTCTCATTTAACACTGCCAACTCTGAACATGTGCACTGTACAAAGCAGAGATTTTATTGTTCTATCACAGGTCCCTAATTTGGCTCCAGGAGCCATCTGCTGATTTAATAGGGGATCTGGGTTGTTAGGGGTGTGGGGTTTTTTGTTCTTACAAATACCTAAAGCTTAGGCATTTAATAGAGAAAAATACTGCAGTGAGATAATCCTCTGTGCAGTAAAAATGGGGAGAAATAAATGCATTCGGCTTTGTTTAATTTTGTCTCCTAAGCAACCAACATATTGGATATTGTTGGTGCCAAACCTTAAGTGTGTGAAAGTCATTAAAGCATCCCTTCCAAGACTGCTGCAACCGTATTATTAGGATATTTTAGATAAATTACACTGTCAAGACTGTTAAGTATCACCTTGTGCTTTTATCAGCTACTAATTAAGAGTGAAACAGAATGTTAATGCCCGTCTTACTTCAGCTAAACAAACATAGATAATACACACAATGCTACCTATACATAGATAACAGACACAACACCCCCTATACACACGTTCTTCCTATATTTTCCCGAGCTTGCCTATGTGATCATTAAAAGCCCACTGCTGTCAGAATAAGCAACGTTGAAAGGGTATTTCACCTACTAAGCACTGCAGCCAAGGATGGTGACATTTTCATTTATCTTCCAAGGCAACAATCTTAAGACTGTGCTTCCAGATGAGCATGAAGGGAGGAGTGGGTTCAGCCACTCACCAAGCCCTAGTGCTGGATCTGGGATCACCAAGGCCCAGTGCTGGATATCTCCACACAGATGACCGACTAGTGTGAATTTTTTAAAAAACCTGAGCTGATACAAAGGGATGCGGGACCCAATTTGAACAGGAGCAGCAGAGCAAAACTAAGGATTGCACAGGACCTCTCTGACAGCTCAAGCTTTACAAATGCCAGTGATAGCCCCTGTAAGGTGCTCCATAAACCTCTTCTCCCTGCCTTAGTCAGGTACGAGGGCAGACACATGCCCTGGGCAGCCTGCAGCCCCTGCAGCCCTGCTCAGTGTTACTCAATGCAAGCGTTTCTGGTACGTGCATGCTGCGTAGCAACTGCTTCTCGAGAACCCAGGCTGCAACTCATGGAACAAAAGGTCTGCTCCTGCCTCTCATCCCGTGGTGTCCAGCAGTGCCTAAGAAAGGAGTCAGCCAAGGAGCCCTGACCAAGAGGTCTGAAATAAAAGGCTTTCCTATTCCCTGTGAGCTTCCGCCCATTACCACACTGCACTCACATGAGACTCTCACCCCCGCTCCCCTAGATAATACCAATTGCCCCAAGTTCAGTATTTGTTGGCAACAATTTGCTTTTTTGACAGTAGCCATCTGATTTTGCTTAAAAACTCAGGGTGCATTCTTGTGCTGCCAGCCTGAACTCTGAGCAGCTGGACTTACATTGTGAGTGCTTCCATGCACAATCAGTGCAGCGAGGGTCTTCCTCACTTGCACATCAGCTCTTCAGGAAAGTGGACTAAAGGCAGTAGTATGACAGAGGCAGGACCCAAGCCTCCTTAGCTGCCTCTCCCATGCAGAAATAACATCTTCAGCCGCCACTGCATATGCCTGCATATCATCTTTGTAGAAGTGGCTGAGAACCTCACACTGGTCCCTAACGAAGCTGAGACCGAGTCACTCATTCCATGTCTGCCTGAAGGTGGACATCAGCTTTCCAGCAGCAGCATGGAGTGAAGACTTCATCCAATGCCATGTTAACACATCAGCCCACCTTCAGTGGGGCTTTGATTCAATCATGTTCCCTCATTTAACAAAGACTCTTGAACAGTTTATACAAAGGGCTCAGATTTCTCATTTCAGTGGCTGTGATTTCTCACAAGCAATTCAGAGGGTACAGAAACAGGTAATTGCCTTTAACTGAATTGCACCTCAATTCCCTTCCAAATCCAGGGCAAGGAATGAGCTGGCAGCTGAGCACTTCCCCAGAATATTTTGCACAATAACAAAGGCAGTTTCAGTAGTCACATGTGTTGAAGGAGGATAGGATGAATGGCCACTGGACATGACACCTCACCTCTACTAGAATCTCTCCAAGATTTACATAGTAAACAGGTTTTACCCTTCATTCATGCAGTTGTTTTCAGGTCAAACATGTCTATCTGGGTTATTTGCTTGATTCAAGCTAATAGGTAGGAGCACAAATAAGCAAACAAGTAAAGATGAGAGAAATAACAATTTACCAACTAATTTACTGAAAAGCCACGGTACATTTCCTGCTACATGCATAATGGAAAGTGCTTTGAAAATGGAGTTTTCAGATTTCTCGTTTGTGGTGTGTTATGAGCACACATGGATTTAATAACATGGGTAAAACTGTTAATTAGACAAGAAAAAGTGTGCCCTGAGTTCATATTATCTTGTGATCCAGTATGATTACTCCTCATTCTCAGTCTGTGATTCCGACAGGCCTGAAGCATTTCTTGGGCTCAGGGGGAAGGAGGATCCATCTTATCCAGCATCCGAACATATCCACGTTCAAGGAAAAGGGGTTAAATCACTGATGAGTTACACCCTGAACGAAAACAAACCTTTTATGTTCACTCAAATGCAAATGCTTTTAACTAAGAAAACCTGAATTTCTCAATAGGGCAGGTGTCTCGCAAGATAACTCTTGGATGTGACTGGGAAGACAGGAGTTTCCTGACAGGTCTGTTCTGATCTTGGCCCAGCAGCAAACAGATACAGTGGAAAACTAGCAGGTGAGAGAAGGATAAAAAAAGCCCAAAGTAATTGTGCTTATCCTTACTCTAGAATGCAAAGTGAACTCTTAAGATGCTGCTCAGACCATGGCACACATGCTTGGGGCATTGCAGTTATACCCTCAGTATATTAACCCATATAACACAACTTCTCATCAGCTGAGCCACCCCAGCAGCAGGAGAGGCAAGGTCTGGGAGATGGATAAAGCAGAGCAAACACCTACAGCCAACTGCCCCACTTGTGCTTATCCCCATCCCGCTCTACTCTTAAAGCATGTCCAAGTTTTATGGAAAGATGTTTCTCCACATGCTGGATGCGGAAGCCCGTAGGCAGCCTCGAGCTCAGAGAACACCACCTCTCCATCACAGTCATCTGGCGCAGCCACAGCCTTAATAATGATTAATTATCCTATAAGCCATCATCCAGTGGAGCCAGCGAACCAGCAACAGATCCTTGGACTCACAGAAAATAGTTGAAATCTTGAGGCTGAAGAGTCATTGCTACTTCTTTGTCCAATGGGAAAAGTGACCCCCTTAGCTCTCAGATAGACACAGCTTTGAGACAGGTCTACAGGGAAATTCTTGGAGTGTTTTTTCTTGTGGTGGTGTGGGTTTCAAAGAACAGGATCTGGATCAAAAAGAAAAAAAGCGGGCAAGGGGGCGAGACACGACGACTTTACAGGGCTGTAATTCTGGCAATTGGCAGACCATAAGCAGAAAGACAGAAGGAAAGGTGGGAAATCAGAAGAGAATCAAACCTTGGCCTGGGAGCTGGCTCTGTCAATGTGCAGGGGTAGACCAGAGAAAGCCTGATGGAAAACCTGGCACTGCATTCTGGCACTCTGATTGACCTCTTACAGGAGATAACAGTCTCTCTGTTTTTGTTCTTTTAAATACATGTACAGTCTGCTCCAGCTGCTTGGCTCCAGTGCTAGCTCATGGTGCCAAGCCAGACATACTTGGCTGGGATGCAAAGTTGGCTCAGCCTTCAAATAAACCACTGCTGTATTGTCATTATGAAACAGGAGCTCTTAAGTTATTTCACTGGAGAGGTTTCAGAGCCTCAGTACCAGTCTATGCTGGGGTGACGCCGTGCTCTCAGTCTGAACGTGGCTCAGGAGCAGCAGCAGAGTGGCTGGAGGCAACCAACTACTGAAGAAAGATCCTTCAACAACTGTCATTTATTTCTCAGTCTCATGTGATTTGTGACACACTAAAAGCAAGCAGTTGGGACAACTGGTATATCAAACGTGACAACCCTTTAGAGTCTGGGTTTGTTCTAATTTATTTCAGGACTTCTGGGATAATGCTGCCCAAACCTACGGCTGTAACACTAAAACTGTGGTCTTTGATGAGCTTTACGGAAGAGCTCTGCTAGTTCATTCACTCAAACTTGTGCCATCCTTCAAGGCCAAGATAGCAGTCAGGCTGAACACATGGGCAGTGATGAGAAGGTCTATCCTATTGCTACAGATAACGTGAGGACAGCCTAAGCACAGGACTGAGGCATTGCATTCTCTTCACGGTCCTCTCCCACTGTTGGTAAGACCACCCCTCATGCACACGTAGCACCACATCTCCCTTCTGCATGCTCTAGGTATGAAACACTCTGTGAGCACTAGCCAGCTCAAGAAATCATTTGGCTTTGGCTCAGGAGAAAGCAAAGTCCCTTCTCGCATCCCAGCACAGCAGTTCTTCACACTCTATTGCACAGCTCGCCCCAGGGTATGCCCACAGAGAGGTGTGCAGTCAGGAGCACTGCCGGGGCAAGACATGCCAGGAAAGTAGAAGCAGGAAAGGATCAGGTTAGAAATACTTGCCAGAAGCCAACAGTGATCTTGCTTTCATCTGCTGACAGGAACTCTGACAACTGTGTATAATCTGCCTGATTTTCTCTAGCCCAAATAATCTCAAAAATAGTAGTTTAGCTTTTACGGGAGCTGGCCCTAGAGAACACAAACCTTGCTAGACAAAACAGTGACCATGGAGGAAGACTCCCCACTCTTTTGTCCCATCTCTTCAGCAAACACATCCATCAGACCGTTCCCCTCAAGACAGGAAAAGCAAGAAGTGGGGAGAGAGGGAAAGAGCAAGAGACACCATTCTATTTTTAAACACTTGAAAATGGCTCCAGAACTACTGAGAACAGCAAGGAAAGCGCTTAGAAAATATCACCCAAGTACACATCCAAACTGTAACTGCCTCCATCACAGGCTTTGCTCACAACCAGATGAGGCAGGATGCTTTCCTTCCTCCTGGCCGGGCTGCCTGCATCCCCTGCCAGTGCACAGCCCAGGAAGGGACAGAGGCTGGAGAGAAGGCTGCTGCGCTGCCCATCCTGCCTTCTGCTCCTCCCCATCACCAGGTCACCTCTCTGTGCCCCACACAGCTCCGTTTCCCCAGATGCTTTCCCCTTGACCTGTGAACTCTGGCATTCCTGATGCAGATTCCCAGAAAACTGCAGGACAGTGAGGGCTAAAAGGAGAGAGGTGTTTGACCAGCAGAAGCCTAAAAAGGATGGAGCCACACTGTTCTTGTGAACAAAGGGGAAATGACTTGACTGGAAATCAAGGGTTAAACTCCTGAGTGATGTCAAAGGATGCAGCATTTTTATTCGCTTCCCTCTTTTCCCAACATTATCCCAACAGTCTAGCAAAATTTAGGAGAAACCTACTCAAGATCTGAGAATAGGCTTTTTGAATCATACTGTGGGATTTATGCAGGGTTGGGAGGTAAAAATTACAACTGAGTTATGGATTTCATCAAAGAAAATTCTATTAAAATGAAAAATGAAATAACTATCCAGATGCTAATATGAAACAGGTGTTAGGCTTTAAACATGATAGCATTTACCATTTTAGCCACATTAATATTATGGTTAAGACATACTGTAGTGATTACAGCTTTAATTTAATAAATGTCAGTGACGCAGAGCATCATATCCTTTATTTACACATGGCATCCTTCCTCCGCAGAAGAAAGAAACCAGAAAAAACAAGGGACTTCTACTAAGTGAAGTTCACCTCAAATTAAAGAAAGCTCTATGAGATTCATGGTTTTAACAAACAACGCTGCTGAACTAATAGCAACACTATATGGGGTTGACTGGGAGAGCCACGGGGCAGGAGGGTTGCAGTGACTGTCAGCATCTGCATGCCTTTTCTCCATTAATTTTTTTCCTCTCCTATTTCAGGAGGAACAGGGCAAGAATCATGTTCAAAGAAGAACCCAGCATTTCTGGAACACAGTGCACTGCCCACTCATGTCATGTCATGTTTGTTTAAACAAAAATGAAGATTCCTTCACAAAATTAGGGGGGAAACTGTCATGAAATCATGATGCAGTGAATGGGAAAAAAAAACAAACACCAAACCTCAAGAATCCTCAGAACCTCTGGCAAACCTTAAAACAAATCAGGAGATACAGGGAGAAAGAAAGAAAAAGAGAAGACACAAACACTTTGGAAAGAAAAGAAGCCAAGTACTGCCAAGGTGTAAGTTTAATCCTCAGTAACTTTTTCTGTACGTAATGACCCTGCAATAAAGCCACTTTTTACTCTCCGGCAGTGGATCCCCAGCAGACCACAACCATCAGCTCAAGCTCCCGTGTAGCTGCTCTGCGGGGTCACCCAGCCATCTGCGTTAGGGAGTGAGGAAAGGTTGATAGCCATTCCTAATAGCATTTTGAAAGTAATGTTTGCACAAAGCATAAGAACAATAGCCATAACATTCTATTGTCTCTAGGTTTTACAGCCACTAAGACTAATGAGTTCATTTATAGCCCTGATGGAAGTAATTAAATCTGAAAATCAAAGCACAACATTCTTGTTTAGTGCTCTTTGAAACCAATATTCTAATGGAATGCTATCAACAGCTAATTGAAGCACTAATCTTGCCCAGGGTTGGGCCCATTGCCCAGATGGCTAATACATCATTTTCTAGTCTGGCAAGCAACATATTGCACTGGCTGGATAGAGCTGCTATTAGATACAGCTATGTGATACAATGGAATCAATATTTTGATAAAATTGGCATTTAATGTCAATCATTCAATAAACTTCTTGCTGAAGTACAAGAACACGTGCTTAGATTTATAAATAAAAAATCTACTGCCTTTTGCAAATAAAAGTTCCTACCAACTGCACAGGAATGGTGATACAGAAGCCTTAGCAAGATAAATGCCCAGTGACTGCTAGGAGGACAACTGGGAAGCTAAACAGCTTCCTCCTATAGTCGAATGACTCAATGAGCAAAGGTCACAATTTTCTGCCATAATGTGTTCTTTCTGCAAGTTTTTGCATATTGTATAGTCTGTCAGAGGGAGGGGTGCAGGGGAGTGCAGCCATGTGGAAGATACATCTGACAGGGATCTCTGATCAGTTGTACAGACAGGAGAATTCTCATCACTTAACGCTCATTATAAGGTGCCTTCACTGTCCATGCTTGGGATGTAATATTCTGCTGTTCTCAGAATTGGAGATTAAAAGTACCAGGGACTGTGTCAGCAAATTTCACAAGCAAGCAACATGACTAATGTTGTATTTCAAGTTGGCATATTGAATTGTAAATATTTTTTTCCTGGTTCTAATTCTCTGTTTGGTTTTTTTTAGGTTAATGATGGCACAGTTGTTGGCATCTGGTTTTAGATGTTCAGCAGCTTTGGCCTCTGTTATCTCTTTTCCCCCTGTCTGCACATTCAGGTATTTTCATTCAATTGTATACTGTTTATTCAGCCAGGACCTCAGCTGGTGTAAATCAGCACAATTCTGCAAACATGAGGGGAGCGGTGCCGGCTCACACCAGCTTCAAATGGGCTTCTGAGTATTTGGGGCACTTGGAAGCAGCAAGTCAACGAAGCAAGATAACGGGAAGAATGTCCTTAAGGCGTCCAGTGATCTGTGTCTGCACTCCCTGAAAACGCAGTTTGAACTTCAGCCTTGAATCATGAATTAGGAACTACTTGCAGCCCATGTTTTTTCTTGTCAAGCACGGCATGAACCCTGGATTTTGTGGGCAGCACGGATGACTTTACGCTTCTGTTCTTGTGCATGCTGCTCACACAAGCTTCTGAAACTGCACAACTGTCTGTGCAGGCACCCAGCCCTCTCTAGAAGGCATAAACAATCTCAAGAATATTCTGATTTATTTATATTTTTCCAGCAGGCTGGTCAGACAGAGTATTTTAAAAGTTACAAATCTTTTAAACCACTAAATGGGATACGGCTTAATGTCACCAGTAGTACAGATGCAGCATTATCCAGAGCCCTGGGAAAAGGCAGCAAATGCTGTCATGATACAATCATGATACAATGCTGTCTTACTCAAGAAGACAAAGATCTTCTTTGAGAAGCAGTAGAAGTGAGAGAACTAAACATCTATGTTTATCTACAACATTATTTTTTTTAAGTGTACATCAAATATTTGGTATTTCTGGCCCTCTACCCATAATACACATTTTGTGGTGTTACTTTCTATAATATAACCCTTACTGTTAAATATTACTAAGTATTTTCCTGAGGTGTCTAAGAAGTGTAATCATCCAAGACTCCCTCAAGGACAGGGAAAAAGAGTAAACATACAGAAACAGCAGCAAATTACAACATTGGCATTGCTGTGTTACCAGGATACATTTCTTATTACTTTCTTGTTACCATCTCCATTTAAGTTCTTAATTGGGCCGTAATCGGTTCACTCAAGCATGGAGAAGAGAACCCACACACATTTGGTTTGTTGTTTGTTTTTTTTTAAACAGTAATTAAAAGGCATGGCAAGCGATCCTTCAGCACGAACTCAATACAAAAGCATATTACAGTCTGTCTTGAAAACTACCCAACGGGTCCAACTGCTGGACGAGGAGTGAGCAGGTCCCATGATAAGAGCCACCAAATCCTGGTGAGCCTGTAGGGGAAGGGAAGGTGCTGCCCAGCCAGGCTGGGGAGGTGGGGATTTTAAGTGCCTCGGTGATAGCTGTTAAGAATAATGAACTTGACCTTGTCAAAGGCCGTCCTTATTGATAATAACAAAGTTCAACAGCATTATTATAGGATTTCACAACTGTTAACCTTTATTGCTGGAGGGCTAATTGTGACCTTCCTTGTGTCTCCTTCACACCTAATTAGGTTTCGGTTGTAAAGAGATAAAAGAGTGTTTGTATCAGTGGGGCATCTTTTTCTGCAGCTGAATGAATTCATGAAAGAGTGAGATTGTTAAGAGAGAGACAGAAGGGTGTGTGTGGAAATACAGAAAAAGACAGGAAGCATTAATAGACTTTAGAATAAAATCCTGACAGATTCAAATTGATTCTGCTGCCTGAGAAAATTGAGTGCGGAGGGAATTAGATTTATGCACTGTTAAATGTAACTGCCTGGCAGTATCCATACAGAAAGCTGTTAAAATGGTAATCTTTAGAGATGTATGAAAATTGTGTGTGAATAGACCAATGAACCATCACTCGGAGCATGCCTCTTCTAGCCAAATAACACCAGACAGTATTATTATTATTAATAATGTATTACAAACACTATGCATTATGTATGTAATTTAATCACAGCATCTAAATGTATAAACAACAGCATAGGCACTCAGTAACTTTTTTGTGCTTGCAGTTAATATATATTAACTTTTTTCTCCTAGGACCCCCTGAGGAATGGAAAGCACTGCTGGCAACTCAGTACAGCTCCTGACCAGCTGAGCCAGCATCCCCAGCACCCCAGCTGGGAGAGACCGGTGGGGTGCGAGGGACAGCCCGTGCTGAGTGTCAGTGGGTGTCTGGTACTGCAGTGTGTACTCGGGGCAAGAAAGCAGCAGATGTCCTGAGAAGGGGCTTCCTTCAGATAGGACAACTGGGTGGATGTGGGCAGACAGCCAGAGTATCTCCGATGGCATTTTTTTGTTGTGTTAAACTTCTCAGCTAAAAATACCTGGTTGATGAACCTCCTAAAGGCTAATTTGTAGAAAGAGGCATGGACAGCATACCAAGTCAACGGGAGTTTTGAGTTACCATCAAGGAAGCTGGGAACAGGCTTCTAATAAACATATCCATAGCTCACACTGTGGGGGGTGGGAAAACAAGCTATAAAAAACTTCTTGATTCCCCCATTTGAATTCAGATCTGGGGTTCTTACATCAGGCTTATCTCTGTCATCAAGGCAACTCAGAGTGAGATGATGTTACCACTGATGACAGGGACAATCAATGATTGATCTTTCAAGATCTGATTTAGATTAGATGCTGTCATAGGCTCTTTTTATAACTAATGATTGTAGCTTTGCTCTACCTGTATTTGGAAGAGCACTCTAGTAATTGAGCTATTTCAGTACATTGGTTCTTGCTTCATCCCATCAAGTACAGGGGACTGAAAAGTTGTAAATCCAGAAATACTTACAGGTGAGTCAGACAGTTACTCCCTTTGGACATCTCTAGTGCCAAGCTCGAGCTCCTCACATGCTTTCTTCTATTGAGAAAATGTAATTTCTACACAGAACTATTAATTCACTAGAGCTTTACAAAGCAGCGTAGCCATTTCCCAGGTCCAACCCAATAAGCCATCAGCTAGTACCCGGTGCAAGGGTCTGAACAAAGCCTCGGACATTCCAAGCCAAGTCTCTTATTTGCCAGCTGTGTGGTTATCTTCATGTTATTTCATTAATTTTATTCCAGTTTTGTTCCAGTGCAGGTACCAACAGAGTTAGTCATGTGAAACTTCTGTTTTTCAGCCACCCTGATGATGGCACTGATGCACTAGTCAAGAAGCAAAACAGTGTTCAGTGCTCCAGCTTGAATGCTGTGTCCCCATCCCTGCCTTGAATGTAGGAGCACGTTGCATTTAACATTCGTAAGGAGTTATACTGCCAAATGGCTTCTCCAGAGAGATCTGGATGGAGTCAGATGGAATCCCCCTTATATATATCTATAGCTCACACCACCACAGCAAAACACAGCAAACTGGCATCTCACGGAGGCACCGAGGGGAAGCTCAGCACCTACCCACAGGGCCTCCCACATGTGCACCACACCCATTCCTTCCACCAAGGTTCACCTTCATCCTCACACTGTGCACAGGTACCAACCATTACAGTGTAAGCACACAGGAACAGAACATTTGATAAAAAAGAATGGACCAGCCACGAGGGATTCACTTGCCACGGCTTCCCAGACTGCCTACTACCAACACCACAAAGACATGCCCACCACTGAGAAACAGTAATGCAGAGAAAGTTTCAGTGACGTAATTTTCCCTCCTCAGTTGATTTAATTTTCTCTAGTTCTTATCTTTGTTCTTTATGCAGCAGCACTGAAAATAACTTGCGCAACTTGTAACGAAGTCACCTACAGCTGTTTTCTTCTGTGCCTTTGAAAAACAGGTGTAGCCCTGTGCATTTAGCTGGGAACATAACTCAGGGATATCTTTCCAGCTGAGCTAAAATGGGATTAATCCGTGTTGAGTTCATGCAAGCTAGTAGAGGATTTAATCTCCAGCAGACAGGATTTTCATTCTACTGTGTTTTAGGTAAAGGACAATCCTCTACGGTTGCAGAGTGGTTGCAATATTTGGAATTCCCTTTTGGAAGATCTGCATATAAAAATATCATAAAAGCTGCACATTTGTTGAATATGAACTGAGACATATTGATTTTGAAAGGAGGTTCATTGTTTTAAACTATTTAAAGAGCTGGGACTAGTTAAAGCAGTCACCAATTATCCAGGAGAGCAAAGGACCAAAACTATACAACAGCCTTCTTTTCTCGGGGAGTGTTACTCTGCCAGGCTGGCCCAGCTACTCATGAGGGAGTTTAAAGTGCAGGAAGAGCCTTTCACCCTCCCATATTTGAATGCTTTACATAATATAGGACTTGAAGAAAATCTGGTTAACACAGGCACATTCACTCTGGTTTTGAAATCCCTGAATTTAAGTGCAAATCCCAGGAAAACCAGTGGGATTATTATCCATGATGATTGAATGCAAGTTCAGATTTAGTCTTAAACACAAGAACCAAAGAATACCAATTCTTAGCATTGCCAAAATTGACACTGTAGGAGGGGCCTGTCTAATTTCACGTCTCATCTCTGAAAAACGCTGGCGTAAGGAACTGAACAGACAGAAATAACAACAACAGCAACAACAAATTGTAAAATTAGGCAACCTACAGAGGAAAACCATTCCTGCCGATCTCCTACCTTAACCAGCGGCTGGAGTATACCCTGAAGTAAGGTTGTTTATATCCTCCTCTGGGAGATAAGATTCCTGATCTACTGCATCTGGTTCCATTCCAGTAACTCCAGAGTCAACACACTCCATCAGGCTTCCTGAAGCTGCTAAGAGAGAGAAATAGGAGTAGACAATCCACACTTTGTCAGACGAGGAAAGAGCTTAATAAGCAAACAGAGAAAGAATTTTGTTTTCAGCCATCTTGGAGCGAGCTACCAAAATGCATATTATAAACACAGAAAATTATCAAAAACTCTTCCTGGTTTCCTACTTCAGAAGTATCCAAGATGCTTTCCTAGTATAAAAAGTTGAACGAGCCGATAAAAGTCTGTCTTTTACGGGCTACAGACTTCACTAAAGATATATTTTCATGTATATTTCTGGAAAAAACTTTCAGAAGAGTACAGAGAATTAGAGTCACAAGTACTCACAATTATTGGCATTTCCTGCATGGGGATTTTTTTTACTCTTGCTGTAGAGTCAGCTATCAGGTGTTCCCCTAACAGCTAACCAGGTGCAGTGCAGGGCTGATGATGGGGCTAGATACGCAAGTTCATTGTCTTGTTTCATTTGCAAATACAAAAGTCCACAAACTAATTGCATTAACAGCTTTTCAAACAGTCGATAGCAGCGACATTTTAAATGCATTTCAGATCAGCAGCAGAAGCAACACAATCACTGCTCCACCCAGGCAGGCAGAGCAGCTGGGTTTTTAAGGATAAAGAGACAGTTTGAAGGCACAGCTGACCACACAGAAGGTTTAAATTTTGAAACCTAAATGCTCACAGCCAAAAAAACCCCAAACCAGTCAACGGGAGAAGAAACTCAAATACATAAATGTGAACTGGAAGCAGATCCCAGAGCTGAAGTTCAGACCAACACATCCACTAGAAGAAAAACTGCCTCCACAAAGAGGGTGATGGAGAACTTGCTCAGAGGCCAGCATGCACCCATTTTCAGGTGAAAAGGCACTCAGAACAGCCTAGGAAAGGCAAAAGGGGTCAAAATCAAGGTCAAAACATGACTATAAAGTCACAATGCAGTGAAAGCTATCCAGTCACTGGCTTACACCATCCTTCTCCAGTGCATAAGGCTAAGCATGGTACACCATGGCAAACCACCACACAAGAATGTCTGTCCTGTAGGTATCACATACCACAATGATGCTGTCACCAGGAGCAAGGGCTGCCTCCCCATACCTTCCTGAAGGCAGGCATGGCCAGATGAAAAACAAGCCACAGAGGGGGGCCATTTTGTTTAGTGTTTCATTTTTGTTGAGCAGACGTTTTCTGGGCAACACAGACCTCTGCTCTAATTCGCCTTGTTAATAATGCAGAGCAGAAAGCCCTGATTAACAAAATAATTAACATGCATTTGAAGTATTTTTTTTTTCTCTTTTTGGTAGCATGTTTCATCGTAGCAGATACTGTAGGTTGACTCTTTGAACTGGAAGAAAAATTTGGGTAGGGTTGAAGTAGTAACACATCCTGCTCAGCAAAGCTGGTGAAGGGCAGAAATAGCTTTAGTCTTTGAGAAGACTCTAAGTTATGCTTAGAGATGTAGCCCTAAAGCGATAAATCCCCTCAAAACTTTGCTTTCTGCTTCCTCTGCATTGAGTCTCGTTGGATTCGATATTAAAGATCAATTCCAACCCAGACAATTCTATGATTCTCTTCACAGTCCATCTCAAAGGACCCATGCTTTTAATGCCAGCTCTGCATGGCCCACACATCCAAAATTAACCCCAAACCCATGTTCTGACCCCAACAGGTCTCCCATCCAGCTGCCCCACAGCACAGCTCGCTCAGCAGGGCCACAGCTGTCTTCCTCCACCTCCTCTTACAACCTGCCTGACCTGCATGACCCCATGGGCTCTGCTGCTGCCCCATCCTGCAGGAGCATTACCCTTGGTGCTCAGTCCTCGTGCAGCACCCAGAGGGATGATGCCCTACATGCTAGCGCTGCCTTATGCAGGAAGAAGATTTGGTTCCAGGGCATGGGACAGAAGCAGCCTCTGTTCCTGCATTGCCACCGAGGCACCCAGCCAAACCTGTCCTATGGGGCAGGGAGCACCTCTGCACCATCCACACACACCACAGCCTGAACCAACATGCAAACAGCTCCTCAAAGCACCTGCCATGACGCAGTTCAAGGTCATCTGAACCCAAGCAAATGCTTGGGCTGCCTAAGAATATATGGGGATTAAACTTCCCTTCTCCTCTGCATGTCTGCCCTGGACTTTTGGGGTCAGGAATTACCCAGCGCTGCCTGCTCATGGCTTCCATAATCCCCACCATGAAAGGAGAAGCAAGTGCTCTAGGAATGTACTCAAACTGGTTTACTGTTTAAACAGGCATATGCAATAACATGTTGACAAAAACATATGGGGAAAATATTCTTCAGTATATTGCTCTGTGGAGATAAGTATGCCAGCTAGAGCAAGTGTTATGTTTTATTTACCAGATAGCCTCATTTTCAGACTAGCTTTCTATAACAAAAGAGTTTAATAATATTGCTGAAGTCAAGAAAGATACCTATAAATAGGACCAAGACCTGTCTGTAGAACTTTTATGTAAAACTTTAATGACAAGAGAAATAGCCCTAATGAATCGCACTTGGTGAATTCTGTATTGCTTTTCTGCCTACACTAACTCGGTGTGAAAGTAGGTAGCAGAAACAAGGAAAGATTTCTTTATGTGTTTGTGACTCGGTTTTCTTCAGTCTTCTCTACCCCAAAGCCTGGGTACTGTCCCCTGTATTACCCCTCTTGCTCTGCCCTCAGATTCAGGGAGCAGGACTGTATCAGCACTGCTTAACAACACTGGCAGTTACCCCTTGACTCAGCTCACGTCCTTACCCAAGCATCTCTGCCTTCCCTGGCAGTATTTTCCTCAAAGGAAAAAAAAAAAAAAAAACCAAACAAACCACAAACATACAACCCAGCTCACAGCTTTCTCTAGAAACCTTCTCTCCCAACACGGTGACCAGCTGTAGAGTTCACCAAAGGTCTGCCTCTGGAGGAGGTTTCCAGCACATGGGGTTCATGAAGAATGCATCCGTCCTATAGAAATATGAGTCTCAGGCCTAAGCCATCCACTATATCTATGTGTCATCAAACCTTGGCCACACACACGGACCCTCGAAATAAATGACCCATTCATTTCCCTTCATCTGTTCAGGTGGCCTTTGTTGTATCTATTCACTACCGACTCTCCAGTCTATCGAAAATGCAATCTATCTTCCATGACTTCAAAGATTTTATCTACGTGCCCTCTACACATACACTGCTATGAGAAAATGAGAGGATTTAATTCTAGGCATATAGCCCAGTAGAAATTTCAAGTGAAAAAGTATTTTTCAATAAGAAATTGTAATTTCTATTACTAATTTCCATTTTAATAATTTTATTTATGTATATTACACATTCCCAACTACCAATAACAAGTATTATTGCTTTAATTACTTATGACTAATAATTATTTTAAGCGTGACACTGTGGATTGCAAAGCCCTTTGTCTCTCCTCCCTCTTCAATCCTTCCTGCTTGAAATCTTTGCAGTGCACGTAATCAAAAAAAGCAGCGTGCCTAGCCTGAGATTGCTCAGAAAGAATCCAGAACTACATTTCTGTTACTGGCTGCTGTGCATGTTTATATGGACATCTGAGAAAGATTATAAATATCTCTCCCTTTTAGTCATTTGGCTTCCTGGAACTATACAGGAATATTTCTGGTTGGTGCCACCGCTCATCTTTCAAGCACCTCGGTGTTTTTATGGTTTGTGTGCCTCCAGTTCCATAAACCTCCCAGAGGTTTTATTTTCCTTTAGACATGCCCCTAGAGAAGGCAGTAGAAAATGTGACATATCCCAAATTGCTTTTACTACTCCACAGTCTTGTAAAAGACTGGAATTTGCAAAGGGAGCCTAAGGGAATTCAGTACCCAAATCCTATCGATTTCAAATGGGTTTGGGACACCAGAATTCACAGCCTGAAGGAAGATCGCAGTGTTGCTGAATTCCCAAATACTTCAGAGCAGAGCCAACACTATTATCATGTCAATTTTTAACTAGGAAGGGGAAGGGCTGGGCAAAGCATGTCTTCAGCTGGAATTCAAAATACACTGGAAGCCCTTTGCAGAGGTGTTGGGTGGGCTGTTCTAGGCAGGAGGAGCAGAGCAAGAGGTGTTACACTGCCAGGGATTTGCATGGCAAAGGTAGGCACCAGGAAAAGGCCAGGGAGGAAGAGTATATGCACTCAACCTATGGAGAAGAGACTTGCAACAGCTAATGAAAATCTTGGCGATGGCAGCTCAGATGAGAATTTCTTCTACCTCTCCCTCATTCATGATCTTATTTCACAATTAGAATCACAGACTGTCACTACGCCCACAGTGTTTAAAAACCAGCTCATGCTTCAAGGAAAATCACTTCTACAGCAAGTACACAAACAGATGCTTTGGATCACACGCAGCCAGAGAAGAGGCAGCTGATAGTGAGGGCTTTCTTAGTTCTAGAGGTGTTTGCATGTGGTGGCCAGAAAAACAAACCCCTTGGCTCCCTCTCTACAGCATCCTCTGTACAGGTTTTCCCCTCAAAGATGACTTCATGACAAGTGCAAAATCACCTGGTAGTTTTCGATGTCCTCGCTTTCCAAGGACTACGCCACCAATAGCTGTTTCCTTCTGCAAGGAAAAAATCCAGCACTCCTGTCCACCTTAGCAACATAGCTTAATGCTAACATCCACCCAGCTTCATTTCCCCAGCTGTTTAGTTAGAGCAAAACCTCATTCACAGCCCTGATGCTACAGCTCTCTATCAGGTCCTGAACTCCACAATCAGTGGATACCTTTGCAGAACTACAGCTACAGTGTTTAGTGTAGGTGCAGCTGTAACAGCTCTAAACCTGAGAGCATCTGCAGCCAGTGTGGGTAATCAGGCTGCCCCAACACCCTCCTGCTTCCACAGCTTGACAGAAGTGCCTGGCTGGAAACCATCAGCCACTGCTGCACACCAGGGCCAGGCTGTGTTTACCTAATCTGCAGACCAGGCACATCCACTCCTGGAGAAAAAAAGAAAATCACAGGCAATTTGTCAGAGCATTAGCTGATAATTCAGACAGAAATGTTAGATCTTGAGGCACAGCCCGGGGCTGTAGTGGAAATGTTACTGACTCTGACAGATCCCTGATGACATCTCCACTCCCTCTCCCAGGGGCAAGGCTACATTTAGATACACTGAAATTTTCATTCAAATTCCAGATTAACACAGCAAGTGGACAGCAGGGAAAGAAAAGGAGAGAAGGTTAGTGGAGGAGGAGGGAGCTTGCATGGCCGGGGTTTGGCTTTTCTACCCACCTCTGTAATTTTGGCCTAATTATTTCCTTTAAAACTCATTGACTTCACCATGGTAATTATTACTCAAGCTTAGAAATAAATATTCCTTCTGCTCAGAGACAGCCATTCCTGCCTACTTAATGCTACTTATTCGCCGTAATCGCTCAGAGTCCAGATTTAGATAACACCAAATCCTTTTGAGACTTGATCAAATGTTTCACAGCTATCTTCCCATCACCTCTGGCTTCCCAGCCAGCTGCATTTACTCATTGACTCTCAGGCAGAGATTTTAAGTGCTTTAAGGTTGGGGTTTTTTTCCCTTTTATAAGTATTCGTAGCATCCAGCACAAAGCTGTCCTGAGCCTTCAATGACAGCTGTTAAGTAGCAAAGAATAGTAGTAATTGGAGCATATCTAATTGGGCTGCAGTTTTCAAATTCGGGCGCCTAAGGAGGTGCATTATCGCTGAACGTGGCTCTGCTCCTAATTCACTCCAGTTGCCTTGAAAGTACCACACTTACAGTCATATTTAAGCACCTAAAGAAATACCTTAATTTCTGGAGAGGCTAAATACTCATTTTGGTAGAGCTTGGGTCTGACACCTCCAAGCATCAGGATATCTTCTGCCCATCTTTAAATGTGTATCCTCACTTAGCTGGCGTTCTTTGACATCTGCACACAAAAATATTGACTGTTTCTATCTCGGAATGATGTTCACGTGTTTCATTTCCCTTCATCCCTGTACCTACACCATGCAGCATTAAACTTCATTTCTCCAACTACATTTATTATTTCTCAGCTTTTGCTTAATGATTTGCTTCAGCCAACAATTCTGCTGCTGCATGGCAACACGTGATCCCAGATTCAGATGCTGGAGCATCCAGAAATACTCCTCCACAGCTTGCTGGGGAACAGCGCTCACACGTGAGACTGGCCCTGGCTTGATGGTCACCAGCACCAGAGACCAGCAGAAGGGCTGAGTTTGGAAGCACACACCTCAGGGGAAAGCTCTTCTCCTGCTTTACCTCAAGATAAGGAGATGGCAGCAAAATGCCTTCCTAGCTCTTCCAGATTGTACTAAGCCCATCAGCTGCTGGGTTCATAGGGAACATGGTTGTATTTGCAGTCTTCACAGTGGCTTTCAGGTGTCTTCTTCCTCAAAAATTATGGGCACCAGCAATTTTGTTATTTGACCCTAACAGAAATTTCCTTGTTTGATTGTAGGATTTTTAACAGGACTTTCCTTTCTTGATTTATGTTAAGTTCTGGGTTCACAAAACACCAGTATCTTAGTGGAAAAAAAGCATGTTTCATTTGATTTTTCATCAGAATTGGGCAAAATTTTGCATACAAATAGTTTTCCAAGTACACGGTTTTCCCCCCAGTTTGTCAAAATTTAGCCTAGCTAATGTCAAAACTTTGCAAACTTCAGCATAACTTTAACTAGATGTGCTGCACGGTGTTTCTGGTATCACTGAAAGCACCTGCCTTGCCCACCTTACATTTCATCCTTTCCAATTGACTATAGTCCCTTTCAGGCTCTATATTTCTTTCACTTCTGCCCAGGTATTTCCACTGACTTTGGGAATGCTGTTCATAGATTCAGCTAAGAGCTGCTTGACTTTTGGCAGGTGACCAGACCCAGCTGCTCCGGTGGCTATTAGCATGTTTACAATGGCATAAAGACTCTGCTGAAGCAAGTACAACCACTCCAAAAGCATCGTGTACCCGATGAATCAGAGCCACAATGAGCACAAGGGAAACAGGATCCCATTTAATCCTGGACACGTGCAATAATTTAAAGACCTTCTCACATCCCGGCTAGCATACGGGATGCAGCTGCTAACTTCCAACATGCTAAAGGCCAAAGACAATAAAAAATCCAGACACTGTGGAGGTTAAATCAGTGCATCATTTGACAGGGAACTGTGAGCCATTAACCTTTCCACTGGCACTTGCGACGAAGAGCTGGAAGATAAACACATTGGGTAGGAAACAAATTGGTTCATTCGAACGCTATTAATGTGCGTGCCCTTGGAGGCCACATTTATGCTTTTGGAAAATTACACATTCATGCATAATGAAGTGAGATATAGCTCACCGATTACCAACAGGGTGCAAAGCCGACGATAAGGATTTATAGCAGGTGCCTAATTCTCTAAACATTTGCAAATTAAGTATTTACAAGTGCAATGCTGGCTATTTTATTGCCAGTTTAAGTTACCATCATTTGAGCTTTTTATTTTGCACTGAAATTGAGCTGAGCATTTAATATCCATGATTTGTAATTTATTCAAGTATAATTTGGTGATGTTATAGTGGGAATTAGGGCAATACCCAGAGACCTTGATTATGACACAACTACACATAAACATAGGAAGAAACCTTCTCTCCTAAAGAACTTGTTCTTAGCTGCCAGCAGCAGATAAAGATTGTAATACACACTGCAGAGCAGAGCAATGTTGTAAAGAGAAATTGAACGACTTGCCCAATACCACACGATATGTGTTATAGCTGGAAAAAAATACAGGCCTCTTTCCCTACACACCTGAGGCATAAAAGTAGATTCTTTAACCTGCTCATGGATGGTGGGCTACTCTCCCAGTCTGAAAATCCTGGGCTTCAATGTTACTGAAAACAGCCACAAAGTACACCCCAGCTGCTGAAGTACTCGCTTCCTTGGGAAGCTGCCACAGCTTACAAGTGAGGAAATACAAGTATTTCAAGGAACACTGCATAGAGAGAGCATGCATAAGAGGTGAAAGTATGGCTAAAAGCGAACACGCCAACTAAATATTCCTCTTGTAGCTATTTCCCATGGAATACAGGGATTCTCTCTGTGGCAAGCTCTTAAGAGAGATTTTGCACATTCCCTGCTAGTTGTGGGGGGAGGTTACCTTGATTAACCATTTCCCACATGCCACACCATGCGCAGATCAATGGGCGTACTTGGAGAAGCATCAGCTCATCCCCAAGGAGGAGCTGCCAGTGCTCTACCAAAACCCAGCTTAATATCTCTAATGTTCCTCCTCTCCTGCGTCCCACCACAGCTGCTGCAGCCTGACTGGGTTGCAGGAAGGGGCTGTTTGCTTTGGAAGGCACACAATTCCCCTTGCAGCTCCAACTAAAGGAGAGCATGGATGGGCAGTTAAGTTTCAGGCCTGGAATGGCTTTAAAACTCAACATAAAGGACTCCCCAGAGGAGGAAGGGATTAAATGATTCACATTGGTATTCTTGCAGGTGGAAGAAGCACGTCTGTTTTTCTCAAAGGGAAGGAGCAGATCTCTCTCCTAGCCCTAGCAGCCAGTGACATTTTCAACCTGTCAACCTCCTACTCTGGATCCGCTGGTCAGCCCTCTGGTTGGAAAGTAAATAATCTCCCTGCCTCTCCCCTGCGTGTTTTGAGGAGCTAACAGCTTTGAAAGAGAGGAAAAGATTACTCATTCATTAAAAATGTGGCTTTGAAACAGGCCTGAAGTGCTATTCCAGGACTCTTGTAATGAAACATGTAAAGGCCAATGCTTTTTCACTCCGCTGAGTAGCCCTGGCCTAGGGAGCTATTGCTCTTCAGGAGCGACAGCCACCACTGCATGTCCAGAGAAATGCCACTTCCCCGGGCAACATTTGGAAGACTGTACCTGATGCAAGTTCTCTTCCCACCAACTCCCATGCCAGTACCCGCTGCTGCTGGATGCCAGCAAATTAACTTAAGGGCCATGACTTAAAGAAGCAGATGGTAAGATAAGAAATTTGTCTTGGCCAAGTCACACTATTAGTCCAAACCAAAATAGTAATTGCCTTTTGACATTGTCCAGACACACGTGAAAGGAGCAGACTGGTCTTTGCTGCACATAAGTGCAGGTCTCGTGAATCAAGAGAGAAAAATCTGACACCTTGCCTACTGTGAGGTTTTTAAAGATGAGGATCAACTAATCCAAATGAATTCATGCCATACCCTGAGAGCAACTAAACATATTAAGTATTTCTGGTCTGCTGGGAAGTGGATAAAATGATATCATTATGAGAAAACTCTTAATGCACAGTTCAATGCATGGTTCAAGAAAAAGGAGAGGAGAAGAAACCAGATAGGACTGGAACAACTACTAAGTACTTAAGCTGTTTTCCAGCCAACACTTGCTGAGAATGTATTTTCAAGTATAGCAAAGGATGCTAATAATTGGTGAGTAAGCCCTGATGCTAAGTGCTGCATATAAGTTTAGAACAGTTGACATTTGTAGAGGTTAAAATGGAGATTCTTCATCCATAAGATGCTACTTCAGTTTCTTCCTGATCCTGAATGAAAAACACATAGTTACAAGGACAGATTCAGAAGAGCTGTTAACACTAGAGCAGCATTTGAAAGCACCTATTTTCCCCAAGAAGCTAAGTGGGGAGGCACATGAGTCTCTAATTGTTTTCCTTAAACCCATAGTGCTGCTTTTCCATTCACTCTCATCAATCCCCTCTCCTGGGAAAGGCAGAAACAGAAAGGCAGGCAGAATTCTCTAATGTTTGAGTTTAACTTGGTGACAAAGTGAATAGGTCAAGGCTGTGTGACTTTGAAAATCCCATCCTTTATCTGGGGCTGAAGCAATGACAGGAAAACATAGGGAAATGGAAGACACAAAGTGCTGTTGTGTTCTTCTGAGATCAAAACATATCTCCATCCACTAGCAGAAAGTTCATCACTACTAACAGGCCTCATGCACCTTCCCATATTAATTCAACATGAAACATTTAATTCCCTTTCTTTGAATCATTCTCAGTTTGAAATTGTTCTTACATTACTCCTTCCGACTGCCTGTTTTCCTTTCCAAAGGCATTGTTCTTCTCTTCCTGTTGCTTGACCCACGTGTAAGCTTGGAATGGTAAAGAGTTTGATTTTTTAGGTACAGAGCACTACAAAGACAAAGGGAATTCTCTTATCTCCTCATTTTTTTCCATTATTAATCTAGATTTTCATAGGACTTCTGTATGAAGTAATGAAATCATCTCATTAAACAACAAAACATTGATCTAGGGCAAACACTTGAAGCTAGAAGTGTTAAGTGAAGTGTGGGCCATGCATCAGTAGAAGAAATCTTACAGCTTGACCAAGTCAGGTTCAACAAAAATGTAGGATCCACACCAGAAGCACCGATGATGGAGTTATCTTCACTTTTGAGATCTTTTTTTCATCCTTGTGATGTTCAAGGATCGTCACAAACCGAGAACACACTGAAATCAAAGAATTGGTTTTGGCATTATTTCAAACCACTTTTGTGTGTTTTATTTTCAAGATAGACACAAGGCAAGATATCCAGCAGCACCCAGCAATTTTGCATATTTTCAGTTGTAAATAGCCTTATTTATCAGAGACGGGATGCTCTACATTTGTGACATCCAGCCTTGATGAGATGATCAAGCTGGGCAACTGAAATCACTGCTACAATCCTTTTTGAAAAGGGAAGGAAAATCTTACAACTGGCACCAAAATCTTACAACTTGCTAGTAAGTCGAAGAGGAAACTTCCTTCACACATAGAGCAAATACTTAAAACTATGCACCATATCGATGGCTACAATCAGACATTTTTATTACAACTCTCCTCCCTTCAACTACATGAGTGTGCAGTCAAGGCCTCTCACCTGCACAAGTATTATCTCTGAATGTAGTTAAGCCTACTCTGGGACTCCCTTGAGAAATAAGCCTAGAGGAACCAGTGATTTGTCACACACGTCCTGCATGTGTTTATAAGGAATCTATATGTGAAGCAAAAGTCATGAATAAGCACATGATTTTGCACACAGAGCTGAGAAGGTGTGGCCAGATACCCACAAAAACACTACAAGATTGGAGCAGACAAGTACTGTAAAACTTCTGAGGAGGTAAGGATGTGGTCTTGGAAAGACTGACAGAAAACTGTCACAGAAAGAACCTTTTCTCCGAAAATATGACTTGACACTTGTGACTACTGCAACCTTCCAGACTAAAAAGATGAGAGCTTTGAGGCTGGCATAAAACTCGGTCACAACACAAACCTTTGCCTATTAAGAAAGATACATTTATTGGAACCAGGACAGATACACTTATTCTCAGTCGTACTATGTACTTGGACTTTTCTTGTGAATTTGTTAAAGAAACCTGTTTTTACTTTAAATTACAAAAGCAACCTGAGTGGACAAGGGATACTTGTAAATCAGAGTGAGTGCATGTTGAAGTGATCACACAGAAAACACCCTATGCTGGAGATAAAATAAATGGTATCTGGTGGTCCATCCCCACACAGTTCTGCACCATGATCCATCTGTGGTCAATCACAAAATAGAGGTTATTTCTAGGTTATTCCTCCCGCCCATGGAAGGACACAAAATACCCATCAATCTCAAAAGCGGAGAACGAGCTTCCATGAGAGCAGATGAGTCTTTACCCAAACATACAGCTGGGGAATGCTGGTGGGATTTCTCCACTAGGAAGTAGTGCCCCAGTTCAAACCTGCTGATGGGATCCCAGTACCAAGTTAAACACAGAGGTGCCCAGGGCCAGGACACACTGGCACTTCATGAAGCCTAAGTCCTTTCTCCTCAGTAGCATCATCTGAGATGAGGGCCCCATCACAACCCTCTTCAGTGGCCCTGCTGGCCTCATTACCACCAAAGAAAAGCATCTGCTGTCAAATTGTCAAAAACCAAAATCAGGATTGGCTCAGCTACCACCTACCACCACTTGGCATCCCCTTCTTTGGCTGCTTCGTGCTTGCCCCACCTAGAACACATCAGCTCAGAATAAGGGTGTTGTCTTTAATTGCTATTTTCATTCTTTAGTTTAAAAGTAGCTGAAGGAGGAAGCAAAGCGCTGGTGCATGCTTCCTCCGGTGGGCGCAGGTCCTGCCCCGGCACACCGACCATCACTCGTCTGGAACCCCTCAGCAACGCTGCCTGCAGCGATGCACAGAATCCAAATGGGGAGCCGTTGGGATGTGAGACGGCACACAGAAGCCATGAAAGGGGCTACTGACAAGTGGGGGCCCCCACTCCCCTCCAGCATCCACACTCCCGCCCCTCCAGCTGAAAAACAATGGAGGAAACCTGTACCAGCCTGAATATAAAACAACCCCTGGCCGTCGAAACAAAGCTGGATGTGTTCCTGTGAAACAGAGACAGTCGTCAGCCCAAGTGAGCCTCACCACGGCACAATTACATCTCTTAATTATTACCAGCCTGGCTCCCCGAATGTTCGCATTTTTTTTCACAGTTACTAAATAAGTTAATCACTTCATGAACAAGGAAATCTGCAGATGCCTTTGAGGCTTTGTTAACATAGTGCCTAAGCCAGCTTTACACTCTCTTCTAATCCTCTTTAAGACAGTATGAGGCAGTGAAGTAGCCTATAATCAGTTTTTAAGGTTATAGACAATATCCCCACTCAAGCTGGTTGCCTAGAGCAACAGTGCAGGAACTGAATACTAGCAATGAGATTGGATTACTTGCCTTGTTTATTCATCCATATATATTTATCCTCTGCTCTGCCTACAGCCGAAGCAGGATTTTTTGTTGCCTGTGCCATACATGTCCAGATGAAGAATTTATGTAAAAAAATGCAGACAGGCTTCATGAATTAATCTCTTTCCATTTCTGATTCTCTCCTTTCCCTCTCCACCTCAATACCTGAAAGTTCAAAACACTCCCAGAATTGAGATTGCTCGCACTGTCTCAGAGGCAGTAACAGCCCTCCCACTGCTTCGCATCTACAGGGAGGTGGAAAGCCCTCTTTCAGGAGTGCTGGCGTCACCAGCAACATTCAGGCACCCTGAACCACCTCTGGAGATGGTGCACGCTCCCCAGCAGGAGCTGCTATTTCACCACGACTCAGCATCTCTCCCAGCCTGACCTACAGAACCTCTGCTACTGTTTGCATAAAGCAAATGGCTCTGTAATTGAAATCCACTGATGAGAACTCAGCCCATGTCCCTGTTCCTCTCAGTTACAAGCTTTCCAACTTCACCTTCGATCCTTGAAAAGCTGAATTTTTCCTCTGGCCAAAACCCACTTCCCTTTTGTAGGTTAAACTTCAGAATAGTTTTAACCAGAGTCAGATCAACTTGTCCATCTATTCTTGCCTGCAGTGGCTCTTCAGGCTGACCTGGTCTAACTGGTGTTAAATTCAGATTCCTTCTCAGAAAACAACATGATACAAAATCCCTGCTACAGATGCAAAACTCATAGGAATGGTGCTACAACTGCAGTCAGTGACTGCCTTGTTGCTCCTGACAAACTCCAAAGCTAGCAGATGGCTAAAGAGTGACTCAGGCAGCATCCTGAAGAGAAACAGCCTACAAAAGGCACAGTGCAAAGGTTTAGAACAACCTACAAGAAGGTCAAATCAAGCTGCTGCAGACCGGCTCTCAGCAAGATCTACTCCTACTTCAAGAATACGATTTTAAGTGGGGTTTTGGTATCCCATCAGCATCTTTGAAAATCTCAAAGTGCTCAGAGGAAGTACATCCTACAACTACCACGGTTCTCCTTAACTGAGTCTTCTTGGAGTTCACACCTTCTGTATCAAACTTAACCAGTCTCTCTTATGCATCAGCAAAAATACCTTCTTGGAGCTTCCTCTAGCCTCAACCAGTAACGAAAGCTCAAGATCAGTCATTAACAGCAAAGCTGAAAGATCTTCTTCACATCTCACATTCCAACAGAATTCCCTGGAGCTCAGCTGCATTCAGTGGCCAAACCGACCTACAGAGCTGACCTCTGCTGTACAGCGAACATCATTTATCAGAGTGGCTTCTCAAATAAAAAATAATTCACCCAATTTCCTCACACAATTGCAGTATCACATCGTTGTGCAGCCTCGCTACATGACAGCTATGTTTTATTAGATATCAGCTGGCTGGGGCACTGGTGTTTCCAGCTCTTAAGGGAGAAGGGGCCGCAGGAAGGCAGGATGGAGGACCAGGTCCCAGGGGAACCGCCACACATTCTTTTAACATAATCCGGGACGTGTAATTTTGTAACTCAGTTCTTTACCAGTAAAATGGTGTATTCATTCAAGAAAAGAGATTAGAGGTTTGACAGATACTAAATTTGCTGAGTAACTGAGTTTTAAAAGAGCTACCTGAATGGCAGATGAACTTGGCAAATGGTTGTCACTGAAGCAAAGAGAATGAGGGGCGGGAAGGTTGCTGCTAGGAGGGAAACGTAAAAAAGAAGTTAAGATCTTGCATTTTAGAATATAGTTAAAATGATAGACCTCATTTTGGGAAGGATTAGGTGTATTCCTTCAGTAATTCAAAAAGAAACTTTCTAGCCTTTCACTTTGAAGTGTTTTGTTTTTTCTCACATTAAAACTCATCTAAATTAAGAGGAAAGAGGAAAAGCGGGAGTTAAATAACCCCAAATCAAACCAGAACATTTCATTTTGGATCTAAAAGGACATTTCAGGTTGACTTGAAGCAAAGGTTTTGTGGGTTTCATTTCACTGAAAAAACTGAAATAAAAAACACTGGTCTCCAACTGACACAAACCATTTCTCCCCTGACCTCTTCCCTTGAAACCCATCCTCAGTTTCTCAGTGAGCAGAAAAGAGCAGCAACTCCTACATATTATTTTTTGACTTCTTGCACCGTTCATCCAGCTGGTGACACCCAGCATAATCTGTCTGGGACCTTCTACTATGTGTCTGTAACATGTCTCCCACAGGGGGCTCCTATGCCATGTACTACCCCAATGCTTTTCCTAAATCCTCAGAAATATGAGCACCTAACGATGGGAAACCCCCTCCAGCTCCAGGCCCCCATGGGCTCCCCTGCAGATGGCACTGCGGGAGCGTTCGAGCCCCCTGCAGCCAGGAGGAGACTTCTCTCCCCACGTTATCCCCTACACTCAAATCATTTCCTTGGCCTACTTTGTATCTTTTTTTTTTCCTTCCCAGAGAAATTATTTATCATAGGGATTGCCAGTGCTTAATAAACATCCCTCCAAAAATAAATTTGTTTATCTCAGGTATTTTATTATGCTGCCTCAGATAAAAGAGAGGGGGGAGGGAAAATCCTCCCCAGAATATTTTTGACTGTGCAAACAGTGGAAGAGCAGTGTCCTTGAGCACGATTTTCAAAGGAGAGGTTTGTCAGAAGCCATTTCAGCTGTTAAGGAGTGACTTATCTTCCAAATGAACAAAAAGAGGTGGTGGCGTAGGCCCTGGCAATTGATCCGGTGTGACAGAGACAGATTTAGGAACCTCAAAGCATTTTGTTCCACGGGCTGCACTGGTTGTCCTCCTGTTTCACCTTCTGTTGTCACCTAGACAGGGCGGTGGGGGGAGGAAGATGGAAGCGTTTTAAATTCAGGTTGCACAGGTTCGAGTAGCAACACAAGACAGCAGGTCACAGAAAATCAGGACTTCTGTCACTCAATCCCATGGCAGTTCCTGCCTCTGCCTCATCCCCCTCCTTTCTCTGGTGGTGCAAGCTGTGTCTCTGCACTGATGAGCATCACACCAGCTCGCAGATCCGCTACACCAGCCAGGCTCCCCGCACCACAAAGTCATCGAGTAACACCAGCTGGGTCCCTGGCAAGAGCAGCCCTGGGCTGTGCGAGGAGATAATGCAGTGAAAGGAATGCTTATTAGGAGCAGGAAGCCTGGCAGTAGGATTTCTCATCCCAAATACAAGGTTTGCAGCAATATAAATAATGCATGTCAATTGCCAGCATCCTGAAAATTAGTTAAAGTAGGTTAGGGTGGAAAAAAAGCAAAAAAAAAAATCACACAGCAATGCTCTCCATTTAAAAGGAGGTAGCTGCTCATAACACGCCAGTACGGAAAGAGGGAACAGTAATTAAAACCTCATCTTTTTTTGCATGAGAATGTGCTAACAAGAGACAGAGTATTTTTCAAGTTGCTGGACTCAGGCCTTCAGCTTGTGGCCCAAACTGCCTGGTGTTGCCCTGCCTGTCACACTTATCGCAAATCCTGTACCTTGGATTGGAGCAGGTCACCTAAATGTGTGTCTGGCTCTCCCTCCAAGAAGACACATTGAACACTGCCTGCATTTCCCCAGGCTCCAGCACCTGCTCAAGGACAGGGCAGCACTGGCCCCTTTCCCTGAGGATCCACTCTGCTTTGGATGCCCAAACCACTCATAAGTCACAGCCAGGAAGCAGGAGGTGGTCTTCAATCAATTGGCAGTTTCAGTCTCCAGAGTTTTGAAAATTTGCCAGAATTGGCCGCTTTTCCCTTTAGTAACTGCAGGAGGGGAGAATCCTCAGCTGCTGCTCCTGCCCACAGCAGCCCCACCTGGGAGCTCCCACCCCAACCAGCGTGGCAACACCAAAGCCCTACAAAGCCAAAAGCCAAGGTGAGAGGATTTGCCAGTGAAGTGTTCAATGCCCTGCATGCTGCTGGTAGGCGCTGACTTGACTTCTTCCACAGTGTTGCTGCTTGAGTATAACAAAGCTACAGCCTAAGCAAAAGCCTTCTAAATTCCCTAGCTCCATCCAACAGCAACCTGCACACCACGGGCATAATCAGTGCAGTGGACGCCAGCGGCTCCCTATGACTAGTCAAAAGCTATTTCATTACCAACAGCAATTCAAGCAATGAGTCGCTCCCTCCAGATCTATCCAAATTCCAGCTCCCACTGGACTCCCCCCTCCCTCCGCTGCAATCTTCTCCCTAATCTAATAATTATTCCACCAGCAATAAAACACAGCCACGCTGGTAGAATGGTTCTTTGCTAAAATGCCTCTGTGCACATCAGTGATGATCTCTGTGAAGCTGTTACAGTAAAAATAATACCCTAAAAAAAAACTTCTGGAAAACTCTGCATCTTTTTCCACTTAGTTTTGATCACCATGTTTGACCTCCAGCTCCCCTAAGTGCATGAGCCTTTAGAAAACATCAGAGATGATGAAAAAATGGTCCCCAAGGAAAGCTAAGGATTAAACCAGTGATTGTCTCAAATAATCACCATATACATAAAACCATACAACTTTCTGCATATGGTACCAAACCTTTCACTCCTGCTGGACCACACGTACGTCTTCACAGAAGCTTTCCAGGGATGAACGCCCATCCAAACACGCAGGATACCACTGTCTGCTGCACCAGGCAAGAATGTGTTTTCAGCACAGCGGCTGGTAGATCTGTCAGCATTGCAGAAATTAAACACTCTGACTCCATCACAGCTGGGGTCACCAGAGACTGAAACTCCTTATAGCATGGGAAGCAATTTGACTAGGAAAACACAGAAACACCCTCATCTGGCTTCCTGTCTATCCTGACCCAAACTTTGGATGCCATTCAAAAACACATCAGGGATCCAGAAAAGTACTGGAGCTGCCTCTTTCTTATTGAAACAAAGCATCCATTCAAAACACGGCATTTCCAGTACAGATCCTGGGAAATAAAATATTTTCTGTTTTACTTCTAGAGGATGAAGTTTCATGAAAAACACTTTGGACTCAGGGAGCTATTATTTAAATGAGAAACCCATGGTTTTCTTCTTCAAAACCCAAATGATTCAGCATTAGAAAGGAGAGAAGATGTGTCACACCCTGAGGACAAGGAAAAGTGTCTTTCTCCCAAACAAAGTTATGACGACTTTGGGTTTTTCCCTGGTTGTAGGTGTTCACTAGATCTCAATTCTTTTTGTAGCCAGACTAAAAGTATTATGGTTGAAAAGCTCTTTTCAACAGTCACATCCTCTGCAGACTTAAGCCATTCAGGCTGTACTTTGCTCAAAGACCAAGGTGTTCTTAATGAAAACCCCTCCCCTCCCTTCTCCCCCCCTCCCCTCCCCTTTACATTTTCAGCCAGAACAGAGCGAGTAAGTCATGGAGTCAGAGGATGCACTCAATGCCAGAGTCAGGCAAGGGTTAAAAACCACCATTTATGTATTTTTGAAGGATAACTGGACCCTGGCGTTAACATAAGATAAATGTTAATGAATGTTCAACTGAACTACTTAGTCCATCAGCCACACCAAACATGCCAATGTAAGACATCACATGCTGGTAAAAAACAGCAGCAAAAATACCAACACGCTATGTATGCAGCTAAAGAGAAGCACCTGATTTAGCTCTTTGGCTGAATCGAGTCCCATAACACTAGCAAGGCAAAGGCACGTTTTAGGATGTATTCACTAACCTCCCTAGATATTTAGATTAGTTCTGAGGCTGCTCCTCCCTCTGTATGGCTTATATCATCAAGTAGAGCTCCTGAACTAGAATTAAATCCCCACAGGGTGCTCTGGAATATGGACTTTGCCTGTGTCTCATTTTCGGACAGCACTCAACACAGTGAAGGCTTTTTTCAAACGAGCTTTTCCTGGGGATGAAAGCACCTGGAATGCATCTCAGGTGGCTGCATTCAGTTCCTGTTATGTCAAGACTCAAAAGTGGCTGTGAGTAATTGTATGTCTATGTTACTTCTCAGTAAAATAGCACTAATAATTCCTCCCGTGTCCTTTGTCCATTTATGTTAAGACTGAGCTGTGCATGGCGAAAAGCAACTCTCACAATGGGTAGATAAAGCACCTGGAATAATTCACCTTCCCCACTTCTCTGTTCAGATGCTTTTAAGATAAAACTGAATCACAATAGCCTAACTGAGTTCATTTTCCACTTAAAAGAGAGGTCTCTCATCACAATATGGCAAAGTTCTGTAATGAATGTGCTTCCTATGCTATTTTACAAAAGCAGCGTTCAGGGAAATTCACATCAAAATAAATACACACGTTAAAATCCCATTTATACATTACTTCGTGACAAGTTCAAAAGCAGAGCTTCTAGCATTGGGAGCAGACATGTTTCACAGCATAGACTATATTTAATGGAGTCATAATCAGAAGATAATTTTGTGGGATTTAGAACAGAATACAGTTTGCCTCCTATGGGTAAAGAAGAAACAAAACCCGTTTAGTTTGTCTGTTCTCCCCATTGGCAGCAGCCTGTCTGAGGTGAGCTCTCTCAAGTTTTTTCCCCCATATGTGCTGAGGAAGCCTAGTTTGAATTTTTGATTAGCAGTGGTCAAGCGCAGATTTTTTAGCTTAAGCAGAACAAATAAAACAGTAATACAAAAATTGCTCTCTTAGTAGAGCCTCGCAGTCAGCAGAGGTGTAGATTGCTCCTCGCTCACTGCAGACCAATTGCCTCACATGCCCCTACAGTGCTCTGTATTGAGTACAGTAATTGCACCACTTCCTTCCCATCTGGGATTCAGGCCAAAGACATTTTACCAAGTAACAATGCTTTCTCTATTCGCCCTCTTCAGAACAGAATAGCATTGTTTAGTTTGAGTGGGCTTCCAGCCAGAAGAAGGTCAATCATAACAAAGCACTGACATTAAGATAAAAGCTAAAAGTATGCTTTACGAAAAGTATCCAAATCTTGACAGTTGGCACTTGAGTGACAAGTTTGCACTGGGGGCATTTCATGTACTTAGCTTGTTGTAATGTGGGTAGCGTTCGATTTCACATTTGTGTTTATTTATTGCAAACCACAGAATCACCCTCCAGGTTTTATCAATTTTCTCTTAAGGAAAATACAATGTTCTATTGCAATTAAGAAAACAAAGTTGGTTTTAACATATATTTTAAACAAAACATTGGTTTTTAGGCCTGCCAGTGGCTCAGCTTGTTTACAGTTTGCGGTCTCAGGCATTTTCCCTGTGGTTCTCTATATGGTAATTTTGCTGTAGCAAATAGCTGGCATTGTTTAGTCTCCTATTTTGGTGATAATTCCAAGGAAAGCTGTTAGGGTGAGAATCTCTTTCCAGCTATCACACACCTACAGATTAATACTGCTTCTTTTATTTCTGTTTTTCTTCCCTAAAACAGCCCCCCTTGACATTTGGTCTAAACTCCCCCCTCGTGTTTCCCCTCTGCGCTTTGATCCGCATTGCTTTCCTATCAATTCTCAAACATGTCTCTGATATCTCCCTAGTATCCTCTGGAAAACTTGTTTGAAGTTTTGCTGTGTCTCATCTTTCAGTCTCTCTGTAATTGAGCATTTTTTGCTCTTTCAGAGTAGGGCTAGATAACCCTTCTTGATTAATTTTCCATCCACTCTAATATAATGGGTTTCAAATGGAGATCCAAGAGGGGAGGACAGGTATGTGTTTGAGACCCTAGAACGAGAGCTAGGGATATTCATAGTCTCTGCTTTCTTGCTTAACTTTACGTACGTCACTCCACAATACCATGCGTTCATTCCCATCTATAAAAGAGGACAATCTTTCATTTATTTAACTCTCTCACACACACACACTTCTTGGCTATTTAGAAGGTAGAGGGTTATACAAAGCACAGAGCAGTGGAGCCCCAGGGTGTTATGGGGTTTCCAGCTGCTAGTGTAATAAAACTAACACAGTCCACTCACTTTTTGCATCCTTCCACTGATGTTATGTAGCAGTTATGCTTTCTGATAAACACTCTCGTAGACAGACGGAGCCTGTGTCAAGTTAAAATGTTCACGAAGAATGCCTTCACTGGTTACAACACTGTCACTACCCTCCTATTGCCAAAAGGGCTTACATTAAGAATGAGAACATATTTTTGAAAGATGAGAAGGAGACTTTGTGATACACAACATACTGACCAAATATTTAACATTTGCCTCAGGCAAAAACTCCTCCCCTGCATTTCATATAATCCACATTTAAGTACTCCCTATGTACTACATCATCTGACTAATTTTTCCCTCCACAGCCAGTAAAGGAAGAATTAACACCTCAAAATTATAGTCAAAGACACACTGATATGGCTAAAAAGTTTAGGGGCAAAGTCTTACTGATGTCAACTGTTGTGCCCAAGAGCTGCAGCTCAGGAAGAAAATGGTAACAGGTCCCATGAGTTCCCTGGACTTTCACTTGATGAACATCTCTCCTGCCCCTCAGTAGCCCTCCCTTGAAATATTTCGGGGTCTAGTATTAAACCAAAGGTGTTAAGGAGAGAGAGGTGCTGCTACTCGTTATGACAAGACAGGAGAAAACAAGCAAACTTCCAGTCACCTAGTCTGTTCAGACCTGTCAGATAAAGACATTTTTGTGAGCTCGTCAGATTTTGGTTAACTGCTGTCAGCTGATTTAATGCAGGATGGTATGTTTCCCCACAAACCTTGCGTCTCTTATGTCTCTTATGTGCTTAAACCACTGTACTAGTAATTCATTTTTAATAATGTATTCCTCCCTCCCCCCCCTCCCCTTCTTGGAAATCTACAAATATATTTAAATATTCATTTAAAGCATGTATGTTGAAGGAGGAGGAAAGAGAGAAGGATGAACATGCATGCACCAGGGATATCAGACAACCTCAGGGACTGCAGTCTTGGGAGACTTGCACTTAGATTCTGTCTTGCATCCATCTCTCATCAGCCATATCATTGTCATCAATAGCCACTGCGCAGCCTGCTGTGCTGCCAGCATTCGCTGCTCCCCGGCTCACGTTCAAGCAGACACAAACCCTCATCACAGAAGTTCCCCTTGTACTAACCAAGAGCCCTATTGACGGCATGCGCTACGTGCAATCTGGAGAAATTAAATCACCCTTCATCATTGCGTGTGGAACCCTCCAGAGGCTGGGCAGAGGAGTGTTAATGAGGCTGTACCTGATGCCAGAGATAACCACTGCTTGTGGCACACAGTGTATTATCTTGCTGGTTTCTGTCTCTAAGCTAGTTATACTGGTTCCATTTGTCAGAACTAAAATTAACTCACACACACTCTCAAATGTTATCTTAATTTGCTAAATTCTACAGTTCAACCTAGATTATCCAAACTTCAATTATCCAGAACTCCCTGGTATTCAAAACAGGGTCAAGTCTCTTGACATCTATTAAGTACATTGAAAATTCCCTCAGTTACCAGAGACCTCATTTATATGAACGTATTTCATATCCCAAATGGTTTTTATATAATTGAGGCTGAATGTCAGTAAGGTTTTGATTTCAGGATATTTTGACTGATAATTGAAATTTCCAGAGATAGCACTTATTTGACTATATTATTTTTTGCCTTTTTTTTTTTTTTTTAATTTTACTGAGAAACTTATTTTAATAAATGTTCAAATTCTGCCTAAAAACTCCTTTTGACACCTCACCAGGCACTTCCAGACCTTTAACATCTCCTGATTGCAGCGCAGTGCACTGCAGGAGCTCCTTAACGCCCCACGCGAGCTGGGAGCGAAGCCAGAAGATGACGGTGTCTCAAGGGGCTCTTCCAATGCTCCTCCTCCTCCTCTGGGCAGCGAGATAGGAGTTGGAGGTGGGCTCAGATGGAGCACAAAATTTACAGCCATGCTCAAGCTCAGTCTAACTAGTTGCTGGACATGGAAGCGCACCTGCTAATGTCAGCTAAGCACCAGAGACAAAGTTATGGTCTCAAATGTGGGTTTGATAACTGGACCTCAGCAGCAAGGAATATTAGGCCAGTGACTTGCCAAAGGCCACTTTTCTCTATGCTTAACTGAGGCACTACCCAGTGTGAGCAGAGGGTAACAGCTGGCTCCTGTCTAACATTCTGTGCAAGAAGAGTTTCCACTGATGCCAAAACAATTTTTCCGCAGGTAAAGGTGGACAGAATCCACCTCTGTGCTTTCAATCAGTGAGATAAATTTCACTGGATTTTCAAAGTTAAAATCAACAGGGAAAAAAAATCAATTAATATGAAATGCAAATACTTACGACATACAAGGCTTGCATAGATATTGCCAGTCAACTACTTTGTATTACATCTTCTTAGAATTTACATTCCATACTTATTTAATTAAAATAACATACCTTACAATCAGTATAGCTAATGCAAAATGTACATTTTGCACAAAATTCATGGGTTTTCAGTTGTTTTAGCATTTCACTGTTGCAAACAATCTGCATAATGTGGAGAGCGCATCCCTGGCAGGACTTACCTGTGAATGTGAACTTTGGAGACCCTGGCAATGAGCAGAACACATCATCCACTGAACTGCCCCTGCTCCTTACACATGATGCCATCAGGCC
The DNA here is from genome assembly GCA_013400375.1 of Thinocorus orbignyianus. Classification (NCBI taxonomy): domain Eukaryota; kingdom Metazoa; phylum Chordata; class Aves; order Ciconiiformes; family Thinocoridae; genus Thinocorus; species Thinocorus orbignyianus. Next base: position 163,942 of record VXBW01007044.1, read on the forward strand.
TGGAAGGGACCTGCAGAGCTGGGAATGAGCATGGCGACGATGCTGGAAGGACACCAGCTCTTCACAATTTCCTCACTACTATCTCTAGGAAGGAATGGGTACTATACAGATCTACCAGAATTAAAACGGGTGCTCCCTCTCAAACTGGCTCATGATTAAGCAGGCAGATGTCTTTCTTCATAACACATCATACAGTGGTTTTAGGCTTCCAAAGCTCTAAACACACCAGATGTACATCTCTGTACAGAAAGGCTGACTTGTAACACACAGAATGATTACAAAGATCTCACACGTGCTATGATGCTGACCCGTAACCGTTCCAGGATTTGGCTGCATCTCTGCTCAGCAGGCACAGAGTCTGAGCAAGCCCACCAGAAGGCTTGCATATGACGGGGCCGAGGAAGATTGTGACATTGCACAGGAGCTATAATGAAACACCTGAATACACTTCATAAACTATTTATGTAAGGAAGTATAATCTAATGCACTAACAGAAAACTAATGGCTGCACCAATAAATCCTTAGCCAAAGAAGATGCATGAGGTGCCTCATCAATATTCGTTTTCCCCCCGCCTGCAACACCTGCTCTTGATGCTTACAATATACACATTGCCTTATCTGTACATGTCAATATATTTGCTAATTGGTTATTATTCCTTCCTCACTTTAGGAACCTTTAGGAGTGAGTTTAAGCATCTGGTGAGTGAAAGACTCCCCAATAATTATTGGGATCAACTGTGCTCTGGAAATGGCTCCCCCCCTCTCCCCCTTTTTCTTTTTATTGCATGCAGTGCACATGAGAAATACGTTCCACAGCAAATTGAACTAGAGCTCCAAATACTAACTCATACACTTAGACCCACACCTCTGTGTACTGTCTCACTCTTTAGCAGAAGCCACACAGTGTTAAGATACAAGAGCTGGTAAGAGAAGGTACTCGGTGGGAAACGATTTGATGTGCCAAGCATGAGCTGAAGGTGACATAACATGTCACCACCCCTCTCCTCCTGATGCTTGTTATTTGTTTGCCCTTGTGTCCAGGCTGAGAAAGGATGCACAGAGCAGACCAGTAGAGCTGTGCAATCCATGAACAGTCTGGGCTATCTTTCAGCTCACAGCAACCCCAGTTGATATGAAGTGAGTACGCAATGACAACCACAAAAGTGTCCTTGTTAGCAGTGTCCTGGAAGATGGATACTCTTTTTGCTTACAAAATCTGTGGTTAAAAATGGCTGCCTTGTCTAAGCAAAGAGCCTTGGGACAGTAAATTTGCTTGCTTTGTGGGAGGACAGCTCATCCTTCAATAACAACAACAACAAAACCACAAAGAAAAACCAAACCAAAACAAAAAAACAACAAAATGTCAGGATGAGAAAGGGAGCAATAAAAGTGAAATATTAACAGCAACATTTAAAATCAGACAAGGAAGGCTGAAAAAGGTCTCAGGCCCAGGAATTTTTGGGAAAGTGAAAAAAGGACTGTAACAATCAGATCCCTCTTGAACATAGAACCAACCAACATCAGAAGAAATAAACCATAATGCATCTCGCTTCTTGTGCTTAAGGTAGAAGGCTGCCTTTAGGCGTCTTCCATAGAATTGTCTCATTATTGTATCTCTCACACTTTAAATAAAACCAAGATACATTGAGAAATTTTGGGAAGGTCCATGAAAAGATCTCAGAGCTACATTTGCAATTTTACTTCTGAAGATGTACTTCAGGACAAGGTTTGCGTTTTGGCATTATCCCAAAGAATCAGGCCTGGATCCTTGCGATAAGGAAACACCAGAAATCAAGCTCTTGTTAAGTTCTAGACACCTGCCTTCATTATGTATCCAAACTCACAAATTTGCAAAAACCAAAAAATACAGAGAATTTTCCTGAATTTTCACATTTTTAGATATGAGACACTCATTACTCACGGGGAAAAAAGCGTTATGGATTGTTTGCAACACATGGTGTCAGCAGGGGAGTCCCAGTCTGTCCCTTTGAATGGGAAAACCCCCTTGCGCTCAATAGGACTCGCCTAGAAAAAAAAATTATAGAAACACATCCTGGCAGACCACAAATCTGGTTTGGATACAAATTACACAGCAGGGTGGTTGGGGAGGAAGGGATACTTTCCTCTACCTTAAGTCACTCTTCAGCACGTTACCCTGATAAAGCTAAAATACATCTTGAATTGCCTGATTTCGTGGCCTTTATCAAGCAAAGTTATTTTCCGCCGATCCGCAGCTGCACCAGCAGGAAGCGAGCAGCTCTCCTCGCCGGCCCCATGTGCATGCCTACAGTAACCACATTAACCGCAAAGCATGTTTTTATCTTGTTAAGCCGCTAAGCTCTGAAGTGTTCCGTTTAGTATGGTAATAACAAGGCTGAGTGATAAAGCTTTTAGTGGGTAGAGAAAGAGCAGCCAAGATCTCCTGTGAAGGGGACATGCAGTTTGTTTTCTTTACACGGATTCTTCTGGACATGCCAGCACGGAAATAAATCAAATTTCATGCGCTAGATAACACCCTGGCTACGAGAGAGACCAACAAAAGCCAGGAATTCAACATTAAAGAGACTCTGTTAAGTAATTTAGGCCAAGAAGCTGACCTCTCAAACCTGATAAGGAATATCATCTAGATATTAACCAACCAATAAACCACACTATTTAGGTATTCGGATGATCTTAAAGAAAGCCAATATATTGTCAGGATCTGTGGAAAGCAGTTATTTTCTTCCTGTTTTGGTTCTGCATCAGTAGTCCCCTAATGAAAACAGGAGCAGCAAACGCAGCTAGCCAAGGTCCTGATCCCACCTGCTCTCTGCTGCACACACAAAACGGTCATTCTGTCCTTCCAAAATACTCTCACCATTCAAATTAGGAGGCTGGTCAAGACCCTCTCACTAATGACTCAGACCTGGAAGGAGGGCCATGCAAATAAGTTCAGGGCTCGAACAAACCCTTGCGGTGTCACTGCCTTTCCCTGCACTTGGGCAATCCCCGTTGGTTCTCTGACCCTCAGCTCCTCCTGGCTCTCAAACATTCACCTCCACTTTTCTTTTGTCTCCAACAATGCTGGAGCATATTGTTCTTCACAATTCAGATCTTTCTACTGGCCTCATCAATGTAAACTGCTTTTCATTTTTTGGACTCAGGCCTCACTGATTGGAAAGTCCCATTATGGATGCTCATTTGCAACTCAGTTTAAACTAATGGAAAGTTATTCAAGTATCTACAGATGAAAGAAACCAGACTTGAATCACTTACAGTGCTATCGCACCCCTCCACTTCAACCAGCCTGCTTCAACCCAAGGCAACTACTCTCAGACAGCAGATCAGCAGTTCATTTTTCACCACTATACATTTGTGCTTTGTCTCCAAGAGATGGTTTCACGTCTAACAGTCTGTTTACGACCATGCCCTGCACTCAGAGAGCAGTTTCAAACAAAAGTTTCCAAGTTTAAAAGAACAATTTTCATAGTGTTTCTTTGTTTTCATCACTTGCAATAGAAAATAAAGTTAACGAGGAAAGAAAACCCTCACGGAAAAGGTAAAGCTCTGTGGCTGGCTCCTAATCCTTACAAGTCACAAATGCAGCTCCTCCAGGCTGCTGCAAAGCAAGCTCCAAACCAACCCATGTGCATGGAAAGACCAAGCCCATTGTCAGCCTGTTGCTAGCGATGGGACAGTGTGCACAATGTCCTGCGCCACACGAATATTCCCCTTGGCAAAGACCCTTCTCTATTTCGCACATCTGAGAACCACGATAATACCAAAAGATACACGATCTTGCTTCAAACTCCTGCTGGAGATTGACTAAGCAATAAAATTGCTAAAAGTGGAGTACTTCGTACTTGGAATCAGCTCCAGGTAGTCTGCATTTGGCTTCAGTATTTTACTTCTCGCTATCTTGTCACAAAAAGCAGCATCAGCTGCTAATTTGCAGATAACTGTCCCGTCATCAAAGCCAGTGCCTTCCATCTCCAATATCATTGGCTTCTGCCTTTTAAGATAAGATAATTTCATTTTATTATTTATTTATTTTAGTTTTATCACTGTGAAACAGCCTTTTGGAGACATAAATTATACTACTTCTGACTTACCAACTTTCTGTTCAATGCAGTTTTGCAGCAACAATGCATGTTTCCCTTGTATCTCCACTCCTGCAGAAAAGAGAAGCTCAAGTAACATGGCCTACTGCTTGAATGAACTTGCTTTCCCCAAGTTGAAGCTTTGCACCACCACAGAGCGAGGCTTATAAATTTAGTATTCGCATCCTTAGAGGCCAGGAACAAAGGAACTGTGTCAATAACTACACCTGTCCCCACAGACAGCATGCACACATCTGCAGAATATTATTCATACAAACAGAGTGAAGTGCTTGGTGGGAAACTGGAGTTCACATAGTGGGGGACCTAAGTGAAGAATAATAGGTCTTGTGTATGTGCTTCTGCTTGATGCTTTTCCAGGCTTCATAAAAACAGAGGTTTTACAGCTCCCAGCAGTCTTCCTGCAAAAACAACTGCCTATTCTGTTCATGCCTAGTGCTGCCTCTGAATGGCAGGGACAGACCCGAAGGGACAAAATGAGAGAACAGGAAAACATCAAGTAGATGGCCAAAGCCAGGTTCCTGCTGCAAATAAATACTGTAAAATGGTTGTGAACCTTCAAAGACTAGCACATCTGGGGCATGCCCCAAACTGAATGCGCCAATGGTGGAGCAAGACCTGGGGATATCACTGCTCTCCGCTATGCCCCACCAAGGATTTTGGCAGCTTTGCAAATCAACAGGATGAAAACACTCAGAAGAGTCAAGTGCCTTCATCTTGTTTCTCAAGTGCCACAGGATCTTTGGCTGAAAGCAAAGGGTGGGATGCAAAGAATAAAAATAGCAGAGAAAAAACTAGGCTTTTAAAAAAAATTTTTGAAGGAGAGTTGGGGCCCACAACCCCTTTCATAAACCCATCAAAAGTGTTGCCTCTCAAAGCTGTACATACTTGACTGGGAGGGCAGCAGCTGGTGTCGAACTCGCTAAACTTGAATTATCACAGTCTGATTGGCAGATCAGGCTGGATCACAGCTCAAAGCTGTATTTGACTATTAGTGCTCACAAGGGGCTGCATCTCTCTAAGCAGCTCCGTATGGCATGGCTGGTACCTTAGCCGCAGACAGCCAGGGATTAAACCCTGCAGAGTCCACTCAGCAACCTAGGAGACACTTTAAACTCTAAGAAAACTGCCTAGGCACTTGGAGCAACCACAAGGGATGTGGCTTAGTGGAGGTTTTGGAAGCGTTAGGTTAGTGGTTGGACTCTATAATCTTAAAGGTCTTTTCCAATCTTGATGATTCTACGGCTCTAAGAGAAACCTGAGATCTGGGGATCTGCAAGGGTAGCTTTTAAGCCACCAGCCAGATGCAGACTTGAGTTTCCCTGTAGAAGCAGGCAGGCTCCATCCTCCTGCAAGCCAGCCAGGAGGAAATGAATCTCCTCTATCTTTAAAAAACACAAAGAGTCAAAGTGATTTCCAGCCTCCCTCCTTTCCTAATGCTCGCTGCAAAACTGGAAAAATAAAGAAAAGCACAGGTCAAAACACTAGCAATCCCCTACTGCAGCAGCTTGAAGCCAATTCTTTTGTGTGCAAGGAGTTCCACAGGAACATGGCAGCCAGCAGCAAACCACCCCACAACAACTTCTTCAGCTGTACCAACAAGTAGATATGCAGGTGTCTCAGCTCCTTCTTCATACTCATTACTGCTCTGTTCAAACACCGATTAGCAAACTGTGCCAGTCTCCTGCTCACCCAACTGACTTTCCAGCACCCTGTCTGACGTCACACCCATTGATATTGGTGTAAACATATGATGACCAGGTTCCGGCCATAGTCTGTTCCCTGATTCCCAGTGCCTGATGCTTCTGGTTAGTTTTATCTACCAGGTCTCTTGGCGCAGGGCTGTTTAACTTCATTCCCCACAAATATTTTTGTTTTCATTCCCCTACTATTCTTCTCCATCCAGTTATCTCCACATCACATATTTACTCTTTATGATCTTGTGACCTCACACCCTTTCTTCTCAACATTTGTCTAAGTGTATACTGGTCTTCCTGAAGCTTTATTTCAAAGACCTACGAGTTACCAACAGGGACCCATGCTGAAATTGCAAAGGAGTTTATTGGCATCACCTAGTGAGTAGCTGACAGCAGATGACACTCTGAGGGTCTCCAGCATGGTTCCACTCCAACTCCTGTCCAGACCAACACCTATTCAACTTTGGCAGGGATAGCTTACAGAGCAAGGGAACACATTCATCAGCTCACAGAAATAGTAGCAACAGACATTCCCATCTGACATTCCCCCTTCGTAAATGCTGCCTTGAGGTTTTCTGCCCACTCTATGAATGAGTAAAGGGGCTGAGGCAATGACCAGTAATAACCCTTCCATTACCCGCAATGGGTTTGGTTAAGGACTACACTGAAATAACAACCAAAATGTGAATAAAGCCCCTGGGTATATTATAAATTCTTAGGCAAACAGTAACTTTACAGACTGTACAAGAACATTTCGGTGCCTGCAACTTATGAGGCAGATATTCCAGTACCCTCTTTTCCACATAATATTTTAACTCCCATTTAAGCTCACTAGAATGCCTATCCCGCCAACACAAAACATGGAAACAAAGGAAATAACCAGTTAAGTCAGTCAAGCCCTGAGTCCCACAGTCACTAGTTCCCTATCATAACCTCAGTTACCTCCCTCTCACCACCCACAGCCCACATCTCCCCACCCTCACCCTGAGGAGCTGGCACGCAAGCTTCATTCCCCTCTCAATCACTCCCTCTTACAGCTGCTTAGATGCAAAAGGGTTGACGCGACTTGCTTCAGTTAGGCTGTGGAAAATTAGGGTAACACAGAACTAGGGTTATGGCTCAGGTTTCCCCTGATGGGGACTGGATGGGGCTGGATGTGGACAATCTCCTCTGTGCCTGGTAAGATCATGGAACAGATCCTCCTGGAATCTCTGCTAAGGAACATGGAAAATAAGGAGGTGATTGGAGACAGCCAACATGGCTTCACCAAGGGCAAATCTGCCTGACAAACTTGATGACCTTCTACGATGCTGCCACGAACTTGGTGGACAAAGGCAGAGCAACAGTCGTCATCTACCTGGACTTAAGCAAAGCATTTGACACTGTCGCGCATGACATCCTACTCTCCAAATTGGAAAGTCATGGGTTTGATGAATGGACCACTCGGTGGATAAGGAACTGGCTGGATGGTCACACTCAAAGGGTTGTGGTCAATGGGTCAATGTCCATGTGGCGGCCAGTGACAAGTGGTATCCTGCAAGGGTCAGTACTGGGACCAGTACTATTTAACATCTTTGTTGGAGACACAGACAGGGGGATAGAATGCATGCTCAGCAAGTTTGCCGATGACACCAAGCTCAGTGGCATGGTCCACACGCTGGAGTGAAGGGATGCCATCCAGAGGGACCTGGACAGGCTTGAGAGGTGGGCTAGTGCAAATCACATGAGCCTCAACCAATCCAAGTGCAGAGTCCTACACCTGGGACGTGGCAATCCCAGGCATAAATATAGGCTGGGCAGAGAATGGCTGGAGAGCAGCCCTGAGGAGAAGGACTTGGGAGTGCTCATGGATGAGAAGCTCAACATGAGCCTGCAGTGCGCACTGGCAGCCCAGAAAGCCAACCGTATCCTGGGTTGCATCAAAAGAAGTGTGAGCAGCAGGTCACGGGAGGTGATTCTCCCCCTCTACTCTGCGCTTGTGAGACCCCACCTGGAGTACTGTGTCCAGTTCTGGAGTCCTCAACATAGAAAGGACATTGAACTGTTGGAACAGGTCCAGCGCAGGGCCACCAAGATGATTAGACGGATGGAGCACCTCTCCTATGAGGACAGGCTGAGAGAGCTGGGGCTGTTCAGCCTGGAGAAGAGAAGGCTCCGGGGAGACCATAGAGCAGCCTTCCAGTATCTGAAGAGAGCCTCCAGGAGAGCTGGAGAGGGACTCTTTGTCAGGAAGTCTAGTGATAGGACAAAGGGTAATGGTTTTAAATTGGAAGAGGGGAGATTTAGATTTGATATTAGGAAGAAATTCTGTACTGTGAGGGTGGTGAGGCACTGGAACAGGTTGCCCAGAGAAGTGGATGCCCCATCCCTGGCAGTGTTTAAGGTCAGGCTGGATGGGGCTTTGAGGAACCTGCTCAAAGGTGGTGTCCCTGCACGTGGCAGAGGGGTTGGAACTTGATGATCTTTAAGGTCCCTTCCAACTCTAACCATTCTATGATTCTATGATCTCTTCAGGACAAACTCCAGGTGCAGTATGTGAATTCCACCAGGAACTTCAACCTGAAAGTAATCTTAAAACTGTGATTTTGGTTTGGTCTTTTTGCAACGGCTGGGCTGCTGCAATCCAGTGGCAGTCTGTAGGAGTTCAACTGTTAACTCGTTTAAAAATATGAGTGTCTGGTGGGCTTTGTTCTCACAATTGAAGCCTTGCACAAATCAAGTGCTCAGCTAAACCTTAGAGGACTCGCACACTGCAGGGCACTGTGGATTCAAGAATGAAGACAGCAACAGAGTGGAGAGAAGGGAAGAGAGGAGGAGAAATTAAGATCTTGGGCATTAAGATTTGACTAACTGGATGAGACAGGATTATTAAAAAAGAGGGGGAGGCAGACAGTTTTCCCTAACCTGCCCCATCCTGCCATTAACATTTAAATTAAAATGATGAATTGCTGAAATTGCCTCTGTACCCTCCCCCATAGTAAGTACCATGATGCATTGTCATGTGCAAACAGGTCCTCCATGAGACTCCAAAGGGCTCTTAATAATGGATATTACACTTCTGCAATGATCGCAGTGGAAAGCACCCAAAATTACCAGCTTTCTTTGCAGAGTAATTTGTTATTTTAATGCTGTCAACCTGCAGAAATAGATTTATTGTTATTAATAATAGTGATTTGCCACATTTTGCTAGTTAAATTACAGTGCTGTATAGTTAGTTCCACAATAAAGGCCTGGAAGTGTGCCAGGAGATTGCTCATAGCTCAGTGTTACAGCAGTTGGCACCGTTCCCATTAAGGCATTAAAATTTGAGTCAGAAACATAACAGATGCAAAACAAAACATGAGGTCGCTCGCGGGGATTATATAAAAACAATTAAAACAAATTAATTACCAGTTATGTTAGTGTTGCTTCGTGTACACGTAGAACAATTACAAATCCATACAGAGGTCTTCTAAAGACCATAAAAGTCAATAAAGATCCCTGAGGGACTACGAGGGAACTTTTGGTTTCCAGCATAGCAGCAGGCTTAGGAGATGAAATATGGGGAGGTGCAGGCTGTGGGACAGACCCAAGCTTCCCAGGAGTGGAAGCAGCTTCTGGAAGCTCCCAAGGAAAACCCAGCACGGCATTATGAGTGGAGAACCAGTCACAGTGCTGCAGATGGTAAAGGGGCACAGGTGCACGAGGCAATGAGCTTTTTGGGCAGCTCTGCCAGAGCACCTCAACCCTGGCTCAGAAAAGCTGAGCTGTAGCCAGTGGAATAAACCAGAATTGAGGGATGCCACTGCATAGACCTCATATAAATGAGACATTAGTTCAAAGAGGCTGTGTTGATTTTCCCCCTGTTCTCCCTTAAGCAAGCCTGAAGGTTTCTGGTCCTTGCAGAAAACTCACTGGAAAGTCTCTACAGGGAATCTGCCCCATCACTATACTTTGCTTTCCAGCCATGTGCACCTCTCTTTGCATAAAAGGGAAATTATTTTTAGAATGTTAATACACCTCATCATTACCCTACAGTCAGGGGAAAAGTTGCAGTTCCCTGTAGAGGGAGGGATCAGCCACTACCAAATGGGAATCATCTGCTTTTTCATACACCCAAACCTAAGCTTTTCTTTTGGAATTTTTACTGGTTTTTTTTTAAGAAGTAAAATGCATTGTCACATCAGAAACTCCAGGCACACACAAACCAGAGAAAACAGTACAGAGGTACAGATTTCCTTAAGAGAATCAGGACTTTCTGGAAACAAACATACAGTGACTGCCGCTTTCAATTATGCCAAAGCTTCCAAAACTGAAAGAAAAAACCTTCGGCAGCATACGAGGTGTTACCTTGCCATGTGATTATTGTTTCTAGTTCTATATTGCAAGGGAGAAGAAAAAGTGCATTGGTATTTCAGCATCTGACTAATGGTGTGAAAACATTGTCTCACTATTACTCTCTGAGGGATGATTCAGTTCATATTCTATCCTTTGGAAAGAAACAGGTATGGAATAATCACACTGACTCTGCTTATCATACATGCATAATGTCTAACATTAGAGATATCAAATTCAGCCTCACGACAGGCCTCTCCGTCCGTCCCTCATGTTTGCACATTCAAACCATCATTTTTCTTATCAGCTCTTTGTTAAGCATCATTTATATGCTTGATGCAGTACAGGAGGGTACCCAGCCCTGCCCCAGCAGCCCAGCTATCTCTTCTTTCAAGTGATGTAACAGCAGGCATCAAGTGCTCACGTAAGTGCTTATCCTGGGGGTGGTCAAGATGCACTGCCAGGATTTAGGCCTAAAGCCATTTCTAATCCCCTGAAGGGGGAAAATAACCTGATTTCTTTCTGACACTCCAAGTATTTGAATTAACTCACTGAAACCCCCTTTTCTGAACTGTTTTAATTGGCAAGAATACTAAGGAGGAGGGGAAAAAAGAGGCAACAACTCTATGGCACACCAAACACATATTTCAGAGCACCGAGCCAATCTTCCAAACGCTATGTCAATTTTTTCCTACCTCCTACTTCTCCTCCCTTCCCAGCCAACACATAAAAACCCAAGCTGAGAAACCCTTGGCCAAGACTCACCTTTATTGTTCTTTTCCTGACTTGAATCCCCCATGCTTAGTCCCCTTTCTTCTGCTTTCCTCTTCCATGAAGGCTGCTAAAATAATGGCTACCCAACTTTTTTCCTCTAGTAGGGGTGAATGCCAGGTCAGCAAACGTCCTCCACCACCATTCAGTGCAAACAGTGCAAGGTAAGGAGACACCGTATGCAGTAAGGAAAAGGTATGTCACCACCTCCTGCTGGACATTCAGGAAGGGAGGAGGAGACGGACAAGAAGTCGTGGTTCAACTTCTCCTGCAAGGAGGTTGTGGTCAGCAGATAACCTGGCCTCTGCCAATTCCCCTGATGAAAAAAGGATCCACAGGGAATAAATTGTGGTTTTAACCATGCATCTTCCGCTAACATTTTTCTATTTGACTCTGGAGCGTTGACAGCTTGGCAAAATATTCCTTATCAATAGAGAACACTTTCCATCTCATTTAAACAGTTTTCCCCTACTAATTAAAAAGGTTGAACCAGCTTGGTTAAACTAACGCTTAACCCCTAACCAAGACCTGAGGTGTGCTATGAGAATGACCTGCTTTCAGGAGGGATTGCAGTCCCTGACCATCAGGATGCATTAACAGGAGATGCAAGAAGGGCTCAAGACGAGATTTATGCCCCTTCTTCTCACCCACATAGCACAGAGTGGCTTGTCACCCAACCCACACAGCGGCACAGTATCCTCCCCGGCTGGTGACGTCCCTCTGCATCCAGCCTGTGACCACCAAACCTCACAGGCTGTAGCACCCACATACCCAAACCAAACTGAGCAAGCTGGCTGCCAGGAACAGTCCTGGCAGGTCTTGAGTCAAACCCAAGTGCTTTGCTCTGACTTACTTCTCAAGTAATAAGGGATTTGCAGGCTCTAACTCCACCCCCTTAAAAAGCAGGTGGAAACAGTAAATATTGATGGGTATCACCAGATGTCACTGTTGCACAAAGTCATCCAAGTTGCATTTCTTGGAGAGCACATGGCAAACTCGAAAAGAGGCCTTGGGCTTTCCCCTCACCTGCCCCCTTGGCCTCTCTTGCCCACAGAAACCCAAGAAAAGCTACCGGAGGTGCAGCAGCAAAGTTTGCTCTCTGGTAGGGATGGGTTTAAAGCCAGTTTCTTATAGCAGAGGCCTGCCAGGCTCTGGTTTGGGGAAGATACCACAGTGCCACGCCACAGCTTTTGTTTCAGGTCTGATATGTTTATATTGAGCTTTATTTTCTAGTTTTGTTCCAATACCTACCTTTCTGCTGGAAAGCTAAATTACAGGGCTGCAACCACTGCTATCAGCTTGCAAAGAGATAACAATAATTAATACTTGGCAATATTGTGCCTAGAATGCCTTTTGCATGATGCTGCCTTATTAGTTTCAGCAGGGATTCTCTGAGATAATCAAACCAAGGATTTTAGAGCTCATTTGCTTAAAGTCTGTTTCATACAGATTTTTATGTGCTTCTAAGATGGCTGGGATATGAGCATTTGCTTTCCACTAATAAAGTATTGTTCCCTATCTGCAAGATATCTGTCAGAAGAGCAGGGCAGTAGCTAGATGAGCTTAGGTTTGAACAAGATACGCACACAAGCCGTGTCCTTTAAAAGCAAATCTGTTGAGGAAATAATTTCAGCTAAGAAAATAAACATAACTGGCATTGCATCAGAAGAGCAACACAATAATGTTGATCTGCTAAAGGACCACACTTGTTTTAAAACAAAACAGATCTGTGCAAGGAAGCGCTTGCTTAAAATATGTGTGTATTTTTATTCTTCAAGACACATTTAAAAACAAAAAGAAGACAAAATATACATGCACATAAAGCCCTTCAGCCCAAGCATGCGGCTGCTGGTTTGTTGTGTATCGTTAGCTATTCCCAAGGTAACAAGTGTTATCTGAATGTGGTTTGTGCAGTAATCCAGAACCAATTATGTATAATAGTTTGTCAGCAAAGTACATTGAAAAAATAAAGAAAACATGCTGATTGACAAATGTACTTATCAGCATTCAGGTCTCACAGTGGCACAGACTCATCAGTTCCTTGCTCTCCCCCAGCTCATGAGCAAAACCCATTGCTGCATCTTGGGCTGGCAGCAGGAGCATGGAGAGGTAGCACCAAGGGGACCCAGACCCTAAGGAGCAGGGGGACAGCAGCATGTCACCCCTTCCACCAGGTGACAATCTCCCCCCGGCCTACTGAGGAACGCACATGCTGGTGTCTTGCTGAGGAGAGGGTGATGTTAGGACAGGTAGAGATAGCTGGTCCCTACTGGGGCACTGGATAGGGAAACTAGTCAAAGTATTCCTGGGGTAAGGAGTAATGGCAATTAGCCAGGCCTCTGCTTTCCACTGTTAAGGCATTTAAAATACAGCTCTCTCTGCTACAGCTCCTGCTGGGAAATTGTCTGCAGAGTTCGACTTTGGCACTGTGTAGACCATAGGGTAAGTACATTTGTGGTTAGAGGCAACTGCTAATGAGCCCTCAGTTTCTGTCAGCCCTCACCCCGGTACATCAGCCGTACACACTCCACACTTAGTGCAGCAATGACTTTTAGCAGTGTTCTCATCCTCTCCCCGCTGCAGGAAAACAAGGCATGCACACACCTATGGCTGAGGTACCCCAGCAATCAACAGACAGGATTTGCTTAATCCAAAGATCACAGCATCTGAGCTGTGCTGGATTGATACCTTCAGTACTTATCGACATGAACATCAGCTGTCCCCTCTTGTCACAGCTGTGTTTTCACAACATCAGGCTACTTTACCCCACTCCTCATTTCACAAATATAAAGCAATTTTTTATTACTCATCAGCTTCCAATTTGGCTCAGCTATACACACCTCCATCCCTGCCTAATGTTGCCTTAAGCATGATGAATAAAAGGCAAAATGAGGACTAGAAATGCATCACCTTGAAGGAAGACACTCATGGGATACTACAGGGATTTGTCTGTAGCCTAGTACAATTTAAATTATTTTTATTATTGTGCAGGAAGTAAAGCACAGAGCCAAAGGTACAGGAATTAAGTTCAGGTCATTTCAGAATGAAAACTGTTACAAAGAGAAATGAAAGAAAAATAACAGGCCTGGGGAAGTTCCCAAAATATGGGCAAGAAGTAGCAAAACGGTATTCCAGCCAGAAAAATGCAGAGCTAATGCATCCTGTGGAGGCTGAAGAAATAAATCTCACGTGCAACAGTTTGAGGAGAAGGAAGATGTTGGTGAGGCACGATAAGGGGAACGCTGACAGCCGCCTGTTCTCCCTAAGGGGCCAGCACAACACGGTGCTAAGCTCCCTTCCTGTTCCCACTACCCCCAGATTATCTGACGGTCATACTGAGGGATACGAAGGCAGTTCAGACTTTTAACAAGAAAGCATAAGGCACAGAGCTTTGGGAGAAAGGCTCCTTGCTTCAGAATATAAACCAAGAGCAAACTACCAGAGGCTAGGCGGTAGGCAGCCTGCCGTCGGACTGTAATTGCCTGCTGCAGGATTTCTGACATTTCATCTCATACAGCTGGTAGCACAGTGGGAGACAAAATATTGTACTCTGATCCAGCCCATGAGTAGACTTAATCTCTCATGCTCTCTCCCCCTGCCATCCTTCAGTAGTATTTTCTAATAAAAGGGAAGAACTTGTGCTCCAAGTACAAAAAAACCCAATGCTTATTTTTGAAAGTCTCAAGTCAAAGCTCAGTAATGCCAGCAGCAGGGTCAGCTACAGGAGCTAAACCAAGGTCACTCAGGCAAACTGGGGCTAAGTCAGCAAACCAACCCAAACCTCCTAAATCCCAGCCCCACCTGCCTGAACTTTTGAAAACTCTGCCTCAGTCTGACTGCCAAGGGCTTGCTGTGGAGCAAGTTTTGGTGGGACCTCACATATCTGCCTTCTTCCCTCCTTGGAGGGCAGATCCCTATGAGCCCAGCTGGCAGGCAGAACACTCAGGGCTGGTGGCTCTGTGGTTGGATGCTCTTTTTCTAGAAGCATGTCTGTCACACTTGCTTCGCTGCATCCCTCCTGTCTCCACCTCCAGCCTGCTTCTTCCTCACACATCCTGCATCACCAGACCCACACAGTGCCTTTCCAGCTGCTGCTACGGGAAATTACCATCATCTCCATCGCTAAACAGAGGGGTGACCTCAGAATCATCCTGCAGATTCATGACTTCAGAAGGAACTTACCAAAGCATGTCTCAGCCCAGCTGCCTCCCATTACCACTGACTCATTGCCTTCTCGGTTGCCAGCTCTTGGCAGGAATTGACATCAATGAGACAGGGAAGAAATAAATAAATAAATAAAAATCACAGCAGAAGAATGGAGATGAGCCCAAAACTGAAGTGTAACAGCCCTTCGTGTTCACTCTTTGTGCATCTTTCAATACATCAGTCTGCAAAGGACTGGGCTCACAAAAGCCTACATGCAAAGGGGAAAACAAAGAGTGTGATGAGGTGCCCTGCATTAATTTGTAAGCCTTTTTTTGGCTGCTTCTCTGATTACAGCAGAATGAATGGGTCTTAGACTATTAGGTCTCAAAATGCAGCAAACACAGAGCAGAGAAATAGCTCACTGCATTCTCACTCTTTACACAGGAAGGGGCTCCTTCAAAAGGGGAAAAGATAACTGCAGGTCCCTAAAGGCATAGAACGGGGTTTATCCCTTCGTATCCATCTGTTCAGCTCCAGAATTGTTAGTGCAAAGTAAGTTCTGAAAAGCTGAGCAGAAATTAGGGCCATCACACACAAAAGCTCAGCCATAACACGAAAATCGGTCCTATAGGTATCAACAGAAAATGTCACTGGTTTTGGAGGATGAGAACGTGTGCTAGACCACAAAAAAAAATCCCCCTCCCAGCCATTACCAGTTCACAGATAGGTAAAGGACTTACAGGTTGAAGGCACCACATCCAAAACACTCTGAGACACTTTGCAGAGACTCAAACTCTCAATAGATTACAGTAGGATGAGCAGCACAAGTTAGAAAAATACCAACCCAAGAGGTGTAGCAGCAATGCTGCCAGCCCCAGCTGCACTGGAGGGTTCCTCAAGACAAATGGGCGTTACAGAACTGGAGCAGCTGCTTGTCTTCGCTCCTGTGGCCTTAACTCCTGCAGCAGGTTGGGAGACTAATTGCAGCCTTCCAGAACTGGTTGTTTGGACCCTCGCTCTGCTGACTATCTGCTCTGGGCCCCCCCACTCTCAATTGTCCCCCCGACTGCAACTGAAACAGCCCCTCCAGAGGAAACCCCAACCTCACTATTCTTACAAGGCACTAGGGACAGCTTGGCCTCAGAGAGAAGAGCCAAGTGCTGCTGAACGGCTGGAGCCCTGACACTGGATAAATGCTGTCACCAAGCCAACAGTGAAGTCATCAGGGGCGAAAGAAAAGAGCAAATGTTTGTCACCAGAGATGCTGCAAACTTACTGGGTCCTTGCTAAGCCCTAAGAAAAACAAGGAGATGAAAAGTTGGCTTCTGCTCTTTTTCAGTAGGCACTGGAAATGCCTTGGCTCAGTAGGAACCGATGGTGTTTACACAACCTCCCCATTGCCTCCTGCCTGCATTCCCTCTGTGAGCAGCTTCTGTTTACAGGCAGCAGGGAATGGGATGTCTGTCCACGAAAATGGATGGTGTCAGGGTTAATTAATCTGACCTGAGGTGACACAGCCAGGAGCAGCCACTACGTCTCCCGGTAGAGAGAAGCTATGTATAGCTCTGTGACACCACGCAAAGTATCAATCATGGAGCAAAGAAAATAAAAAGGCACTTCAATTTAACAGCGAAATCTGCTTTTCAATCACAGGAAGGCTGGCCAGCTGAAATGGTTCTTGACAGTCGACTACAGTGCAAAAACGTATCTTCAGATGTGGCATTTACTGGTAGCGATTTGCACCTTTGAAAGAGACTGTTAGAAGATTTGTGCATCTTTAACAGGGAAATTTCCTTATTAGTCTGGAGGTCACAGCTGTGTAAAACACCCAGCAGCTTTGCTTCCCGAGGGTATGTGAACATCACACCCAGTTCAAGCTGCAGACTCTCTCTCCCCCTAATTTATCTTGCAAATCTGTCTAAGCCCAGAATACAAAGCAAATTTCAGTCAAATACCCAGACAAAGCCACACACAGCCATGAATTTCACATGGATCTTGTTGGGAAACTATAAATCCACCCAGGGTTGCCCCCAAACGTTTCCCAAACCTTCAGAGGACTTTTCAGCTATTTATTTCTGAGATTTCAAACACAGGTCACAGCTGAGCTAAGGTGACCCTCTAAGGGTGCTGGGATTGTTCCTGAGCCATTTTCAGACCTGAGGAGGAAAAGAAAAAACTTCTTCACTCTCTTCTTTCTCACCAATTACCTGACCATAAATCCAACTTGGTGATCAGCACCTTGGGGGGCCATATCAAGAATCAGTTGATGCTGGACAACACAATAACTAGAAGAGGCTGAAATTTCCCTTTAATATAACACAACGTTATTTGAGTGTGTGCATTATAGACATACCCAACAGCTCCAGTATGTACCGATAACATGCAACAAGAAGAGATGACCACCACCCTGAAAGCCTACAGTCCAGCATCAAAGGACCATATAAAAAAGATCTCAAAAGCAAACAGAGAGAAAGAGCTGGTGGCTGCAAAAAATAAAGCCTGGAGCTTTACTATAAAAGCCAAAATGAATGGACATAGTATAAGGCAGGGTAAGTGGACATAAGCTTTCCATTCCTGAAGTGTTTTTACTGGGTGCAGACCCACTACAGCACCAGCACAGCCATTTGGCTCAGCTCTTACTGTGCTGGACAAGAGAAGTGGGAGTTCAGATGTGGTCTTTACTCCCAAAACTGAGCAGAGAACCAATGTGAGGTGCGGGAACAGACTGAGGAAAGGGTGGATACTCAAAACCAGGGGGAGTCTCACAAGACAGCAGCTCTGCTTGGGCTGCAGGTCATTGCTGCTCTCTGGGAAGAGTTAGCAGCTCAGAGCAGCCTTTGGACAAGCAGCCTGAGGTGCTGATGTAGGATGCTCCTGCAGGGAGGCAGCTTGCCTGCATCACATCAAGGGCTAGTAGACACCTTAAATTCAGACAAATCCCACCAAGGAAACACCTGACCTTCTTGCTGGTTCCTGCTCCAATAAAGAAACTGATCCCCACACCCTGAACTGCAGTGGGGATCAACAGCAGGTCTGACTCTGCAGGTACTGGCTGAGGGGCCAGGCTACAGTCAGCTGATGCCGCTCTGCAGGGCAGAATGGATAATGATAAATGCTCCCTTTTGGCCTTCAAACAGATTAATCTATAAATACTGATAGCGCTATAGATTTAAGTGCACTGTTTATCCACAAAACAGGTGAAATCTTGGCAACAGCCAAGTTTCTTCCTGGAAATGGTATCAGTTTATGTGTTTTCCCTGTCTGGGGAGAAGAAACCTGCAGCATGGTGCAATACCAGGCTACCCAGACGTTGCCACCTAGCAGGAACACTGCCACTGGCCGCTACAGCAAACCTGGAATGAACAGCCAATTTGTGTTACAAGAAAAACAGAGCTGTGGGATGAGGGATTTTCCTGCCTTAGCTAAGGGACAAGAAGGAAAATTATAAAAAAGAAATAAATTCAACAACGCTCCGTCTCTGAAGTAAGACTCAAGTGACTGAACACAGTAATGACATAGTGCAGGTGCAGCAGGGATTTGTCAATGACAAGCATGTGCAAGAAGAGTATGTTTATCCTGTACATACACTGTGAAAAATATAGCCCCCCATCGGTACCACGCCTGAGCACAGCCCTGCTCAGCACAGCCACCGATCTGGACAGCCTGACAGCTGGGTATTATTCATGGCAGCTTTTCCAGCTAGGTAGACATTTACAAATCAAAATAACTGTCATCTGTGTTGTCTGAATGCAATTTTTGGTGTGTTTTATCCTCTGCTTCACCCCACATACTGTATTATTAATGGCCCTCGGCTTCTCCCTGCCAATCTCTGCATCTCCCTATGGATGTTTTCCCAGCACACTGCAGCCCCCAGAGCAAAGCCCCTTGCTCAATTAGATGGCACTCAGTGGCCCCCAGGAAACACATGCTTCCAGAAATCCCTGCCCACTGAGCAAATGATGGGGTAATTGAGATTTTTGTTCAGGCTGACACTGTCTCAGGGATGCAAAGCCCGAGAGGCCCTGCAGGGCTATCCGGGGAATCCTAAGGTGCAGCCTCCCCTTGGCCAGGAGGGCTGCCAGATACGGATGGGTGCTGTGCAGTCACCCCAACCTCTTCACGAAGCCCAGCCTGGGGTATGAGATGAACACAGCACCCACATTTCCAAAGCACATTAGCTGCAAGGGATGAAGGAGTAGGGAGAATTTTATACTGTCCTTTAAGAGAAGCCAAAAGAAGAGAGAGGTGTTACTGCTGCCTCATTACTAGGAGGGTTGCAGGAAGGGTCCAGCTCGCAGCCGCCTAAGACTGTTTCTTCCCTCTGGGATGTTTTTTCCCTGCAAAACCAAGCATGGGGCAAGCTGTGGTGCAAACGTGGGAAACACCCGCAGGGCGTGTGCCTCAGGAGCAGAATATGGCCAGCAGCTTCTCAGGGGGGGTTCACAGCTTCCACCAGCAAACAGCAGTTGATGTTGGATTCACCTGCCTTCTCCCCTGGGTTTACTGTGCACCCACACAGGACCAAGACTCAGCGACAACAAAGCAAACTCTGCCCGCAGTTCTGCTTTTCCCCATGGCATTTTTGTTATCGGAATATAAATAAATAAAAAGATAAATAAATTAAAAACCCTTCCTCACCTCCACTCTCCAGAATAATAATCGCCAAAAGGCTGCACAGAAAATTTATTTTTAGCCCTTCACTGCAACAGGAACATACATTTGTTTCCTAAAAATTGCATCTCTCGCATCGTGACCTGCCTGTAAGCAGTCCCTGCCCCGAGCAGTGCGTGGCACAGTGGGACATACGGCTGAGAAACTGGTGGGGGCGATGGATTAACAAGGGCTTAAGAAGGCTGCAGCCCTCCCCATTAGCTCTCTATCATGTGCAATAAGAGCAGCCATCCTACTGTGCAGCCCTTCCCATTCCCATGGAAACCACTGGTGCATCCAGCCAGGAGTATAAATAAACCTCTCAGATGAACTTCACCCTGTGTGTTATTTCACAACCGTGATGTCTAACAGTCTTCATCGGGGGCAGGGGTGCCTCCATGCTTGCAGTGCATAGGCACACTGCTTTTCCCCCTTGCACCAAAATACAAGCCAAGGGAGGACACGCAGGCAGAGGCACAGGAGCTCAAGAGGCCGAATCAAGAAATACAGTAAGATGTGGTCAAACACCGCATCTCACAACCCTGTAGAAAAATAGTCCTAGTGTTAATTTTATTTGTCCTGTGTGAATTTTTAAAGTGTTAACAAAGGACAGCGCTGAAGAGACACCTAAAATGCATATCATTAAGGAGCCATGCAAAAAATAGCCCAGCATCTTCCATTCCTATGGTACTCATTTGGTAGGAGAGCCCAGGCTAATCTTGAACATTAGGACTCTTGTTGGATACTCAAGATGATTGGGAATATCTGCTCTGAACACACACACAATGCAAGCCAGGAACAGTGGCTGTTCCTGGGCAGTGAGTCCAAAACCCACCTGTAAAGTTCTAGTGTTCAGTGAGCATTTTTTTGTTTCATTTTAAGTGCAACTGGGATAACTTGTGGATGATTTAGACAGGTCAAGTCCCGTGGGACACGCAACACTCCTAATTCTAGTTACAGTTATCTACACACATTCTCTGCTCACACACATGCCCTTTTCCTGTCTTTCCATAACCATTTTTTCTGGGGAAGGAGGTCTGTCCAAACAACTCCATGTTTGCTTTACAGAAAGGATTAGACACTGCACAGTGTAAGATCACCTGCTGCTGCACATCAGGGTAAGAACTCTAAGCGCTATCAGCTGCCACACTGATAGTCCCCATCCCGGACTCTAGAGCCCTTACACACAGGCAGAATTAGGCATTAGAAGGAATGGTAGCAGAGAAAACGTCAAACCTTTCCAGGGTCGTTTTTTGCCCGGCTCCCCAAAGCCTGCTGCCACCTCTTCTTTATCAGTTATTACTATTATTGCTAATATTATCAGATTAAACTACATGCAGAAGAACTTCTCCAACTAATTCCAGCTAGAAATAGTAACAACAAAAGACCTAGATCAAACTCTTCGCTGAGTCTGTGAACCTGTGTTAGAGCAGTGAGTCTCTGACAGCAAGGGAAAAAGCCCTGCTTGACTTTGCTGGAGTAATGTTATTAACTCTGGCTGGTTCTGTTAGTTGACAAAGTGACAGGATCCCGGGGAAAATTTCTCTGTGTGTTTAGTACAACTTTGGCAGGTGTCAAGGTATATTCTCTGGCTTGTCACTCACCGTGCTGCCCTTTAGATAGTTATTATTTCATGTAATTATGATTATTACATGCTGAGATGCCACCCTTATGAATAGCCTCTGGTTGCTGTCACTCACCGCAATGTGATGCGGGAGGACGAGTTGTCAAGAAGGAACTGCAGGCTATGAAATTGCCACATTTCTCCATTTTAAAACAAACAACCCCATGCTTTTGCTGGTCATCCCATTCAACTTACAGAGTGGCATGCTCAGGATAGAAACACTTGGGCAGCATGGAGAGAAAATCATTTGCTATGAAGTACTTGTGCCAGAGTCACACAGCAACAGCAGCCATAAACCACCCACAAAATAATTGCAATGAAAAGCCATCAGGACAAAAAGAAAGGATAATAACCCTTGAGCTGCACACCAGTGCTATACTCTGATTTCTCTGTGGCACTTCTCTTCCAGAGATGCTTTCTCCTTAGCTGCTCAGTTCAAGATAACTTCTGCAGTCACCCACGCCCAGCCATCGGGTGAGATGCAGCAGGGCATCCCAACTTCATCCATCTCAGCTGAGCTGCCTTCTGGAGTGACCCACACTACTACTACTTCCTACAGAGATGGAAAATTAAACTGGATTTCACACCACCTCCTCAAAACTCAGATAAAATCCTCAGTTTTGCAAAGGTGAGTGTCCTGGTTTCCAGTATGGACGGGGTTGATTCTCCCCTGGCTCTGTCAGGGTACAGCTATTCCATCTCATGTGCACCATCTGCCTTTTCCTTCCGATCTTCTCCCCACCCACTGTGGGGAGTCAGAGCCAGTGGGCTGCCACATGGCTCTTTGTTGTCGCTGAGGCCAAACCACGACAGTGAGGTTTCCATAGCAAGCATACATCATATGTATATATTAACTGTCCATAATTCCTGTTCTGGGACTGTTTCACACAAAACAAAGTATTTGACTTGGATTAAGTCAACTTTGGTTCTTTCCCAAAACATGCTACAAAATCTGATTGACCTTGGGCAAGTAATTTCATACTTCTGTGGCCCTGCCATACAATGGAAGTAATGGTATTTTCTGATAACTCTTTTGACCAACTGTTCCTTCATACAGTAATGTCTGAAAAGTTCAACACAAGAAGACTGTAGTTGTGACTAAAGCCTTTTGAAGAAACTGCAATATTTAAAAAAAAAAAAATTGAAAAGCACTTTTTCAGTTGATTTCCAATATCTAACATTTCGTACAGTACGCAGTTTCCATGGGGAGATATTCACAATTACAAATGGGTCGATATTCATAAATCATCCCCCTACAACAGCTGAACAAATCATTTGTAATGATTCGTTTCCTTATTGTATTTCACCTCTTTTTCTGTTTGCGAATTACACGTGAACAGAGTGGCATTTTCCAAATTGATTTTTTTCAAGTCTTTTTCCATCCCTCGTAATATCTGAAAACCACTTCCAAGCTTCAGGCCTTAAGAGAACTCCAAACCCAGCATCTTTGCCTGCCCGGAGCTTGGGGTCATACCACAGCCATCATTAGCAGTAACCAACTCTTTATAACCAGAGCTACCCTAACTGCAAAACTTGGCTCGGCTGCTCATGTTTCCTGCCAGGATGAGTACAGCAGTCACCATCAAGTTTCTAGTACAAGTACTTAGAATATCTAGGTTTGCGCTCCTCTTGGAGATTAATTTGAACAAATATTTCCCTTCCCCATGAACACTCTTGCCTGTAAATGTGCTCACTAAAATATTCACAGAAAGCTAACACAAGAAGGACAAAGCAAAGGTAATATTGAAGCCAGGCTTGCTGAAGCATTTGCTCAACTTAATACCTAGTTTAGCTCAGACACAATTTTCCCTGCTCAGCTCATTTCCCCTATTCTGAAGCAATGGATGTCACACAAAGCATCCCAACTCACGGATGCTGCCCGCAATGCTCTGAGCCACTTCTGTGCAAGGACTACAATTTACGATCCAAGGAGCCATTGGTTTATAAAAACAACAAAAAAGACCCCACAATCGGCTACAACTCCAGCCCAAAGTAGCACACAGCATACACGTCAGCAGCACAGATGTCCTTCAGGGCAGGGTGAGGTGCCCTGAGCGGAGCAGTTTGCACAGATGCTTGGCAGAGCCCTTCTGGCCCTGCCTGCCCAGCTGGGACAGCAGCACAGGGCACGGCTCCAGCCAGCAAAGGGAAGGAGCCCTGCAACAGGGGATGGCAGAGGAGATGGCTTGCAGCCCTCTGCACACCCCGGCTGCCTCCACGTCTGTTTGTGCTGACATGGTACTGTTGATAAGACGAAGAGCAGCAGCAGAGAATTGCAGGCTGTGAGCTCAGACAGTAAGTCTCACATCTTCCTTCTAGTTCCAGGAGCCATCTCTCTCCCTCTTGTTTAGCGAGCCCACCTCCCCTTCCTCCGGAGCGTCCTCGGATTTATTTTAAGCCCTTGCAACCCCAGCCATGCTGCTGGGGTTACCGCCCCAGCCTGGGGACCCGCTCTCCAGCCAGCTCTGCACCTCCGTGCTTGCCTCGCACAGCCGGCAGGGATCCTGGTTCCACTTCACTGGCACTGAGTTCTGCTCTGCTCCACAGAGGCAAGGCGGATTGATAGTTAAATCCACTATTGAGATACTCACATTCTGTTCCCTTGCCATTTAAGCAGACATAAAACATTTTATTATTCTGCTGATTTAGGAACCTGAATTTAAATATTAGAGTATTAAAGCGATACTTAATTAGTTGACTGAATGTTCTCCCTTTTATCAGTGTTGACAGATCTTAATTATAGCACGGGCTGTGAAAGCTGATAGAACAGCTGATGGCAGCAGCACCGCCAGGAATACAAAAGTGTGTCAGAATTACTTGCCTGTTTTCTCTCTTCCCTCTTGCTCTGTTCTTCAGGCACTCTCTGAAGTCCTTGGCAAATAAAGCCAATGCTGCAGCCAAGCCTGAGCAGTCTGGCATTTACTCTCAAGGACATGAGAAACTGCTCACCCTTGAGAGTGCCAGGATAATCCACAGGCCTAGACTTTCAAAAAATCCCCAAATGATGGGAAATTATCTCCTGGTTAATCATTTTCCTATCCACTAATCAGGCAGACATGGGGATTACTGGGGAACAAGAGCGCTGAGGGTACTTAATCACTTAAACCCCACTTCATTGTCCCAATGAAACCTGACCTTAAGGTTTTCCATGGCAAGTCTCTGCTCCAGTAACAGTGGGAGTGGCTCTGAGGACCAGCCATGCCAGGTAGATCAAGGTACACCCCTGGCTCCTATCACTTCAACCAAAGCCAGCCCTTCCCGTTTAGCCAGCGTGGAGTCACCACGTTTACATTGTGGCTTTTCAATGCCACCCAGAAGAGGCTGATGCTTCAGTCTACCTATTCACAGCCAAGGGCTGTGTTCCATCCTCCATCATGCCACAGGGATGGATGGCTCTGGCAGGAGGCCTCTGCCAGGGTGAATTACATCTCACAGTAGCACATCCTTCACTTTCCCAGGATAGTGACAAATGTCTCACTTTTGGGAAAGGTGGCTAGCAGCAAGTGTGCCTTAAAGAACATATATTTTACCTGCTCCCTGCAGAGGCCAAGCCATTCCCTCTGAAGCAGCAGTATTTAACGCCACTTTGCAGCAGTAGCAGTGATAAAACACAGCACAGGCAAGAGGAGTGAAGAAGTGGTAACCTGGTTTTGGGTTACGATCTCATGAAGTTGGGCTGGTCACTTGCTGATTCCCAACTCACCAGCCCACTATGCTGAAATCCACCTAGGGCAACATAATTTTATTTTCCTATTTATTTTAGCACAAATTAGGAGATCTGCAGCTTTGTTTAGATCCTGGTGTTCCACAAGGCACTAGCAGAAAAACTCAGGAAGCTAGAGGAAAGCTGGGGAGGGACTCTTTATCAGTGAGTGTAGCAATAGGATGAAGGGTAATGATTTTAAAGTGAAAGAGGGGAGATTTAGATGAGATACTAGGAAGAAATTCTTTACTCTGGGGGTGGTGAACACTGGCCCAGGTTACCCAGAGAAGTTGAAGCTGCAGCTGCCCCATCCCTGGAGGTGTTTAAGGTCAGGCTGGATGGGACTTTGAGCAACCTCGCCTACAGGGAGGTGTCCCTGCCCAGAGCAGGGGGGCTGGAAATACATGCTCATTAAGGTCCCTTCCAACTCTAACCAACTTATAATTCTATGAAAGACATTCAGTCTTATTCAGTCCCCAAACGCTCCCAAGTACATCAAATACTGTCCTTTAATTGCTCAGGCATGGATGGGGAAGATCCACCATATTCCAGCCTCATTTCTGCAAGTCTGTTCCTTAGTAACCTGCATACTAGAGTTTACATATATTATGATGTATGCAGAAAAAAATGGTATGAAAAATGCAAGGTAAATGAAGTAGAAGCAATGTGTTGGAGCCAACTGTCTAATCAACTGAAGTGACAATCCTAAAACAGTCCCTAGACACCAGGAATACAGCATGGTTCTCCAAAGTGCTGAACGCTAACTACATTTCAACTCTGCATCCCTGCCCAGAATATTTCAGGATTATTAAATTACCCAGATCCAATTTTTTTCTGGGAAAAAAAATGTGGTAAAAATAGTTAATAAAATCAGTAATTTTCATCAGTTTGTGTATCCTGCCTTTAGCTCCTTCCTTTTAAGGCTGCAGAGGAAGAGAAGTTTAAATCCCTCTGGTATATTGATGCTTTGCAAATTATTCCAGCATGAATGATCTCAACCTCAGGAATGATGTGTGCAAACCCTGCCAGAATAGAGAAGACAGGCATAGAAGAAGAAACCCTTTGTTGTCACGATTCAGGCATGTGATGGGTTGCGACACCTTTTCTCCAAGTGCTGTCCATCACTCACAGATGTTCAGCACAGAGCCACGCTACCACCTCGCTGAGGGAGCATTTGATTCCCACTGCCAGTCACAGCTGGAAAAAAGCCCTTTTTCTTCCTGCTATTGAATTAGATAAAAAATTACTTTGCACTTAGTATGCACATCACACTGGGCAGGCAGAGGATCTCTGCACTGGCTAAAGGTTCCTCTCTGCTACCCTATGTCATGGCCACTACTCCTCTAAGTATTGCCATGCCCCATAAGGCCAGCAGGACACTTGTCCGCTCTCCAGAGATGGTCAATGCCCTCAGCAAGTGATGCTGCATGCACTCTGGGCTCCAGGGGATGCACCATCAGCAGTTTCTCACAAACACCCACATCCTTTACCAAAGTAACACGGCATTATTTCACTCAGGCTGGCAAAAAGCAGAGGCACAATTATTTTAAACAGCTACAACAATCCAGCCATTCCTAAGCCAGCCACGCAGATGATATCCAGGAAAGCAGAGACTGGGAAATCTGGAAATTAGCATCAGAAGGAAAAAAACAGATGCATGGTCCTTTCCATAAGACTGTTTTCCATTTAGCATTCCTAATAGGAACACTAACTCTTCCATTACTTGTGTCATAAGCCCAACAAAGCAACAAACACTGGTGCTTCTTTAGTAATAGCTTTATAGCAGCCGAACCAGGTGGCCAGTTTTGCAAGAGTAGGTGTTCCTCAGACATGGTTTCTTACTGCCTTCTGCCTCTGACAGTGCTAGAAACCCAACTTCTTACCTTGCAGTATTTTCAGCATTTCTGCTGCTGGCTGGTACCCAAATAAACTGGAAAATAATGACTTAGAGGAGAAGGGAGGCACTCACTCAGCTTCTACCAACAGTCCCCAAAAGTTCAAGTGGCAGCTTTGACTTGAAGCCAAATAATTTTTCCAGACAGGGCCTTCCTCCATGAAGGAGCAAAATCAGCATTGCTGTTTCCCTCCTCTGTGCGTACAGCTAATTCCAACTTTATCCAATTTCTTCCATCCCAGCTGGGCTAGGAGAACACCATGATACAGTCAGATACCACTCAGAGTGTCTGAAGCAGACATGTGGGTTTGTTTCAAAGGTTCCTTTGCATCCTCCCAAAACCCTTGCTGCTAGTCCCTTTAGAAAACCTAGGAACAGGACAGCAGGGAAAGGTTTTGGTCTTGACAAAGTTGAGCTTTTCTTCTTCCAGTATCACCACATCTAATTGCTCTGGCCTTTGTTTGGATCAAAGGAACACTGAAACCAAAGCAAGTTCATGAACTTCCCAGAGCAGGTGCTGGCTCCCTTCAGAGATCTTCCACCCATATGAGCGGTGCCGAGAACACATTGTGGAGCACACTATTTGTGTCAGCAGCAGCAGATGTCAACAGCTGCGTGACAACAGCCGGTGAACTGGCAGCTGTGCCTGCTCCCAGCTTCCTGGAGCACATGCTGTGTGGAGCAGGCATGCTCAGCTTCCCTGGAGCCCCTCATACCACTACTCGCTGCCCACCCAAAGAGCCCGCACCCAGGCACTGTGGCCATCCTTGCAGCCTCTGGTGTGCAGAGGTACAGCAGTGTGAAGTCTCTTAAAATTAATTCAGTAGACTTCTTTACTAGAAATAAATAAATAAAATTAAAAATTAACCTGGTAACAATGCAGTCTGTAGCACAGTCCACGCTAAAAGAATATTACTCTGCAAAGGCTGCTCCTGTCAATGACCCAGCACTTGCCTGCACCCAGCTCCCACCCCATCTCATCGTTCTGTGTGTGAGCGGGTACCAGTGAGGACACTGAGGTCCCCCGACCCATCCCTCTGCTGCACAGCAAGCAAGACCCCCATCCCCCTGCCCAGCAAGCACAATGCTCTTGGTCACCACCATGCTGTGTCCAGCCAGGCATGTAGCCAGACCTTGCACTCGCCTTGGACTGGGCAATTTTAGTTTAAAAGTTAATCTAGCTGGGAGCAGAATTACCCATGCTGCATCCCCCGGCCACTGGCTCAGCTACAGATCAGTGGGGCCCTCCTGGCTCCTGGCCTTGCCTTTATAAACACACTTAATGATCAGCAATGATGGTTTGGCGGCTTCACCCGCTTACACTAATGCCCATGTGTGGGCACTTTGCCTGCTCGCTAACAAGCCAATCCTGTTTAACAGGGCAGAGATTTAAGAGAGGCAGCCTGCACAGCACAGCCGAGTGCCAGGCAATCCTCTCCCAGCAGCAGCCCGGCTCCCTGCTGCCACAAAGCTTCTTTGCTTGATGAACCTGCTTCCCCTGAGGACGGAAAAGACGTCAAGAGGAGGGAGCACTTCTGGAGGTTTGCTGATGCTATTTCACAGCAGCCCTCCTAGGCAGGCAAGAAGACACTTTGCTCCCCCACGTAGCAACTGGGACACCAACCAGCAGAGCAAGGCAAGGAGTTAATTTATCTAATTGAGGTCTGCAGGGCTAAATGCCATGGTAGCATCCTGCCCAGATGATAAATCCACCCGCACTTGGATCCAACACACTGCGCAGATTCTCCAAGGCAAGAGGCAACAGACAGAATCTGCCTGCCCTCCAGCCCCTCTCTCTCCACCAAGGGTACCCTAATACTTAGCTGTTATTCTCCATCAGCTCCTCTATGACTCCTAGCCCCAGACTGGTAAAAGGGCAGCAGGAGGCAGTGACACCTGGGCTGAGTTTGTTGAGCTGTCACCAGTTTGCACTGCCAGCACAGGACTGCTGTTTCTCCCCAGCTGCCCCCCGTGCAGCCCCCCCAACTTCACTCACGTGAGGGCAGCCTCCAACCTCCTGCCCAGACGATGCTCAGGGAGTGCAGCTGCTACTCAAGGACTTCCCTTGAGCAATCCAGGCCTGCATGCTTCAAAGGATAATGTCATTTTTCTCCAAGGTAGCCCATTACACAGTCATCCAAAACAAATCTGGCATGTTACAAACCAGCACGTTTCAGAGGTCTGCACACCTGGGCAGCTACCCACAGAGAGAAGGGGAGAAAGAACTGCCTCAAAATTGGACTGTGTTCAACAAGCCATCCCTCATCACTGACCTCAGCAAGCTTTTCTCCCACCATCAATGTGTTTCTGCTGTTACACTGAATGAGTTGTAGCATCTTCCTGGTGTATATTGCCTTTCTTTGGCCACCATCCAGTGTTTGCGCCACGAGTTCCCTTTCTGTCTCCAAGAAGCTGTCACAAATGGAGCCATAATAAATGTAATACAGAGACCACAGCTTTCCAAAGACCTGGCAGGCACAGCCAGCAATGATAAAAGATCAACAAGAATTTCAAGTGCGTTTTAAATGCCTGTTAGGCTGCGAGCTCCCTACCTTTGATCAACAGCCACACGCAGTGGGTTTTTTTTCTTATTTAATTTGTATGCACATGGTGGCCAAGAGGTTTAGGGTGCCAAGGTGACGAGGGCACTAGAAACAAAAAGTGGTGCCGATGAAGTCCTTCCCTTAACAATGTACAGGCTGAACTGGAAATACAGAGCAGGCAGCTCAATGAAGAAGCATAGGTCTCCCCATGAACCCTAGAGTGAGAACCTCTACGGAACAAAACCCTCCATATACTCTTGCAGAAAAGAAATACAAATGCATCTTCCTCCAGATTTCTTTACACCTAGGACAATACTTTTCTTCAACATCCATCAACAAAAAGGAGCAACACTCAATTTTCTCAGCCCACAGCCCGCAAGTGTTCTGTGTTAGGGCACAGGGCTCCTCACCATACACAAAACAGGACAGATCGCTCCACCACAGCACAGCAACTGCAGCTGGCATTTCTCAGCCTCTTGCTGGCATTGCTCTCGGTGAGCAGCCATAGCTCCTGTGACACTGACATTACGGGAGCTCACTGTCAGAGTGTGTAAACCAGTTTGTAGCCAGCTGTAATATCATTTCAGCAAGCAGAACAATAAATCAATGGCTGTAAATTAAGCATTTTGTTTACGCTCCATGCAGTAAGGCTCTACCCTGGCTGCGAAGCCAGTATCAAAGAGTACTCCCCCGGGATTTCATCATATCCAGCCTTAACCATGCCCAGAGGAGCCCCCTGGCACACCGAGCTGGTGAGTGAACTGTGCCACCCTGCGAGCTATTGTGACATGGAGACATCCATCCAAGGGACTGCTCCCATCCTGCTCTAGGCAATTAGCAGTTTTCTACTGGCTCATGTGTGTTTTAGCACTGCCTATGCTGGCTGGAAGGTTCCCAGGGACAATGAGAGGTCTGCTGCTTCCCTGCCTGCCTCCAGCTGCCCCTGGAAGGTGACAGGAGAGCACAGAGGATCCCTGTGCATGCAGAAGTGGGACAAATGGAAAAGCAAAAGGGAAAGCTTCTGCTATCAAGCCCCAGGCTTGCTTGCTGTCACTGCCGAGGCTTCGACAGACAAGAGACCCTCTCACCATCACCCCCAAGCTGGTCAGAAGCAGCAGGGATGCTCCAAGCATGAAAGGAGGAGAAATAGAGGGGACCCAGAGCCTGCATCTCCCACAGCCTGCACACAGTTGTCCATGGCACAGCGGTTGGCATGAGGCTCACCTGTGCGGCATCCATCCCCAACACTCCTAACACTGGTACCAGTGAGCCTCCAAACACCTCCCTGCTGGCCCAGGCGTTGCCATGCACCACCTCTGCCCCCAGAGCGGGATTGCATCCTGATGCTGCTGCCAGCTCTTCCTGGGACTAATGCCCCCACGTTGGCCCATTCCCTATAGAAACAGCTTCAGCCCTAGTTCAGCCCACACATAACGATGCTTTCCCTCATTCCCACCCTCCTGATGTGTGAGCAATGAGCACTTTACTGGCGTTTTTTATTATTTCCTGGTAACACATATATGTCTTCCTTTTGGCACTTTACTGCAGAGGTGAGACTTCAACTCCTATAAACCACCAACACCAAGAAGTTGAACAAGTCTCTCTCCCCACACAAATGGCACAGGATAAGCAAAGCAATAATTCAACCACACTTTCAGGGATTTTCCCCCTGTCCCTCACTCCCTTTCCTTTCATGTGAGCTGCCGCTTTCCCCCTCCCTCCCAGTGCCCACTTCCCCTTGTCCTGCCCATCCTATCCGTGGCATTCACTGGATTAAGGAAAAAACATGTGAGGCACTTTGCTACTACTGTCCGTTTCGCAGTCTGTCTCTACACGGTTTAATCATTATCATCCCTGCTTCTGGGTCAGATGTGGCACCAGTCACCAGGAGAAACAGAGCCATTTAGATCTGCCTGTTTGACTGCGTTGCCCTGCTTCCCAGGCCTGCCTTCTGCCCAAGAGAGCAAAGGGTGATACTGCTTGGTTGGGCCAGGAAAACAAAGTTGAGGGGTCTACACAGACCCTTGTTTCTTTTGAATGTCTATCCCTGTAATTGCTGGCAGTGCCCATTAAAAGGGAAAGCCTGTAAAAGGAGTTGTTTCTCCTGCCTCTGACCAAAAGTTGGTCATCTCCTCCAAGAAACAGGCAAAACACTGCTTGCTGCTAAGTTCACCACACAGCTCCTTCTCAATACTCAGGAGACAGCTGCATTTTTAACAGCAAAGCAATCTCTGCACTTATTTATAGTTAGCACAGTGCTTGCGGATCCTTTGGGATTGGGGACTTTACGTATGTGAATGACAGCAATATTTCAGAGGATGACAGTGATAGCCAATATAGACTGCTGAGCTCCCTGTGAGGAGGTATTATGAAGCCCATAAAAGCTGCAAAGGACTTTGCAATTGCCATCAATTTAATGGAGAAGATGCTGCGGTGATGGGCAACAGGCAAAAACCTGAAAAAAGATTATCCAGCTGAGACAGGAGGGAAATAGAGCATCTCAGCTGAAGACCACAGGAGGAAGGGAGCGGAGCTGAGGATTGAACACCGATTCCTGCTTTTCGAATCATGGCCATAGGTTATAACATCATAGGATTTCCAAGGGAATTCATTCTGTAGCTTACTGTGAGGGTTTCGTGGTGGTTTAGATTGGGGGTTTTTTGTTTGGGTTTTTTCTTTTTCCTATGCATTGTTAAAAATTGACTACTATATAATTATTTGTGAACACATCTTTTCCACATTTTCACTCAGCTCCAGCTCTGAGGAGGTGAGAAAGCTATATTTACTCATTTGAGTGCTTTGACTCTCAGCAGAACAGGCATGGAACAAGTCCCCAAGCCTCCCAAAGGGAGTGCATGGACCACGCTGAACTCCGTGAGCCCTATGTAATATTAGCCTTCAATTGCTCCTCACACCCCAGCTACAGCAATACAGCTACACCGCTTCCCGTGAGCTCAGAAAATAGCTGGGAGGCTCTAAGCCTTTGCTCATATCTCAGATATCACTTTCATTTCAGAATGAGGTGGGCACAGGTACCCTGGGATGAATTCAACTGTAAATATTCAGAGTGATTCATTGTTTGGCTTTTCTCTCCAATCTAAATAGTCAGAGCTGTCAAAATTGATCTGAGTTTTTACGGTACAATACTTTAGAGAGAGAACAAACCATGGATTAAATTTGCTGTTGTGGCCCAAAATAGCTTTCAAATATCAACACAGGCAAGATACACATAAAAGAGACTATTTCCTTGTGAAGCAAGGCAAGTCCTCACATCTCCACTTAACTGTCTTTCTCCCTGGAGGCTCACAGCAGAAAACTGAACATTTGAGCTGCCTCATTCTCCCCTTCCCCATCATTGGATTAACTGGAGCCATGGAAAAATCTCTTTTACTCATGAAAAGTCCCCGCTTGGGCCCAGTAAGCTGTCCAGGGTGGGAGCAGAGCTGAAAATAATACAGAGCGACCCTTACTTTCTTATTATATCATTAATGTAGTGCTTATCAGAACAAA
The DNA here is from genome assembly GCA_013400375.1 of Thinocorus orbignyianus. Lineage (NCBI taxonomy): Eukaryota > Metazoa > Chordata > Aves > Ciconiiformes > Thinocoridae > Thinocorus > Thinocorus orbignyianus. The sequence continues at coordinate 196,891 of VXBW01007044.1, forward strand.
AGATTATTTTTATTCAGTGCGTACTGATGCTTGGACTTCTACTTCTGTACTCTACAGCCTCCCTGCACCCCAGTGAAGAATAAAAAGGAGTATGGAATATCCAGCTCTCAGGACCATGGTTGAGCACCCGTTTGAAAGCCCACTGGCCTCCTTTCAGGGTCAATGATCCTCTTTCCCCCTTCCAACAAAAAGAGTCTGACTCTGCTTCCCCCTCTACTGCAGGAAAACTGCAGGCACAAGAGACTGATGGCAGATTGGAGATGAGTATCCATAACAAGATAAAAATTAGCTGCTTACAAAAATAAGGAACAGATAAAATCTTGTCTGGTAATTCCCAGATCGCCAGGATCTGAAGTGGTGAGTAACCTCTAAATGATTTTTTTCTGCGGTTGCCATACCACCTCCAGTAGATGTATCAGGATGCAGGTATATTGGGCTGTTATCCTCTGATGGGATGTGTCACTCATTTTGGGGTTTAATCCCGAGACACTGCAGATAAAAAAAAAAAGTGCTGCCCTGATGAAGCTGTCAGGGTTTCCACCACCTTTCTTTGGGGTGACCCCTTCTTCAGATACCAGCTCCCAACAGCCCTCACTCTGGCTGCAACTCTGCTACTTGCAGCAAGCAGACAGGATGCAGTTTGTCACTGCATGGTGAAAAAGGAGCACAGTCATGAAAGAAAAGCCCTGTCCAGAGGGGAAAATGCTCTAAAAATTAAAAAGACAGAAGAATAAATTTTTTTTTCCAGCTGGAGAAAGTCCATGGGCGCTTGTCACTAAAGCTTTCTAAATGTGAGCTACCGCCGAGGTGAGAAGCAGTCAAAAATGTGGGTGGGTACTAGTTGTAACTCAAGGCAGTCCACATCCCACCACGAGCATAAAAACATTCCAATTACATGAAGTGCTAGAGGAAAAGATAACATTTTCTTTTGTTGGTTTCACTTAAAAAAACAGAACAAGGCAGTTTCTTGAAAGAAGGCCAGCTTTCACAGGAGGCACCTTCCAGCGTTTCATGCAAAAATTATCAAGCAAGCCACTGTGAGGCGGTATTATATTGAAAAAGCAAAGGGGAAAAAAAAAAAAAAAAAGAGAAAAGCAGCACTGGCAGGTGAAATTTTGTGGAAAGGAAATTAAGAATTCCTCACACAAATATACCAGCAGCAGCAGCTCACGGGTTGCAGGAAAGCAAAAAAAGACACACAAAAAAACCAAAAAACAAACAAACAAACAAAAAAAAACCACCAAAGAATGCTCTCAGTTTTTACAACTATTTTTCATTGTTCTGTTTGTGCATCTCCTAGTAAAGCTTTTTCTTTTTTTGAGGACACAATATAAAAGTCACCATATGTGCATTTTCACCTTTTAATTCAAAGATCAAGCTCAGTGTTGGAGCCACAGACTCCACTGCATGACTTCTGTACTTGGTCAAAGTAAGCAAGCTTTTAAATCAGGTGAGCCCGCAGTGTTCCCACAGAGGTCAAGACACAGTCCTTTGTTGGAAGATCAGCAATGATTTTTTCAAGATAAACAGATAAAGCAATTTATTTCAAATCTCCAATCAGTAATGAACATTATTTGCCTTCACCTAAGACACAACCATCTTGTGGGTCAGACCAAGAATTACCTGTGCAACCAGTGTGATCTACTAAATACTGCACACGGGAGCGAGAGACAGAGCAGAAAACCTAGGTGACAACAAGAAAAAAACTGGCCGAAGAAAGCTCGTTAGGACAAGTGTTGGCTGAAAGAAGTCTGGAGCTGTGAGCAGAGAAGCACTTTCCAGCTTGAAAGGGTGGTGAAAGAAATGGGACTTGGTACATATCTGCTAAATAACAAGCTGTGACAGTGACCCATCTCCATCTTCAGACTTTCTCCCGATGACCGGGATAAGGTCTAGCTGAAAGAATCACTATGAGAAGATGCTGTTGCACTTCCACGGCCTGTTTATCCACGTGCCTCAGTTTCCCTTTTGTAGGATAAGGCTGCAGCCTTTGCTTTACCCAATTGCTCTCTGAGTCAAAGAGTGCCTTTTACTGTTGGTTTTTGTACTGTGATGCACAGAACAGGAGAGGTGCCACAGTGACACATTAAATCGTGAATCCCGAGCAAACTCCGTGCCTCGAGGCTGCAGTGCTTGTGACCACATGGACACCACACAATGAAGAAAGGTTTCCAAGGGAGATAGACACGTTTATAAAAAGAAACCTGGAGGCAGGAGGAAGGGGCTGCTTCCCAAAGCACCAGGCTACTCTCCAGAAGCCACACTGCATCCCACTGGACTCCCATCAGCAGACAATTAATAATGTAGTGGCTGTCTGCTCCTGCGAGGAACCCGGGGGAGGCAGGCCAGCAGCTGCCTACTGCTCCATTTTTGAGCAGATCTGAGAACAAAAGTAATCTGTTTTTCCATTTACTTTCCAGGGATTAATGCATGCTGTCTTTGTCTAGAAACTGTCTCCACTTTGCAAGCCTTCTTCTGTGCATATACAGATCTCTGGTTAGTCTCTGGCTTCTGAGGGGCTCCTGACTTCATGGCACATCTCTAGATCTCAGACCTTCTAGCCAAGCCATGATGCAAAATTAAACCATGAATGTCCAAGACCTAGGAGAGGAGGATCCAGATTCACAGGGCTCCTGTGCAGAGGAGACGAAGAGGAGACGAACTGAAGGTGTAACAGCCTTGGGGGAAGACTTAGAAATATAGTCTTACGTTCTTTAAATTAAAAACAACCCAAAAGAAGGATTTGGATTTATCATTGGACCACAGCCACCTCTCCTCACTATCAGAATCAACAGGAGATGCTCCCACACTACAGGATGCAAGCACAGCTCCAGTCAAATGGGCAGATCAGTCACTACTCCTGCTTTGTTTGCCTTACAGAAGCATTACCTGAGTCACCAACGAAAGAGGGACATTTGCCCTTTTATTCACCCAAGACTACGTGCTGTAGCCAAGGCTCTCTAACAACTCTCAGATCACAACTGCAAAGTAAACCCCATTTCTACGCGTACCCAAGAGGGGTAGGTGGAAGACGACAGAATAATAGGATCCCTCTAAACTGGCTCAGACCGTATCACCAGCAACCAAGAAGAGCAAACATCTTCCCACAGATCATCTTCAACTGGATCGTTAAGGCTGTCCCATGCGCAAATCTATAGTGTGGCGCCACTCCCGCAGTTTATATACACGGTTGGTCAGAGTCAGACTCAGGTTTGTTATTGTACTAAGGACAGATGGATGATAAGGGTGACTAATCCCTGATGGCCATCCAAGAGGCTTTTCTGCAAGATCTGGAGCAGAAACATGAAATTACCATTCCCCAGGCTATTTCTACAGAGTTCCCATTTGTGTCTGTCAGCAGGTGGCACAGGAAAGAGAATCTCATCTCTGCTGCCGGAGGCAAGGAGACCATAGATGGCTCTTACGGATACAAGATTTTCTGAAAGCAAGCCATAACTTTTACTTTCGCTGTTTTTCCTTCAGTCCCCCAGCACTCAGTATACCTTTTCTACATGAAGAAACAGCTTAAAGTGTTGTCATGAGCTAATAGACAAGTCTTAATGCATCTGCACATCACTGCTCAACCTGCAGGCAACTGTTCCTCTGCGTTAGAGCAGGGCTATTAGAGGAAGAGATACCCTTTGGAGTATCAGCTGGCACTTTCAGCAGCAGAGAGTGCTTTCCCTGCAGAGAGATGAAAACTTAAGAGAAGAGGAAGAAGAGAAACACGATGAGACAAGAGAGAAGAAAAATAGATGGAGACTACCAGTGTTGCAAGATGTCCAGGCAAGTGAGCAGTCAACTTCTCTCCACTCAAGAAAGGATGTGTTACCACAAGTTCAGGCCTCAAGAACTTGGTTGTTATTACTGGGAAGGACACATTCACTTTCTTAAAGTTAGCTGGCTTCTCTGCAATCACTGCTGGCTGCCAGTATTTCACTACAGACTTCAGTCTCCATCGAAGGATGTGCTGCCCCAGAACCAGACCCCAACATTACACTGAGGCGCTGTTACTTTCAGGTCTAACCTCAGAGCTGAAGGAGTTAGAGGAGCTTGTTTGCCAATGACACACCAGAGGCCATTTAAAGAGGCTTCATAAAGGCCAGGGCTGAGAACAAAAGCCCTTTTGGTACAAATCGGTGACAACAGTAAGGCGTATTAACCCACAGCACACAAACATTTGAAACAGCATGAAGGAACCATTAACAAAAACCCATCAAAAACATATAAAACCCATGCTTGCAGGGCAGGAAAGGAATGGGGGGAAGCGCACAGTGCTTTCTCAATGTCTGGCTGGGGAGGAAATGTTTGCAGAAAGAATGCAAAGACCCCAAGGTGTCCATTAAATTCAGCATCACCACAATGCATTGCTAGTGTGGAAGGCCTAATTACACTCTAATCATAGCCTCTAACCCAAAGTGCAGACCTGCTTCGCTGAGATTTGTACCTGGAGAGGATATGCAATACTTCTTTTCAGAGACATTTGCCTGTTACAAACTCTTGCTCTAATACAAGAGGATATTTGATGTCAACATGCAATGCACTGTACGAGAATACATCCCCATCTCAGCATCTTGACATAATTGAGAGTCCTTGGAGTCAAACACAGAAGTGGTTTAGCAGCCCTAAGGCAGTAGCAATTTGCTCCCATGCTGTATTTTCATCTGAAGACCTCAAAGCTCTTTAAAAACATGCCAGTGTCACAAGGACCTTGCTGAAGCCATTATTAAACTCATTAGGCTGGTAGGTAGATGGAGGCCCAGAGAGGATAAACAATCCTTCCACTCAAGAGTGATCAGATCTGCAACAGATCTCACAGTCATCAACTCTTATTCCCTTACTTATCCCAGTCGCTTTTCCATTCCACTGGTAAGGCTACTGGAACATCTTCTCCAGACTAAAAAGACCCAAGTCCCTCAGCCTTTCCTCCTAAGAGGTCCCCTAAAGCCCTAATCTGATCAACTCAGATTAAACCCAGCAAGATCGTTAAGATTAACAGGATTCCAAGGCATAATATCAAACTGACTTCCCAAGGAAATTAGACAGCTCTGCCTTTGATATCTTCCCCTTAGGCTCAGGCACTATATTTCAAGTCCCAGAAGAATTAGAGAGAAGGCAATGCGACTGGAGTGCCCTGTGTTTGCCATCACATTGTGTGAACGCCAGCAGCTCTGCCCACAGGTAGCCGAATTGGTACCATCCGTCAAAGACAGATGCTTTGGCACCAGCCCAGAGGTGAGAGTCTGGGGTCAAATTGCTGCCCGCAACTCTGGCCAACAGAGCTGTGCATGCATGGTTGGTCAGCAGGCTCAGGAGCTAAAACTGCCCTCACTGCCCCTTGGGACATCATTTGCTCTCAGATATCATCCTATTTTAACTCCAGGAGTCCCAGAGCTCAAAACAGGCTATTCACCTTTCCAAAGGAGGAAACCACTGCAGAGGGCAACAGATTAAAGGGGGTTTTATCAGGGTATGATCCTTTGTACCAAACAACAGGTAAGGAGAAAGAAGTCTCCAATCTTACTTCTCTAACCACAGCAGACAGGCCTTCAGCCTCCTCTGTGGCTGGTGCCACCAAGCACAGTAGAACAGACAAGCTGCACACAGCCCTTTTGCTGGCATCGTCTGCTGTGCTGCCTTCCAGATACTTGGGCAATTGGCAACTTCCCCAGCTAATAAATCGTACAGGACTCAAAATGGAGTCTTCTTCCTCCAGCTCCCGGTTTATTAACCCCATGAGGCATTAGGGGACCTTTTAGAAGCGAAATGACAGATAAAGGGAAAGGTAACAAAGCAGCAGTGGTTCCCAGACAAATAAGCTTTAGTCCCCACAAAGGGGCTTTTGGTCACGTCTTTGAAGCATTAATTCTAGCTACGGCTCTGCCATGAGGCTGCCTCATCTTAACAAGCTCTGCAATAGCAATGTTCTTAGTTACCAGCAGCTGATGATTTTCTAAAGGCCCTGGCATAACCATGAGTGTATAAGCAGCAATGCCCTGTGTGGTCTTCAGCACCACATTTCAGGAGCATTTGGGCCTTGCCCACAAAACTCAAGTCATGTCTTTCTCATCCAACACCTTTGAACACCTCCATGGGTGCTAGGCTGCCAAAGAAGCCCCTTTTCCCTGGTTTTTAGGAGGAAAACCTCCCACAACTTCACAGACAGCTTTTTCACCTTATGCGAGCAACAGCTGTGCAGGTGGAAAATAAAGATGCTCATACCACTTGGCATAAAGGACAGGACATGGGAGGATCCAATGTCACTTCTGTCTCATTCCAGCTATGGTCTTTAGGCAGAGAGAGGCACCACAGCACCCAGATCAGGGCTCATCCACCTCCTTAGCACTAGAACCCCATCAGCACAACAATGACAAGGGATGTTACGGTGACCTGTATCGCTGATAAGGTGCAAGGTCTCGGCATTTCTTCACCTTGCTGCCTCTTGTCTAGTGAGCAGCATCACACTAATCTGCTTATTTCACCTCACCTATGCCTGAAGTTTCCTGCCAACAACAACAAAACCCATTCTGTGTATTAGGTACGCCTCTGATCGCAATCACCCAGCCCTGTGTCACTTCTCCCCGCTCCCTGGAGAAAAGAGCCTGCCATGTTTTCCAATTCCATGCCCCGATCTCTTTAGACAGATTTCACAGTAATTGTAAAGCCGAACCACCTGGATTGCACGCAGCGCCTTCGCCTCAATGTTTATCCAAGGTGCCACACATTTTCAGCTGTGATCTGTCAGCGATTATTTCCATACCCTTCACTTTACCCTTGTATGCAAGCATGTACCGAGGAGCGAGCAGTAATTAAAAGAATTGGGGTCTATTTAATTACCTTCTGACACGGTAGCACAACGGCTGCCTTCAAAGCAGCGCGACTCCCAGCAAATCGAATCTAACAGCAGTCAAGCAGCAGTGTGGGACCTGCATCCCATTAGCACAGGCTGCCTTTGCTCACAGGCAGGAAAAAAGCAGCAAGCTTCTTATTTCTAGTTAAGAAAGAAACATGCCACTTTCAGACCAAAACCTATCAGAGAAGCCCTTGAAATTTTCAAAAGGAAATTCTGAGCATAGCCTTTAGGCTGTGGCGGCCTTTGGCCCTGGCAGGTTCAGCAAGGAGCAGGTCGGGCTTATTACAGAAAGGAGGTGGGGGTGCCCACATACACCCACACGAGACACAAAGATTTTGTTTCACACAGATTCATGGTAACACATCCCTCAAGCAGAGGAAAGGTCTCGTTTCCCACAACCTTCCCTTACTCCTTAGCAGTGGTGCCTGTTTTTAAGAGGTTAATAGCAGCCCAGGAAAGCAATAGGGACAGGAGGTTAAATCCACACCTCCTGCAGCACAGAGACCCTCAGAGGACCCTGGGGAAGGATCCAGACTGTTTACCTACACTCTCTTCCTTGACAGAGATGAATTGTGAATGTCTACAACCATGCAAACTCAGGAGAGGCACCCAAAAGCCCCATGGCATAAATGATCCGTAAAGGAAACTTCAGTGGCCTGCAAGTCCCAGTGTGAACTCATGCACTGGGGTACTGGGACTGACCAATTCCTCCTCTGCCTGCTACCAACGTGTCGTTGTGTTAGTTTGTAATTGCTTCTTCTCATCACCCTTTCACCGTGGATCCCACGGGCTGCATCTATGTGAGTGTGTACTTGTGAAGGTCGTGGTTCTGCAAAAGGCATCTTATTTTATCTCTGGTTCAGGCAGAGGGCACAGAGCCTGGGGGAATAGTACCCTGCTGTCCTGCCCCCCAGCAGGTGACCTCAACCCTCCTGCTGAAGGAGATGGGGTTTAGTAGCTCTTCTTCCCTAAGAAGTCTCACCTCTGAGCTGTACCCTTCATCCTTTCACATGCCTTCTGTCTTAGGGGAAGACGTAATTATCTTCAGAGATCTTTGGAGATTAAGGAAGCCTGCGTGATGGCTCAAACATCCCTGGTGCCAGGACCACCACAACAGCTTGAGGCTTTTTCAGTCCTGCCTTTGGGGATGGTGGCTCCCCACACTGATCTGTTACAAACCTGCGGTGAAGAGACAGGATGTAGAACCCACAAACTTTTCCTCTGCAAAAAGGAAACGAAAACCAAGTAGAAAAATCTAACCACACGTTCTTGAGCTCATCGGGAGATGACTGGAAAGAAAGCAAGGAAGGCAGATCCTTTAAGATGACAGAGTCTGTGCCACCAGCCCGATTTGCACTCAAGTCCAGGAGGAACTGCAGGTGCAGAGCACTTGTGAAAACAGCATGCTTTTAGTTTTGTAAGTCACCTAGGAACTCCCAAATACAAGCCAGATGTTCCTTGAGAAAGACATGCTACCATTTCCCTCTTAAACAGAAAGCCCTTCCAGAAACTGTCAGGATATTAAGAGAGTTTTTTTCATGACAAAAATTGCATTAGGTGAAAATCTCTTTCCCATAAACCACTCAATGAACTCTGTCCCCATTTATTTTATTTTTACTGGTGGAAAACAAGAGAAGATGATGCCTGTCTTCTCCTAAACTGTTTGCTGGACGTATTCAAAATACAGGATGCTCTGGTTAATTTTTTATGTAAGAATCAATGTCACATCTCTGTTCTGCAAAGAGCAGTTTCTCTCAGAACCCAGTGAGACTATTCACATTTATGACTCTAAATTCATTCTCTGAAAAAGTTCTCCACACTTTGTTTAAAATTCATTGTTTCGTGTAAACTCATTCACTAGAATATTAATAGAAGGAAAACATATAAAAGGAAGAAATGCAGCTGACAGGAATTTGGTTAAAAATTCAAACCAATGTTCACAGGACTTTTCAGTTTTCCAGCTCTGGGTTGCATAATTTTCAATGCACAGGTCCTGAAACAGGTCTGAATTCTAATGCTATTTTAAAAAGAAAAGACATGATGAATGCTTTGGCAGATTCTTGGATTTTCTTTTTTAGCTCACTGTGAAGATATGATTGAAAATGCAAAGAAACATCATGGAAAAAAAAGAGAGGAAAAAAAAAAGCAAGGAGCTGAAGGACAGAACGTTATGCAGGAGGAAAGACCCTGCATAGCCAAAGAGGCCAAAAATTGTGATTCACTTAACACAAGTTTGGGTCTAAAGCTACACAGTCAAGACCAAACGGTGCACAAAACCACCTGCCTTTGGTGGTAGCTCCATAGGGGTGAGGAGACTGCTAAAGGAGACCTTGGAAGTGCTTGGAAAACACCTGTGGGCTCCTCTCATATTGCTCCGATTTTCATTTGACTCCATGCTCCAGGGGTGACTGATGACTGTTCCAGTGACTGCCCCATTATAAAGCATTCAGGTCCTGTAACTAACCTGCATGCCTTTGTGTATACTTCCATTAGACAAAATAAATACTTACAACCTAGAGTAATATCATTCTAAGTTGCAGAATAAAAGAAATTGGTGGGGAATGCAGGAGGGAGAAATGCCTGAAGCAGTTATTAATGAGGAACTACCCTGTAATTACAGTTACCAATATCCTGTCAAAAGGCAGCAAAGCCACACTGAATTAGCACCCAAACACTTCCAATAGGCACAAACTATTTCATCACTGCAGCTCTCCTTACTGCAGACTTGCGAGCAGCAGAAGACATAGCCTCACAGATGGCATCTGCTCTCTGTCCACCCTCTGTTTCTCTCTAGCCGTAATTAAGAAAATCACCAGTGATCAGAGGAAGTCAGCTGCTCCCAGCCCATAATGAAAGAGGGATGGAACAGCTGTGCCCCATCTTTTTACAATTATCCTTCCAACTCCTCACTAACTAATAACAGTTTCATGAAGAATAAGCCTTGTTACACCTGAAATACTTCAAAACAAAGGGATGCCCTGGCTCTGCTTCATCACTAGCAATGAGGGGACAGCACCAGAGCATGCTGCCTTCCTGGATCCACTCTATCTCTGCTACAGGTGTTAAAATACCACCTGTAAGAGAAGCTGAGATAGGAACTCACGATGTGAATGTGAGGGTGTGAGGCACTGGCACAGGTTGCCCAGAGAAGCTGTGGCTGCCCCATCCCTGGAAGTGTTCAAGGCCAGGCTGGATGGGGCTTTGAGCAACCTGCTCTAGTGAGAGGTGTCCCTGCCCATGGCAGGGGGGTTGGAACTCGATGATCTTTAAGGTCCCTTCCAACTCTAACCATTCTGTGATTCTATGAAGGGACAGCACTGGTGCAGCGGAAAATATCACATACCCAGGGATTGAGAAAAATAGCATTTGAGGATACAAAGGCAGCAAGGTAGAAACAAAATGAGAAAGGATCCCAGCAATGCACCCTACTCTCTGGGAGACATCAGGTAATACTCTAGGACCTCCCTGAATTATTGCTTGAATTAAAGGCAGGGAGCACACCTAAAGATATTAGTAAGGACAGAAGTAAAACAAGCAGTGTACTAAAGCTATCTCAAGGCAATTTCTTACGAAAGGAAGACAAATGGAGGGAAACTGGTTGCCAAAGGGAACTAAATGACAGTATACCAAGTACCAGAAGGACTAATAGTGACCAAAAAACATGTTATGAACTGCAAACAGAGGCTTTAAAATTGTTCTTTCTCCCTTCTGCACTTCTGCACATGAATGCAGTGGTTTGACGTGACTGTGTCACACCAAGTAAAGATGGTGAGGCAGAGTATTGTGTGTTACACACAACCCCCAAGACCACATAAGACAACTTGACAAAACCATACAGAGTCAACAACAGTAACCAAGCAAATAAATGGCAGAAGATACTTCACTAGGTCTTCATGCAAGGACAAGAGGTTCACCAAAATCACTGCAACTGTTTTGTGGCTGGAACATAACCCACAGTAATTAAGCTCATCAGTATAGGCCAGAAGAACAAAGATCCCTCATGGAAGCTGCAACTGCAATTTGAAATGAGCAAAGCACCACCATCTGCACTGGACCCTGGCTGTGATACCTGCCTTTCAGGACTTTTTCAGATTTTCAACATCCTCTTAGCCATCTTTCATCTGCCATGCCAATTCCCTTCCAGAACTCAGCCCTTTCTGAGAAAACCAGGAAAAATGAACTGCTTAGCATTGACTCAATGTGAGGAAAGAGTGGGGCCAAATTCCTCCATACGGGGCACAACCACAGAGAAGCAGGTCAAGGGCATTTAGTGAGATCCTCCAGTGGCGATTCCCACACTGCATAACTCAGAGCAAACCTGAGGATCACTGCAGCTCTCTTCCTTCCNGGCAAAATGCTCTTCACAGAAAATCCCAACATTTCTATTGCTTTAGTTGTGTGCTGGGAGGGAATTCTTCACTGGTGAGAAGCATTTGCAGAGACTCTTCCCAGGCTAAAAATTTGCCAGTGCAGAGTGGGTGCTCCCCAGCAGCTGAACTCCCCACTGCCGAGTGTGGCACAGCACTGGGCTGAGCACAGACAGGACAGGCCCCGGGGTACGTGGCTACATCATCAGTGAAACCTAGATGAACCACAGAGCCATTATCAGGGGTAAAATTAGCTCCTGTTACTGACAGTATCTATCACTCATTCCTACTCTAATCTCTACCAGGGGAAGGATTTACAAGCAACAATGATGAAAGAGAAAAGGAAAGGCGGAAAAAAATGTCAAAGTGATACAGAGGGGAGAAAAAAAAAAATCAAAGCAGAGATAACAAAAGCATTTGTGAGGCTGGAAGAAACAAACTACATTATATTACAGGGACCAAGGGATCGTTATCATGCCCAGATAAAATTTTCATTCCACGTGTTGGGAATTTATTTTTTTTTTAAACAGCTTAAGAAGATTCAAATACATTGTCATGTACCTCCAGCTCTATAAGGGTTTTCTTTTAGCTGTGCACCATTGCAGCAGCTTGCCTCAGTAAAAAAACACGTACAATGGGAAACACACCAAAGCACGTCTAAGAATCTTACTGAACAGGTACAAGAACTAAAGGTGGGAAAAAGTTGTAACTCAGATTTTATGTCAATGTTACTAAGAGCTTTATTAGAAACCTATTAATCCCAGAATAATCAGTTTTAATGAACAGAACCCATAGATCAACGTATAGTACACTATTAGACAGCATGTAATAGTAAATGACTACNTAGCTGTAGTCCCTCCTTGCCCGTGGGCTATAACATCTCATATTGTACACATCCTGGCGCTCTTCTCCCTTTTGGTAGCATAAGATGAACACAAAAAACGCAGCATGAAGGAGTTCACCCATAGAAGACTGGGCTACTCTGGTGGGCAGCTGAGGCTAGAACAGTGCCCAAGCGCTCCTAATCCTCCGTGTGAACAAACAGTGGCTCAAAGCGAGACTTGGCATCGTACCACATTAGCAATGCACGGGAGGTCACAGCAGGCAGTATAAAATATCACCTGGAGCAGTGCTCGGTGGTGTTACTAGATTAACCTTTCAGTACCATCTCCACAGTACGTGCCCACACTACCCAGAAGTCTTCCCCACTGGACTAACAGCAGCATCACTGCCTGTGTGCCAGGGAAATCCTCCCTCCAGAAATGGAAGCTGAATCCCACCCAGCCCANTAACAAAAGCATTTGTGAGGCTGGAAGAAACAAACTACATTATATTACAGGGACCAAGGGATCGTTATCATGCCCAGATAAAATTTTCATTCCACGTGTTGGGAATTTATTTTTTTTTTAAACAGCTTAAGAAGATTCAAATACATTGTCATGTACCTCCAGCTCTATAAGGGTTTTCTTTTAGCTGTGCACCATTGCAGCAGCTTGCCTCAGTAAAAAAACACGTACAATGGGAAACACACCAAAGCACGTCTAAGAATCTTACTGAACAGGTACAAGAACTAAAGGTGGGAAAAAGTTGTAACTCAGATTTTATGTCAATGTTACTAAGAGCTTTATTAGAAACCTATTAATCCCAGAATAATCAGTTTTAATGAACAGAACCCATAGATCAACGTATAGTACACTATTAGACAGCATGTAATAGTAAATGACTACATAATGCAGAAATTAATGAGCCATTATAAAAACAATTCTTAAAATAAAATATGACCAAGAGAAGAAAGCAAATCACCACCAGTGCTACTTGTTAGCTCCCAAATAATCTTTGCTTTTTCTCTTAATAAACCTCTTCATTTCTTGGGAGAATTAATCACTGCAAATCAATGAAACTTCTGCACGCGCTATTCACTGAGTAGCCTATGGGACAGCCCTCTTCCTTCCCTGAAAGCATGCAGCTGACTCCACTAGAGCCAAAGGTACCTCAATCACCCATCCTACCATCCTCCAGGTGAACAGTGTAATTAAAATGTGCCTTTTATGTACAAGTCTCAGATCAGTAATTATTAATGGAGCCATACAGCAACCAATTCACAAGCTACTGCTGAAATTATGCTGCTCCTTTCACCATCACTGGGTCAGAGGGAGAGCCAGCCCTGAACTTCCAGCCTGACTTCATTTCACGTAGCCAGCTGGAGGTGCCAGGGGCACCTCTGAATCACATTACAAAAAAGAAAGAAAAGAAGAAAAAAAACCAAACCACCAAAAGAGCAAAGAACCTGCCCTATCTTTAGAGCTTCACTATAGGCAACTCTCCCACAAGGTTCCTCCAATGCTACAAGGAGACTTCTACTCCTAAGCACCCATTTGGATGGGAGTGCCTGAAGAAGGACGAGGTAGAAAGCCCAGTGCTCACAAACCATACCCCTTACACCTGGAGCTGCTGCCATGCAGGGTCTCATGATAAAGAGGGAACCTGGGACTGTCCTGCCACCCAACAGTCTTCTCCTCATTTCCCTCCCTCCCCTCCTGGCAAAAGGGAAGGCATCAACATCTCTCTTGAAACAACATTGACATGAATGTGGGAAAATTACCCATTTGCTAAGAGAGGCTCTATGTATGCGTGTGTATGCTTTGGGAGGTCAAATTTGCATTTCTGGGCCTCAGAGTGCCCCTAATAGAATTTACAATAGGTTGTGAAGATTGCTATCCCAGCTAATCAAATATAATAAATAGCTCTGACTGAGCAGATGACTCTGTGGTTATCAGAGGGATCGGTCTTAATTTGAGATTCCATTCATCAGCCCTGCTAACAGGATTGTGCAGGGAGTGATATTTGACAGAAGTGTTTTCGAAATTCCTAAATGGAGAGTGTGCATTGAGGGAGACAAGATGGATGTTTCCATTACAGTGACTGTGCAGGATGTTTCACCACCCCCCACTTGCCACCCAGCAACCAACGACTGATGGACACATGCCATTATGGGGAATACGATGGCCTCAGATTGCTTCTTGGTTTGTTTATCTAAAGAAAAATAACAAATTCATTTTAGGGACAAAGGGTGGCAGGAACCTGGCAGTAGCTTGTGCTTCTGGCTGTACATCACACTGACACACAGCTATGAAGCTCTACCTAGAGAAGATGTTGACAGCAGGAGAGCCCCAAGGGACACATACACACTTGTGCAGGGAGTCAGCCATGTGCTTCTGCAGCCCTTTCCTGCAGCTCTGGGCAAAGGGGTTATTAAGCACTAAAGGCTAGAAAGGATCTCCTGATTTAGTGATTCAGGTACCCTGCAGGCAGAAACATCATATAAACCCTTTCTCCACGTACCACCTTGAAATCAGTTCGGTTTTTGATCCCACCACTCACAGCAGGCACTCTCAACACTCCATGTTTTGTCTTGCTCTTAATCTGCAAGAAGACCTCTGCCCCATTTTTCACCTTTCACCATATGTTCCAGGAGCAGCAGTAATCCCTCTCAACCTTTGCTTTGCTAGGCCGAATGCCACAGTCTCTTTAACCTCCACTCACAACAAAAATACAAGTAACTTCTTGTGCAGATATCTTGCACACTCATCTTCCTTGGTTACCTGGGGCAACATCTTTGTATATAGCAGCATTAATGCATCTCTGCTTCTACTAGAAACACCAGAGTGAATATATTTCAGATTTGCAGTGGCATATTCCTCCCAGAGTTTGGTAACTCTTCCCTACACCTTGACAATCCCCAGTTTCACACGTGGCTGTGGCAGTGATGGGAAAGATGTTGGTCTGATTTACACTGCAAGAGAGCTTGAGTTGTGTGGCAGCCCACAGCCACAACACAGCATGGATTTTGGCACAAGTCCTGTTGCAGGTGGGTTTGTCCCTTGCAAATGTTTGCCTTTTCCCACCTTCTCAGGAACCTCTAAGACCACTGAAGCTCTACTCAGTTTGCCTCCACAGGGATGCGGGGGGATTCACTCGTGCTGGGAAGAGCTGAGATGAAACACGCAGTTTAACACAGAGAGGCTGAACTGGCCACAGTGATACAGGCAGGTCTGACCTGTCTGCTTTGAGAAAGCTCTCCCACAGCAGATTATGCCTGTGATGAGGGAGGGGTTAATGAAAGACATGTCAATTATCACCACCACCAACCTAGACCCGCACAGTTTTTGAGATATGGTTGAGACCAATTTTCAGACCAAAAATAATGCTCTTCCATTTCCTGGGAGAAGGATAATGCAAAGCCATTTTCTCCTTCTGTCAACGGCAGGGTCTGAGGGGCTGATCAGATACAGCAAACTCCTGAAGGGCAGCGTGAGAAACCCTGTGCAGCAGGCAGGTCCCCAAGTCCCCGTGGCACATTGGGAACAGTGAGCACCCCTCCCTGCCACGCCACAGCCTCCTCTCTCCTGCCTGTACCCAACGGGCTGTGAGGGCTGGTGGCTCCTGACACAGAGAAGGGCAAAGGAGCTGAAAGGATTAAGACAAAAAATACAGAGGAAGATAAAAACAGGAACAAGCAAGTTCTCTCAGACCCAGCCATCCAGGCAGAACATTTTGCCCCACATTTTGTAAACATCAGAGGTAGAAAATGCTAAGTCATAAAGGTTGAAACAATCCCCTGTATTCTTTCCACTTTCCTTTTCATTCCCTTCACCTGGAGCCACTTCCTTCAGCAGAAACAAAGGGAATATGAAACACGCTGGAAAAAGCTTCTCAACTCATCCCTGCTTGTTCCAGAAAAGACCTGGAATAGCCACAAGGCTGCTGTCCCAGTGTGAAACGAGAATCACTGTTAATCCTCTTCAGAACCAACCCCATGCTCATGGGACAGAGAGAAGATGGAACAGGTCAGCAAGGAACAGGGGAAGAAAATCAGAATTTTTAAAAAAATAGAGGCAAGCTTATTCTGCAAGTCAAAAACAGTTCGGCATTTCCAAGCTAAATACAAGTGAAGCCTCTGTCCGCATGCTTCACTGTAACACTGTTGCTCTAAATCCCCTTTTATCCCTTTAATTATGCATGAAAAAGCCACACGACCTCCCTGCTCCTACGCTCAGCTGAGCAGTGGCTCACAGTGCGGAAGGCTCATTATACAGCTTTAGCAGGGCTGAGTGCTCTGAATTATTTAAATCTCCATTAAGCCTCCACTATGGCATATCTATGTGATAAACGGATCAGATGCCACTGGATCTCTCCCCTGGCCAACCCTCTCTCCCTTCTCCTTCCCCCACTCTTTCCTTCCTCCTGCAAAACTCAGTAGGAAGGGAGATAATTGCCAAGAGGGAAGGAGTTTGCACTCATGCTATCAAGTGTTTCATTGTCATTTTAAAAAGGCCAACTGAGCCAAGTAATAAAGACACTTAATCAGGATTAGTGCTAGAGGGCATGGTAAGGTGGTCAATGCATAACTTGTTTAATGGCCATTTTATTGTTTAAATTAAATAAAACTTAAATCATTATGTTTTACTTAAGCAGTGTGAATGTCCCGTCCCTGTTCCCAGAGCACCACTGCAGAACCACACGGAAGAACTGGTGCGTTTCCAGAGACAGGGGTGGTTGTGATGATGATGTTCAGTCATGTGGGGAGTGATCTGTTTTATCCTCCCCATCCCCTTTTCACATGCCTGCTGTTCTACAGGCTAGTATCATACGGAGAGCAATGGTCCAAGAAACAGCTAGGAAAGGTGGACTGTCAGATCTCAGAGCACAATCAAAGTGTGAGGGATTTGGACTTCCAGCTCCAAAAATAGGGAGGGAAAAAAAAAAAAATCACAGGAAAATATATCAGTCCCCACAGCTTCCCTGGGAGCAAGGGAGATCATCCCACAACAAGGAGAAGTCTGCAAAAGCAAAGGACAAGATCAGTTCTCCTTAGAGAAAGCTTCCTGTTGCCACAGATCTCTTTGGTCACAAAGAGATGGGGGAGATAGAGGCAAAACAATCTTCATGCTGCTGTTCAAAACACCTCTTCATGGCACAGGCAGACCTACCAAACAGCACCCCAAGGCCCATGGCAGGGAAAGTTCAGGTTAACACTTTTGCTTTCCTTAGTTTCCTGCTGCCAAGGACAAGCAAGCACAGGTGATATCGAGTCTGGGCACCTAGCAGCCACAAAGTTTGGAAAAGAAGTAACACAAGTCTCAGGTAGAAACACTTTCAGAATGCTTTCAGTTTTGGAGAAAAAAAAGCGTTTTTAATGGAAAACATTGACAGCCCCTAATATACCTCCTTGCCCATCTAGACACCAGGAAAGAGGAAGGATGCCATGGTCCTTCCACCACTTCCCATCATGGGGACCAGGGCAAACGGCTGATGAGCTTGGTAACCACTGCCCTCAGTGTCCCGAGTCTATCACCATGGCATACGCAGCTCACCAAGAGCTGTGTAGCATCTATACTCCATCACAAGCCACCTGAAGTATAGACAGCCACAGAAACACATCCCAGTAAAACAAACCTTCAGAGAAAGTCAGTCCACAATGCTTGGTAAGGGAAACAGCAACCTAAAAAATACAGCTATCACATCAAATTCACAATTCCCTACCCAGCAAAAGTGAACTGGATTTAGCTTCTGTTCAACCATAAGTTTCCTGAGTGAGTGTGAGTAAGTCCCAGATCTCCACAGGCTTTGGCTCCTCAACTGCAAGATAGAGATAAGAGTTCATCTGCTACCGTCTCATGGCTGTAAGCAAGGCCAGAGCATCATGAGAGGCTTTTGGAGGCTGAGATAAACAGGTAGCTCTCCTCACGGTCTCAGGAAGCACTTGCTGATCAGGGCAGGAAGCAGGTAGAGATGAGGAGGTACACTAAGTTATTTGTCAGAGCAACTGGAGAATGTGCTGAGGAAGAAAGAAAAAGTCTTTGGTATTAAAAATATCCTCTGGTAGGAAAAAAGAAAATTAAAGGCCTCTTATTTTGTATGTTTTTCCCCATATTTCCTTGAGATAAATGGGAGGCAACACAGTGGCAGCATTTTCTTAAGACTTGAGAAATACATGGCAGGACTCTAGAGACAGTTTTTGCTCATATATCATTCCCTTCCCCTCCCAGTCTCTGGGGGATACGTGTTGCTGTGACATCTTTTACTAAGATTTACAGAGCAGTCATCCTGTCAGGGCTGTGAAGGCAGCTTTGCTGCCACAAAGCCGCTGTCAAGCCTCACCATGTTCAGGAGGCAGCAGTTAACCTTGTTTCAAGCTATGGTTTCTACCTCGAGAGGCAATGGGGACAAAGAAAAAGCCCAGACTGTCCCACTTCAAGTTGCTTCTGCAAGGGAGACTATTTACTGTCTACTTACACCAGCAGATTTTAAAACCTGTATTTATTTTGCTGCTTTGCCAGGGCTTATCTCTTCAAGATTCAGGAACACGATTACAGCTGGGCATCCTGTTCCTGGCTCCTGCCTCCCTCTGTGCTACCTTTGGGGAGGTCACTGGGGAAAAGCCTGACCTTGTCTCCCTCAACGGCAGCGCTGGGCTGCCCTCACCCTCCCTCTGTGCCTCAGTTTATCTCACTCATGCCAACTCCCATCTGTATTTTTAAAAACAGCATGAGTCAGGCATGAGTCAAAGTCCTAAAATGTAAGGAACTGGCTTTGAATTCAGGCTGCATTTTAAAGAGAAAGGTGCCAACTTTTTTGTATGTGAGTTCTCCAGCAATGACCTCTAGGTGCTGAGATTTCTTTGAAAAGTCTGAGATTGATAGTAAGTATAGAATATTTACAAGCATGAATCCTACATGTTTACATAATAACTGTCCCTTTTGCTGACAACTCTCAAACTAACTGAACTACATCAAGACAACCAGGGAAAAAAACATAAGGTGTTGCCTCCCATCCATAGTAAAACCATAATAATAATAATTAGGCCAGAAGGGGCACTGGGACCCCAGGGCTTCAGTGGGTGTCCCTAGCCCCAGTGGCTGGCTGGACCAAAGCTCAGGGGCTCTGCCAAAGAAAGGGCCCACCTTGGCAGCCTCCCACCACCAACCCATCCATCCTCCTGGGAGCCAGCATACCCACGTGCTGTTCCAGTGACTGATCGCACATCAGTGCCTGGAGATGGATAACCAGAAAAACTTCAGTATTAAAAGAAAACCACTATCAGTTTCTAATGCAATTAACAGCCCCCTGCCAAGACAGCCAATAAGAGCACTTCATCAGACCATTATAACCCTGGAGGGTATAGAGAGGCTGCCACAGTAACTCCTTTAATTGCCCTTAATGTTTCATTAAACACAATTACATTTAAACCTAAACTGTGCCATTTGTTGTGGTTTTAATTAGACAAAGGGCAAGATAAAAGGATTGGATTAACCCTCCTCTTCCGTCCCTCCCCTCTACCAGCAGCTGGCCGCAGTCTGAAACTCGATTGACACAGGGAGAAAAGCAAAGAGAACGCAAGCACAAAGCACATCCACAGACCCACACGCACAGTGGAGAACAGATGACTTCAAGGACAGGAGAAGATGACACTGGACTTGAACTTATCAGGCTCTCCCTCATGGGGAAGGAAAAGTGTTAGACATGTCCCTCCACAGACCCTGTCCTCCTGCTGCTGCGGGCCAGCAAGGGTACAAGCCACTCCTGAGACCGAAATCCCTCCCCAGCTCTGCCAAGTTGGAGCTGATTTAGAGATCAGCAGGAAACTTACTTCGGTTAGTGCAGCTCAGACCAGGTACAGGCCAAACCTGAGCTCTTGCTAGGGCAGGGCAAAGGAGATTCTCAGCACGGGTGGGAGCTCTAGGTAGACACTGGCCTGAAGGAAAGGCATCTTCTACTTCCATAGTCACATTGCTAAGAGCAAAGAATGCTCTTTGAGCTCATGTGGACTGTATTTCCCCATTTTATCTAACTGAAATGACTTCAATAATTTCCCTTGTAAATACCCTGGTTTACACCTCTTACACTATTGATTAAAGTCTCTCCAAGATTATCAGCTTGTTTCCATGACCCACTCTGGTTGCCTTTGTAAGGGGAGCTGGCAGCACTCCTCTGCTCTGAGCCTTTCTTCCAAGTCCAGCGCTCCTTGCTACAGTTCCAGACTTTTTTTTTTTTTCCTTTTTTGTTTTTCAAAATAGAATTCTGCAGTTTCTTTGGCAGAATCAGTAACTCTCACGGCCACACAGCCACACTTGGCCCAAGATGTGTCAGCCCAACACTTGTACGGAGGCTACTATGCTAGATATACACTTGTTAAGACATTCTTGAAACATACACACACACAAAAGCATGCAAACGCTTATTTTGGCCTCATAAAAAAGAAATCCATTTTTTCCTTTACAGAATTTGTTTGGTACTTGCCTAAATATTGCTTCTAAATTAGGTCTAAGACTTAAATGCTGAAACTCTACAGCCCTGCTTGATGCTGCATATAGCTTTGGTACACCAGGCTGCCTCCTCCATCTTTTCTGAGCTTTTCAGTGACTTAAGAGGAAAAAGAAAAGCAGATTCAGTTGCACACCCAAATCAGAATAAACTGTTGACATGCTGCTCTGTTCAGAGATTCATGATACAATTAACATTTTCGTTGGTTTCTAATGACATCTTTCTTCCTTTTTGAAGCTAACAGGAGAGTAGGAATAGCCACGGGGTACAATCAGACTGTCTGCAATGTAGAAGGGAAACGAAGCAGGGCAGAAAGGTACCCTCTGAAGCAGGTGGGTATCATTATTATCTCTTTGTGGGAGCATTAGCACCATTGGAGGGCACTCAGGCACCACTGGAACAAGAGCAGTGTAAGAACTTGAATAGAACTGAGGAGAAGATGAAAAGAATGAAACAGGCACTCAGTGACAGGTCTGAATACTCTCCTTTGTGCCACAAGGCTTGCTGAGATTGTGCTATCACTTGACAAGTGCCAAAACTCCACAAGTGTGATCCAAAGACTACATGTGTCAACAGGAAGCCTCCCATTAACTTCAGGGAAACTCAGCCCAAGCCAAGGTGTACAGATCATGTACCACCATTACAGGGAAGTATCTGAAATCCATCTTAGAATTTTCACTACTAATTTTCAGTGTATTTTTTTCACAATATATCTCATCATCACAGCATCTACTCATACAATAAATCAATGCTTTTGCAGAGCTGTGAGTAAAATGAGGGGATGGGGCAGATGGGAAAGGTGGTAGAGAAAACGTGTGCCATTGCTGAGAAGGAAGTAATTGCAGCAAGAACAAGCTCCCCTTTGGTTCATTAACACAGCCAATTATGTGCTGTCATGGCATGTGGTGGCCTCACCAGTCGTAGAGACAAAGCCTTATCTCCACTTGAGAGGCAACTGAGGCAGGGAGTAGGAGGTTAATCAACATCACAGCAGGGCAAAAGCTGTACACACTTCAGCTCATATATGAAGCAGATTTGGGAGACTTGGGGTGGTAATCTGACTTTGTAGAAAAAGTTTGTCTTACTAACTACTGGGAGGAAGAGGATCCTTGCTCAGCATGGGGAAAAAGCGCCACCAGAAGCAAAGGAGATCAGTGTAGCCCAGTCAGTGAAGGTACACAGATTTCCACTGTGAGGCTACGGACAGAGTGGAGCACATCAGCTGGATCACACTAGTGCTAGGGGTAGAAACAGAAGTTTGAAGCAGTTACAAATGGCAGAGCAGGCTGCAGGCTGGCAACTCCCTGTTACTAGATGTATGCTTCAGAACTACTTTAAAAAAAAAAAAAAAAAAAAAACCAAACCAAAAACCTAAACCAAACCCAAATAGATTCACAGGGGAAATGCAGCCTAATGTGTGGTTTCCAATTTACTCGATCATTCTTTTAATTTTCTGTTTGCCCAGAAACAAAGCTGCAAGTGCTCCACTTAGAGCAACGCTGCCTCTTCACCTCTCTGCAGCGCCTGCAGCAACTCCTTTCCTCCCTGCCGAGGTACAGAGAAAGGAACATCTCTTTCGATCATCACCATGGCCAAGACAACCGAACAGTAGCATGATGACGCCGCTTAACAGAAAAAAGACATAGGAGCAGTGGACTCCTCCATCAGTGGAGGCTGCTTGCCTACAGTAGAGCTTCGCCAAGGAGAGCATGTGAGCATCACTGCTTCTACCTCCAGAATTAAGGGGTAACCCTTAGGTTTGAGCTTTGGGAAACAAGGGAGTGAGGGGCATGGGGGTACAAGGGAGTGGGGAGAACAGCTGTTAAGTGCTTAGAGATAATAAATTGAATAGCTCTGAAATTGGACCCACAAGGATAAAAGTGTTTTTAGTGCCTATAAGACCGACTATAAACTCAATCTGTCAGACAGCAGCAGCTGTTAAAGATAATGGTCCTGGTAAATTTAACTTCTGAACTGCCACAAAGGGATTAGTGTGATGTTACGTTTCTCCCTTCTTCGAAAGAGGGTGGGAAGAAAAAAAAAAAAAAAAAAAAAAGAAAAAAAAAGGCATCAAAACCCACAAGATCTTAAACATGCATCTCCAGTCAGCTAATCAAAAAACCTGCTTTGAAGAGCAAGGATGGGCCGTGCCTCGACAGGGGAAAAGAGGTCTCCCAGAGGCTTTTAGGCAGATGAATACCTCTGAGATGCTTTGATAGGATTTCACAAATGGTACCAAATATTTGCTAATCAGCCAAGGTCAGCGGGGAAAGAAATGACTCTCTGCTCCAAAGCCAGGCATCTCCTAATTATTTAAGTCCACGCTGTGACTTTATCATAAGCTCTAAGCAAAGAAAAGCATCTAGCTGGACTACCCCTGAGCAGATGGTGATTTAGAAGCACTCACTTTCCCTCAGTTTGCCCTTGTCCTGGAAGGGAACAGTCCTTCATTGGCACCAGGCCCCTGTAAGACTGGGTCCTTCACCCAGGAGCTGCCCCCCTCAGCTGGGCACAGGGTGCAGGAGGGAGTGAGACCAGCCCCAGTCCCTGGCACATCACCAGCAGGTAGTGCACGCCCTGGCTGCTCCAGACACACGTGTGAGCTCACAGCAAAGTGCTGCTCATACCATGTGTCCCACCAGAAACACAGGGAATCTGATCATTGAACCCAGTGGCGTCAGGGTCTGTCCCACAGAGATCAGACAGAAATCTCTAGATTGGTGGTGTAATTCTTCAAAACCTATTTTCCCTGCCAAGCAGGTAATCCAGCATAATTGAGAACGTGTTTTATACTGACCACTGTTCCAAATAAGCTATTCACGGCAAGTGTTTTTAATACAACAATCAACTACTTAGGCAATTTTGAAAAGGCAGCAGGATTTGGCTACAAAAATAGAAGACAGTCCAGTTAACTTCACCTAACAAAGCAACTATTACAACCACATAACCATCATCACCTTTCTACAGAGTAAAGCAAATCAGACCTGAATGGTAGTGGTGAGAAGTGAGGAGGAGGGCTGGCCCCGGCACTGCCTCCTCATCCCTGCTCAGCTCCATACAACCACACCTCCAGCACGGTTTGCAGCGTGTCTGCTTCTCCAGCACCCTCCCAGGGCACACTGCAGGGACACAAACCTTTCCTTAGCACATATTCCCAATATCCTGCCTGCTTCAGGATCAGAGGAGGGTTTCATCTCAAGAGGATTTCTTCACAGCTTATTTTTCAGCAGCCTGAGTGGTACTCTTGGACTCTCGCCACTTTGAGGGAAACCTATAGGTGACCTTTACTGAGGAGACAGGGAAGAAGTTGTTCCTTTGGAAATCTTTTTACTTCAGTGGAGATAAAATTTCTCATGTACTTAGCATAACATCTGTGCCTTGATGGATTTGGATTTCACTGGAGTGAAAGATACGGTGTCAAATGCAGCAAAGCTTCCAGTCAAGTCCTTGGGAGAGCATGCAACTACTCTGGAGCAATATCCCAGAATTACTTTCCAAGGCAGGGATATTTTTCAAGGGGTTGGAGGACTGACCCCTTTGGATGCATTTCAGCAGCACTCATTCTTAAGCAGCAATTGAACGTCTCAAGTCAGAAGCAACTGCAAACTAGCTTTAAGCTACTTCGAGATTTAAACTCCTGGTTTTATTCAACACTATGGATAATTCATCACTGTTGTTATTACCCAAGGTCGTAAGAAGAGTCCAATCAAACTTAAATACACAGAATATCTGGGGGTCATTTACATATACACTAATGAAAGAAAAGAGCACCCCCAAACCCCAGTGTTTACTCATCTCATTGCCACTAGAAAGCCCTGATTCAAAAGCAGCTCCTCCAGCCCTTTTCTCATCAGTGAGATGTAAGGACAGTACAGAAAGGATCTAAGATTAATCCCTGTGAAATGATTTATCACTGCAACCATGTACAGTACCATTTCTGTCACTGTTGTCCATCACTTCCTAGCAACGAACCCAGGATCTATATTCCCAGGAACATCCAAGTTTGCAACTGGAGCTCCCCTAAAGCAATTCCCCAGTCATCTTCAGCCCCATGCACATGTCACACACTGGCCATCTTCTCCCTCCCTCCACATTTCTTTGTGCTCTCACAGGAGGAAAAAAAAAAAAAAAAAAAAAAAAAAGAAAAAAAGGAGGGGGGGAAAAAAAAAAAAGCCTCTCCAGGCCTCCGGGTTAAACTGTGACCTACTTCAATCCACACTGCCGTCCATTATTACCAATCCAATTATTCCAGACAGGTTAACTCAGCTTTAATTTATGTCAATCCAATCACTTCTTTTCTTTTTTATTAAATAAAAAGATCACTTCGTGCTTCAAATGATTTATGAATACTGGGTCAGCATCCAAGGGAAAGGACTTGGGAATGCTCAAGGTCAACGTTGGCCTAATGCAAGAAATCCCTCCCAGAGTTTGTGGGGAGAACTTTACTCACCTCATCTCTCTGTTTTTGTATTTAAATTGGATCTTTCACACAAGAGTCTATGGCTTCCAGGACTCTGCTAAGCAAGCAGGAATGGTATTCTGATTCCAAACATGTTTCAGCTGAAGTAAGAGGCATTTAAATTAACTAGATCTCCTCGTCTGCTGCAGTATAATGGGACAGCTGAGCACAAAGCTTTCTCCTTCAGGGGGAAAAAAAGAATCCACGATGGAGATTTTTTGAGGGCACAAAGGGGAGACAGGTATCTAATTCCCACCAGCATCCAAACAATTCCCTTTTGCCAGCATTCTAGCAAACTTCTCTGAGCAACTGGCTTGTATTAGGGTGGTGTCACAACATGCTCAGCAGCTCCTCATCTGGGTGCAAAGCCTTAGCCTCTCTGCTACCAGTGCCGGGAGTGAGGCACCATGAGATGCTTTGTCTGCTTTCTTACACCTTTAAAGCTGAGACATATTCCACCTCCCTCCAAGAAAGGATTCCAGACAATTCAGTTCAATTCCCACATCTGCCACTAACCCACCCTATGGCCTTGGCAAATGCCTTTTGACTTACCTGTCCTGGTTTCCACTCCCGCAGAGTGACCCACACACAACTCAGGCTGGTCATTACAGCCCCTGCCAGGGGACAAATGAATTTGAGACCAAACAGCCTTTTCATTTACTATCTCGCTGGCTCCTAGACAGGCCATGAGCACAGCTAGTTAAGTCTTTACCATATATTTCTCAGATATCTTTCCCTAGTGCTTCTAATTAGGACCAAACCACCTTTTTTTTTCCTTTTTTTCTTTCTTTTTTTTGTTCTTTTTCTTCTCCAGCTAAACTTTCCAGCTGATTTCAGCTGCCGTGACTGCAGAGTCAGCTCTGCAGATAACTTGGATTCTGGACCATTTCCGAGGCATCAAATTAAAACCTTGAGAGATACCTTGAAGATAAAGGACAGTGGCTGAAGTCGGTGAGACCCAGTTTACCAAGTCCAATTCCAACAGCCAGGAAGACATGCTCTATATAGGTCAGTGCTTCTAAGGGAGCACTGGAGTAGAGCCCCAGGAGTTAGGGCCACAAAGACATGGTGAGTCACAGGGAAGAGGATATAAAGCCTAACTGCATGCAGATGGGGAAATAAAGGGAAAAAGATTTCAAGGATAAAGAGTAAAATACCTTAAAAAAACAAAAACCAAACTATCTTCCCTTTGGAAAGAAAAGGGAAAAAGCATTTCAAACTAAGAATTCAATTTTAACAGTTTCCTCAAAGTACTTCCTTCATCTCATTCCCTGAATGAAACAACCTCTACCTACATCTCAATCTTAGTCAGACAGTTGGACAACAAGGGTATCTAAAACCACCTCTGTCAGGAACAAGTCAACAAATCTTCTGCCAGAAATAATGTCCAGACATCCAAACACTGAGTCACTTCAGTATCCCAGCCAATGTGTCCTTAAGGGAGAAAAACCAGACACTCAGCTGGGACATCCCACAATGCCAGACACTCTCCTCAGGCAGAGTCATTTCAAAGCAATGCCAGTCAGAAAAAGGACCCCTTGATAAGAGGTGGGATGTTACCTCACCCTGTCTCAATCTCCCTCTCGCCTTTTCATCCTTGTGCTACCCAGGAATTCCAGCAGCCTGGGCAGCATCTGTTCTACAGATCCCTCCTACATTGCCTTGGGAATGGGAATATCCCTTTCTCCCAAATACGGCTTTTTACCTAATATCTTAAGAATAATCATCCGTGTGCATACAGCACTTGTCGACTAGATATTGCCATCCTACCCCAATTTTAGATGAGTATACAAGAAAAGCGAGTAGGCTACTAAAAGGGTACTCAGTTCCCAAAGACATCAACATGCTCAAGCCTATTACATTATTTCATTCCTTATCCTCAGACTCTGCCATTAGCAAAGTACATGAAAAACTGGAATTTTGCTGTATGGCTACAATAGATGTCCATGTGCTTCTCTTGAGGACTTTTTGGATGCTGTTTTGTGGAATGCACAGCCCAAATTCATTATGTTCTGGAGCAGTTGTTGAGCTGTCTGAAAACAGACAAATTAAAACACAACACCAACCAAAAATAATAGTTTTTGCAAAGAGGGATTTCTGAAATGCAGGAAATGCATTACTGAAGCCAGAGTACTGAAATCTCCCCTTCTGCGCGCCATCAAAGCAATGTGGATGGGCTTCCTTGGAGAAAAACAAAACAAAACAAAAAAGAAAAGTCCATGCCCAACAAGTGGCTTTGAAATTTCTATCCCGAACACCAAGGGCTGGGACAGCATTGTTTCAATTAGTGCTGTTCTGTCCAGCCTAATTGTAAGGGTTGGAACAGCCAACACTCCCAAAGGGCCCATGAGCTCTTTCGCCTATTGTTTTAGGCTCATCATTGGGAGAACAAGTGAAGGAGGAGTGACAGTGACAAACACAAGGGATGCAGCTGTACTCACTTTCCCCAGGGCTGTTTCTGCCAAGTCTTAAAATAATACCGAGATCCTTCACCCTCCTCCCTCTACATTTTCTATCACAGATGCCAAGTTTCTCCCAAGTTGTCTAAATGGGACGCCTGCTTTTGAGGGCCAAGTCTAATATGGGCAGGTGAAAGATAAGTCTTGTAGATCCTGCTGTGAGAAGGCTGCCTTTGGGTGAACGTAGGGGAGACTTTGCTCTCTGCAAACAAGGACTAGAAACGCTTTCAGTTCTAGCCTGAGTATGCATTGAGGAGAACCAGTCCTTCAGAATCCTCTCTCTGCCCTTTATTTTGAAACCAGTCCCTGAGCAGGCTCCAACCCAGCACATATTTTCAATTTCACTCATGACATGTGCTAGTGTTGGTTTTCTGCCCACCCTCTTCAAAAGCAAGAAAGAGAAGAGGAGACAAAGAAAAAAGTACAGCAAAAAATGATGCCACTCTCAAAAAATGGCACTTTAGGCAGTCTCCCCTACATCAGTAATGACAGTCAATAGCGCCTCCAAGGACTTGCTTTCTTCAAGTCAATACTACATTCTGACAGCCAGTTTATTCCTAGGATCCATGAGCCTCTCTTCCAGATTCAATCTTGCTCAGACAATCATTCCTCTGAGGCTTTTATCCAGCTTACAGATAGAACAGCGATACAAGAGCCAAACAGTGAAGAAATCTTAGTGCTGCTCTGCAGAAATGCACTTCTTCACTAAGTGGCTTTTCTTACCCACCAGGGTCACCCACAGCACTAAGGAAGTCAGAGGTCATTAGAAATAAAGCAGAGATGCTTAAACAAATACCTCATCCTGGATTCCACATGGCTGAGGCTTCATGCAATCCTCTCCTACAGCATTCCCTCTTAAGAGATTTGCCACTCTACTGGCTTGCGTACACATGTACAGGAGGAAAGTGAGGCAGAGAATGTGACCTTCTAAGAAGAAACCATGAAAGCTCACTTCACCGACTTGGCTGCCTATGCCAGAGCTGAGATGGTAGCCAACCTATCACCAGTTTTGGTGCCTCAGCAAGGCAAGCTCCATCTTAGTTAAAGAACTGCTCACCTGCATCACTAAAACGTCTTTAGCGGACTGTCCTTTTCCTCAGGCACAAAGTTATTCCTTCATAAACACAGTCATCTTTAAAGTATGCTTAGAGGAGAGAAAGCATGTACTAAAATAATTAAGTTCACTGCAGCAAGCCCCTGGCCTTCACCTGCAAAGACACAAGCATAATTGCAATATTAAACAGACACATGAAAGGCCTCCAGGACATAAATGGGCTTTGCAAAGATCAACAGCAAGGTCTGTGCCTTGGCAAGAGCAGCCTTAGCAGCTTCCACACCAAAAGATAGGTGCTCTGTGTTCATCTCCATTGCTGTCCCAATTTTACTCACATCCTCATATTTCAGGAAAGGCCATCTTTGTTCTAAACCCCCAACAAAGCCTTGTTTTTAAGGCACATTCTGAAAGGACTCGCTCCTGCTGCTGCAGAAGTCTGTTTTTAATGTGTGTGCGTATTGTGGGAGGGGATTCCTTTCCAGCATGGCCAAAGAGAGCAAGCCACAGCAAATTAACCCACTGCTCCCAGCTCTGGAAGACCACAGTGGGAATGTCATGTCACAGAGTTGCAGTGGTGTACTTAGGGTGCTACTCCTTTCTTTTCTTACATGCCAAAACCTTAGATGAACCGAAAGCTGACTATCAAAGAACATCTCTTCCATCAGCTAAACTTAGCTCTGCTTTACACGTCACCACAGCCTCTGCCCTCCTCCCTGCACAAACCATGCCTGGAATGAAGCTCACTTGTGCTACAGTGAAGCCATGCAGTTGGTGGTTTTAAGCAAGCAGATAAGGGTAAGCCTGAGAAACAAAGGACAAGACTTTTTCCAGAACCCTACATCTTGCACCTACCTCTGCAGCACCAGTAACAGACCATTACACCCCATATGGTAAAAATTTCCAGTGTCACAGAAAGTTTGTGAGCTCAACCTGAAAATTTTAGGCATGGTTGGTGGCTAATGAGGTCCAGGGAGTTATGGATCACTGCCACTTGTACACTTGTAAGAGCACACTTGTAAGAGTGCTCTGTGATGAAATCAGTACATATTTGCACATTAATGTCATTTAACCTGAACTCATCCTATCTTTTAAAGCTCTGGAGTGGCAGGGAAGACCCATGAGCAAAAAGGCAAGGGATGTGTTTATTATAGAAAGGCTAAGGTGACAGTCTACAACGTGTCAGACAACTATGGCTAGCAGAAGGCTGTGGATTCAAGCAAGAATAAAGACGATTGCAGCAAAGAAATACCTTGAAGGTGTTCTCCACCACACACAGAAAAGGAGAATTTTGCCTGGCAAACACAGTTATAGCAGTATAAACCTACACAGTCACAAATAACTTGTTTGTATGATTGTACTCTTAGAAGGAGTTGCTTTAGCAAAACCAGATGTTCGCACAAAATCTCAAGAGGCTTCTGAAAAGCCCCTGCCCCTGCAGTTAGGAGCTGTCACAATCAGTATTTTTTATAAAACAATGCCAAGGACTGCTCAGCTCCCCACTGGGCAAGGTAACTCTTTTAGAGGTTTTTGTTACCTTAGCCCTCTTCTGCTTGTTCTGCTGATCCAGGACAAACTCACCTTGCTGGCCCAAAGCAATGAAAGCAGGTTGACTGTACTGCTTGGCTTTGTACCAGCTCAGCCTGTCCTTCCACAGATGGTGCAGAAGCTCAACAAGTCACCTCCGGTGCTCCAGCTAATTCAGCAAATACGACTACAGACTGGGGGAGCCTGCAGCACACAGAGGCTCAAATACCAATTATGGACTTAGGACTTCTCAAAAAACCTCCATAGAGATGGCACTTCAGAGCTGCCTGAAAGGCTCTGCACTTGTATCTCCAGTCCAGCCATGGCCACCATATAGCATAGTCACACTCTGAGCTGGCTCACACACCAGTAGCAAGATGGGGCTCAGTAAGGGCTATCCATGCAACCCAGGCAGATCTTCCCAGCCACACTTGGCTCCTTGCTGTCATGTCTGGGCAGATTCCAACATCTGGCCTAGGTTTCCACTCTGCTGTAATCACAGCCCTGACAGCATGACTCCAAGCCTATATCTGCTAGCTGTGCCCAGCTGCCATTAGTAACGGTCTTTGACTGTAATGAACACCAGAGTCCTAGGAAAGGTTTGAATCAGAACAGAATAAGTAGTGGATAGAGCTGAGTGAGATTGGATAAACTCATAACATAACCCACTGAGAAGCAAGTGGCCTCCTGAGCACATCTTCCTCAGCAAGAAGAAAGGTGGGGAGAAGGAGGAGAGGAGAAGTATCCTGATAAGTGATTACGGACATTGCTAAGAAAAGTGTCATGAGTTGTAGGATTTTCCATCACACCTTCAGGGTGAAGCTGCACCAGGCAGGATGCAGAGCCTTCTCCTACACTGCCCCTTCATTCTGCACGGCAGTCTGCATTGCAGGGGAAGCACTGCACCCACTCTCGTTAGCCACAGGAAGCTGTTACTCAGTCTTTTGACTAGAGCTACCCAAGGCAGAGAATCCAAAAACTAACTGCACTGTAAGTACACACTGCCTGGACCCCATCAGCCCCTCAGATGCGCAGCATACCCCACATGCTTGGGATCCTGTGCTGTCCCCTCGTCCCAGCCATGGTTCCCACCAGCTGAAGCAGAGGACAGTGGCCCGCTGATCCAAAGCAAGGGAAGCACACTGCTTCCTGCCAGGCTGAATGCAACAAAATCACACAAGGAGGTTCAGTGAATATAAGAAGCCTCTGGTAAATACTGCACAGGCTTGTTTAGCCTGCGGCTCTTTACACGCACCCACCAGGCTCTTTATATGTCCCAACGTAGTGTTTCTTTTGGAGGGTAGTGTTATGCAAGGCTAAGCAGTGAAAGCAGAGATTGTTACCAGCTTTAACAGCCTTCGTTTGGATCATGCCAAGAACAAGTCCCACTCTGTTTTAGTTGCTTCAGTATGATATCCCACATCTTTTCTATAATAATCAGATGCTCCTACACTGTAATCAGGAGCAGAAGAGAAATTACTAGTAAACAGACAAGCAACAATCCCTTTAAAGAGCTGAGAGTACTGCCAAGGATATTTGTAATCCGATTTCATCCCTGCCTCTTTGCCTTTCCTGACCTGTCACTGGACCTCAGTGTGATCAACCCGGTGATTTTCAGGCTTTTAGTTTACACGGATTACTTCTGAGATGACTAAGAGAAGCAAACTGATTGGCAGGCTGAGAATCATTACAGACGGGCATCCCTGACCTACAACAACCCATTAGTTCATTTATGAAGGAGTTCTGCTTTGTTAGAGGTCACTGAAAAAATTTAGTCTAGACGAGTGATGTATTTATTTTAGGAAACAAATCCACTTAGTAGACTTATGAACATAAGTTTTCCAGTATCTACAATGCCAAAGACATACTTGAGACGGAAACAAACTTCTAATGGTTTCTTTGATGCAAAGAGACTTCCACTGATCAATATAGTTGTGCTGCGGTCCCTCCTGGGCAAAAAAAAAAAAAAAATGTCTATTTCCCATTTGCTTTCTTCCACAGCAGAGATGAACTGTAAGAGCACAGTGTACTCTGTTCTGTGCAGGACAGCAAGAACTGCAGCCACTTGTCACCTCCTCCCCTGTGAGATGCAATTCCACAGTGACGCATGCAGCAGATTTTTTTTGAGGCAGGTAATGTAACACATAAAAAAAAAAAAAAAAAAAAAGAANNNNAAAAAAGGGGGCAAAAAGCAATCAGTCTAAGCAAAAGACTCAACCGGTGTACCTCACCGGGGAACAGAAGCCCTAGGCTATCAGCTCGGGGAACCGGAGTTATTGCTAGCACATAAGACTGACTCAGGCGACATAATAGGTACCACGCTACTATCCCACACGTCTGCGAATGGCAGTCCAGGAGCCCAGCTGCTATCTGCTCTCCTCCACTATGCCCAGCTTCACAGATTACCATCCAGGTTTAAAGGTGTCCAGCTATAAGGGACATGGGTTTCCAGGGGCATTTCCACTCTCGCTGCTGAAATGACTCTGGTTCTACCGTTGAATAAGTTCATTCCCACTCTAATTTAAGGTTCCAGGCTTGTGCTCTTGGCAAGCTATGCCAAATCAACTATTTCCCTTGAATTTTTCTTGGGTTGACTGAGTTCTCTCTCTGAAATGGCCAACAGAAAAGAAAAAAAGCCACTGCTCCCAGATGCAGCCCCAGTTTGAGCAAGTGCGATAAAAACTAAATGAATAAATGACATGGTACAGCAGGTTGCCTCCTGCTCAGGCACTGCTTAAAACAGGTATGGTCAGGGTAGGGAGGGAGGTCAACAAAACTGCCCCTTTAGTCACACCAGTTAGCTCTTGCTACAGCTCTCACCTGCAGCCCTACAACTACTGCGCACTTTGTGCACAGCACAAGAAAGCTTGTGAGTCAACAGGGAGGAAAAGTAGGAGGTAGAGGGCAAAGGGTTAATTTACACCTTTCTGCTGGGAAATAATCACTGGTTTTAACAATTTCCTGCAGAAGACAGGTAGGAAAAGGGAAATCTACCACAGCCCATAGCACATCTAACAACTCCTACACCTCAAAAGCTCTTTCTAGTATCACTCCAAAGCCAGCCACATCCACACAGTAATAGATACAGCAGCAGCGCACAACTTAAATACAATTAGAGGAGATTGCTCCCTCCCTGAGCACTGCTCAGGAGTCAGGCTGGGTGGTGGTACGCAGCTGTGCATGAACAATCCCCAACACGCACACAGTGAAGCTGCAGTTTGACTCCAGTAAATTCTGGAAATAAATTCCTCTCCTCTTACCTCTGAGGAGAGAGGTCAGTCCAGCTGGGGTTCAAAGGAGATATATGCACTGCTCCAGGCTGGGAGGGATGAGTTAATTAGGCAGCACTTACTACAGTGAAGCACAGCATACTTCACTTGGCCCAACTGCTCAAGGCACAAAAGGACAAGAAGAGACATCCTCTTAGGCAGATTGCCACGACCACACAAAACAGCTGGCTTCAGAGGGACTCGGCACTGAGCCAGCCACACAGCCTCAAAAAGACTATGCAAGAGCAAAGTCCCTGTCTCTGTGGGGTTCGAGGTCCACAGGGAGATACGGGTGTGGAGCTTCCATCAACTACTCAATTACTCCAGTTGTCCCTCATGGGCCTGGAATAAATGTTTACTTGGGCCTGGATTGACACCGCTCTTCTATTTAGGTATTTCGTCTTTGCACATGGTAGGGAAATACATAGTTCCAGATGAGACCAACCAAAATGAAAAGAAAGATTCATTATTTTTTTTAAAGGTGAATTAGAAGGAGAGAGAANACCATGATGTACTCAGTTTTGGTCATTCAAGAGGGACAAAAATCACAAATGAAAAGGCATAAAATTAAAAATAGAATCTGTGATCGGTGGCTCAACCCCTGAATAGAAAATGGGACATTTATTTCATTACTACAGACTAGTGGATGCTTTTGTCCATTCTCTCTCCTGAAATGAGCAATCATCCACAACCCCTTGAGAACACAGACCTTACTGTTAAGAAGAGACAGAAAATGGTATAATCTTCACTGAGATGCAAGGGAATTGCCATGTTCAAAGCAGCGCAACCACCCCTGGAGAAACATCAGAGAACCTCTACAAGAGCAGAGCACTCAAAAGAGCAGAGGGCTGAATATCCTGCAGCACACACATTTTGGAAAAATCCCAGCCTTCAAAGCCTTGTGGAGCCCTGTGACTAAGCACAAGCCTATGAGCAGGTCCCAGAAATTGCCTCTCTGGGCCTTCAGGCTGCTTCAAATACAGAGCAAGCACAAGACACTGACAGCACAAGTTTTTCTTCAAGTTGTCAACCAAACTCCACCATTTCTTCAAGTTTCTGCTCCTCTACTCTCTGATGGGGAGTTGTCAGCGGCCTCCTGAGGTGGCCATTCAGGGCAGAGTATACCCAAATACGTCTAACCATAGGACAGCTTCCTCCACAAAGGCAAGGCAGACAAAAATCAAAATGCTCCTACAGGTAGATTCTCTTCCAACCACCCAGCAAAGCTACTTAGTCTTTTCTATGCCGCTTTCATCTTTAATTCTGCTCCAACAGGTTCAGAACTGAAGCTGTTTACTAGCAGTCAAGTGGTCAGACTGCATCACAGTCATTATCTTCCATTTTACGTACAAGTTTATTCTCTACTGAATGTTGGTGTTCACTTTTTTTTTCTTTTATCATCTACTTGTAAGGAAGCAAGAGAGCACAACAATGGCCCATGGTTCTATTAAAGTCTTAGAAAAGAGCAAGCAAGCTACATAATGAACTCACGTGACAACACAATTACAAGCTAACAGTCATAGTACTTTACATATTTGGCAAAGAAATCATCCCTTAGTCAATGTAGGTCATCAAGTTGATCAGACACAAAATGCCCCATAAAAATTAGCAGTTCCTTCTTCCCAGGAGCTTAGAAAAAAACATAACTACACACCAAAACAGACATTCAAGAATCTGTTATATATTAGTACAAAGTGTGCCTCACCATGAGGGCAGAGGGCATGCAGAACAGAGAAAGTCACTGGAGAACCTGCAGAACTTGTCACTATGGCACATCACACTCATGAGAGGTGGTGGAGTCACCATCTCTAGAGACGTTCAAACCCCACCTGGACAAGTTCCTGTGCAACCTGCTCTAGGTGGACCTGCTTTGGCAGGGGGGGTTGGACTAGATGATCTCCAGAGGTCCCTTGCAACCCTATATCATTCTGTGTGAGTCAGGACATTATTTTGGAGCCAGGAATGTGTACTGAAAAGCAATCACCTTGCTAGAGGAACATCTGCATTGTCAGGTTTTGGGAAAACATTTTCACCTTAAGTGGTCTGTAGTCTCTTAGGAATGAGAAAGGGTGTCTAACTTTTGAGAGAGAGATGCCCCAGGGAAATACAAATGACAGACTTGACTTTTATTCTTTGGTCTGTACCATCAGGCAGAATAAGCACATGCAAATTAATAAGGGGGAAAAAGCTTTCCATAACTTTGTCATCTAGTAAGAGAAAATTAAGGCTTATCTAGCCCCTACAAAACCTATAGAAGAGTGAAAATCTGGTTTACTGAAGACACACCATGATCTCAGTGGCAGCACTGTGACTGCCTTGCCCTGCACAGGACTCTTGCGCTCAGCCAGGGACCTTCTCTACAGGATGCACAGTAAAACTGCTGCAATAAGTGACTTGATGCCTTCAGAGGGATAATATTCATGACAGTAAAAATATGAAACCAGCACAGCTATTCATGGTCATTTACAAACAAGACACTGCACTGACTTACCCTCATTCATACGTGAAAATTACTTAAATGTTTACTGTACATTGGGGTGATCAGAACAGCTTTGGAGCTGCTGTTCTGTGGCCATCATACCATACAATTAAATATATTTCATTATTCATTTCAGGAAAAGCAGTTGCAAGGGAGAGGCTGAAGTGAATGACAGGAGCATTACATGAATGTTATTGATCCTGTATCTCCAAACGTTCATGAAATAATCCAGATAAACACGCCAACTGGTTTTGCTCAACAACATAATGCATCGTTCAGCTTTTCAGCAGAACATATCACTCATCAGCTGTGCCTGGCATGTATACTTGATGCTGCCACAAAGGACTGAGGAAGGGGGAAGTGGTGATCAGATAAAGGGCGCACACTCACCTCTCCAGCAGCAGCTGAATTTCCCAGAGGCAGCAGAAATATAGGGGCATTTCTCATATAGATCTAACACTTAAAAATACATCTTAAATCAGCCTATTTCTTAGCAACACCTGGAATGACACAGGGGTCCCACTCATCAACAGCAAGAAAAATCTCCACCCTAGCACTATAATCAAAACTAGTCACAACAAAGGATGAAGGAGAAGATAACTTGTTCTTTCCGCTTTACAGATGGGAAGTGAAAGATCCAAGTGCTTAAGGTCGTCACATACACATGAAAATCTTAGCATTTTTTTGTTAAGAGGCAGAAAAAAACAATGCTGGGGAGGAAATATCACCAAAAAGTGCAGCAGATATTTATGGGCAGATCATCTGCAACAGAGGGTGTTCCAAAAAAACAAACCAACCCATGTGGCCAAGTACAGGGATAATGTCCTCGTTTCACCCACACCTTCTTTCTCAATATGCCTCCTTCTTCATCAGCTAGAGATCTGACAAAAATTTTACATTAAAAAAAAAAAAAGGCTGTAACTCACAATTCTCCCATCTGCTCAGTGCCTGTTAGCTCACAAATCATGAAAGTATTTTAACAGGCATGTTAAGGGGTGGAAGGACACACACAAAAGTAACTGTAAAGCCCAGTTTTAGTATGTAGGTCCTCTTGGTGACGATGAGTCTGCTGCTACATGTAATTACCTTTTAAAGCCTAATGGTTTACTTTTCTTTTTTGGAGAGCGGGAGAAGAAGAGGGTGGTGAAGACATGCAATACAAACCACTTTAATCTTTCAAGGGTTTGGGAAGAGTTTGCTCCTTGATACACCTAGTTCCATAAATCTCAAAACACCAGGACAGAAAAATCAATGAGTAAGAGAGACAGATCACTCACCTGAACCGAGAGAGATGAGTCAGCTTGTATCCGATTTGCCAATGAGGCCCAGGCAATCTGTCAAAATGTATTTTTCAGGGGGAATAATTCCTTTAACAAGGAGGGAAAAGCCACAAGTGGTAAGAAGGTGAAAACTTGATGGGGGAAGGTAAGAATTCCCAAAACATTTTAGATCATTTTTTATTTTAACTCCAAAGTGTTGTTTTTAACTCAACTCTTTCACTGCGTTCAAAATGGACAGGATGGCACAGACACTTTGCAGCTTCTGTGCTCTATCAACACCCATCCAATGGACTTCCCATGGTTAACCAAAAAAAGACACCCTCTACATTTCATCTGTTACAACAGGTAAAATGCAGCATCAGTAAACACAAGATCAAAACCAGCATCAGGGCTTCAGATCTTAATTACAAGAGCTTCCTATCCAAACCTTAGGGTGGGACATTCAGAAGCATTTCATTTGCTCCCATTAAAGTCAGATGCAACTTCACTCATGTGTTCAGAATGTTTAACTTAAGAACAGACGAAACCCTTGTCCTGCTCTGTGTGTACTGAACAGGTTATTTTGGGGGGGGTGGGGGGGGGAAGGAAAAAAAAAAAAGAACACTGGAAGACTCATCAGGTTCCTCAGGTTCCAAGGGAACCCACAAAAGAATAGGGAAAATGCCACTACCTCTGTGGGCAAGGGCAGGATGGCACGTCCTGTAGCACTGTCACCCAGCTACACAATCCCAGCTGTCACCAGCCCATGGAGAACAGGAGCAGCAAATGCTTTGGTAAGTCACACGGAAATCATTTATATTCAATCTCCTTCATGGACCCTGTGTAGCTCAAGTTTCTGCTCTAGTGACTCAGCTGCCTCACCCTCATACATTTTTAGCATGCTCACTTAAGATTTTTCTGGTTTTTCCTCACACCAGAATTTCACCTGTTGAATTTTGCTATCAATCTGAGTGGGGTTTTTCTCCATTTCCCCCTCAACATATTTTTTTGGTAATTACTTAGGTGTCCAATGGGGGCTACCAGGAGGGAGGAGAAGCAGGCAGCAAAGAACTGGAGATGCTTTTCCTTCTGTTTCTTCTGTGCTGGCAACAGTTACTGAAATGCCACACCAAAGCCACCCTCTCTGAAAAATTTCAGCGGGTACAAACGCAGCAGCCCATCTGCTTAGCAACACATGGTGCCAGCAAAGGCTGTTTCCAAGCCTCAGGCTGAGGTCTGCAGATATGGCAAAGTCACATTGGGTTCCCAACCCCGAAGACAGGCATTCAAATAGGGGTTAGGGCAGGAGTGCCCTTCTCTTGGCAGGCAGGTGCAGGAGCAGGACACACTTTTTTTCCCCTGCTGGCAAAGGGCAGTATCACACACCAATAACAACCTGCTTTAGGATCTCTTATCTTTTTTAATGGTAATCAGAAACACTCTCTTCCTCTGCTCCTTTAGTACAAGGATTGTTTGTGCAAGCACACCCTTCCTAGAGCACAGGACAAATGTTTCTAATCAGACACTAGCTTCTCCTCTCCGGCCATCCAAAATCACACCTTCAAGCTTTCCTAAATGCATTTTAACATCTGACCTGCTTTACAAAAACAGCTCTGTAAGAAACTAGACTCTATGGCACGAGCTACACCTTGCAAATCCTCAGCTCCTGGGTGCTACTTGATTTGAAGTTCTCCTCCCTCCCATCATCCAGTGAACCCCTTTGCCTTTCTCAGTGTCAAGTTGTTCATATATGATCTGCTCACAGCAGCTTTACATCTCATTCCTACAGCTTCTTTGCTGTGCTGGGCAAAGAATGAGACTCACTTGGGTTGGCCCACACCAGCACTCTGCTGAGCTGACACGCTGGTCATGGTCTCACGTGGGAAGATTACTGCTCTGCCGTGTCAGACAGACAGGCACAAGCATGGAGGCTGCAGAGAAGGTGGCACAGAACAGGGTAATGGCACTGTAGAGAAAGAGGCACCCAGTGTCTTTATAGGACATGACTGGAGGATTTCTGATGCATGTCATCACAGATGCCAACAGCTGCAAGAATTCACCACATTAGGAAAACACAATGAAAGCTGCCCTGTGGGTCACCTGCAGGTCAGGGTATTGTAGCCATCTTGCATGATGTGAGTTAAAGCACTCCAGGGAAACCTCATACGGGATTAGCTTTGAAGATATGCCTTAGATAAAATCCCACCCTAGGAACAGGGTCTGAACACTTTCCTCAAAAATTCCCCCCAGGACAGGTATCCTAGGGGTAACCCAAGCATAGTATCCCATTGCCCTGCTTTGACCTGGGAAAACGCAGGACAGGTGAAGCTCTTGGGCAAGAGAAATCCTGCTTTTTGACATTCAAGTGCAGATAGGGATCAGTCCAAAAATAAGTATAAATAGATGCAAATGAAGTCAAAGGCGCTGCAGCCACTCCTGCCAATTCCAGGTTGCTCTGCAGAGTGACAGAATTCTAGCACTTGAAATTTTCTGTGGGTCAAAGTGGTACTTCAGAGAGGTTTCTAAAAGAGAAGAGGGGGACACTTGAAGAAAGTTAACCAAAAACCTGCAGCAAGCACTAGAAACTGGCACAAAAGGCCAGACAAAGTCAAGAACAGGCAGAAAAAAAGACAAAAGAGACAGCTAGAAATGCTTGAGTGATCATAAGAAAATGTTGTTTTGTTATGTGATCCAAAGCCCTCTGCCATGGGTGCCATATAAATAATTATTAATTATGTTGTTGATTATCTCTGTGAGCAATAGAGCTAATGAGCTGGTTCTTACAGGAGATAAATACAGCTTCTAAAGAGCAGGGCAGCCATTCTGCCAAAGGCAAGTAATTAGAAGTATTTCTTCTCTGCTGAAGGTTTGCTTGCTTGCTTTTTTTTTTTTTTTTAACCTAAGGACAACCAATACACACTGTAGATATTTGCTATTAAAAAACCCACTCCCTTCACAGTCCCAGTAGACATAAAGTGAGTTTCCCTTAATGACTGGGTCCAATTAACTGGAACCTGGAGCTTCACTTTGTAAGCAGCAGGGTTCCTCTTTGGAGGCTTGGCCCCGATGGGCAGGAGACATACAAAGGCTGAGGATTAAAGCTGCTTTGTTTCACTAAGCATGTACACCATATTGCAGGACGGTTGGCATGGGAACACAGAGATGGAGGCTCCTGTAGTGCACAATAAACAGCCTCCATAAAATACGGAAGCAAATAACTGGGGAGATGAAGGGCAAACCCTTCACCTATCATCTGGGAAGGCTCAGCAGATGGAGGAAGAAGGGGTATCCCTTCCAATTCACAGTTCTTCACCCATGCCTAAGAAATGCCTGCTTCCAGGATTTTTGTTTCAACATTACTGCTTTAAGCCTTCAGCACACATGTATACTCAACCTATTTCACCATCCGGTGTCCAAACCATGGGGATCCAAAAGGAAGACGTTCCACTTCAGCTGCTGTCATCATTTATAGCTTTGAATTGCAGTATCCCAAGGTGCTGGTTAATCCCAGGGCAGAATTTGAGAAGAGTGCTGGCCTGAAGGGGCAAGATTAGACAGTCAGTAGTATTATATGGGTTCCTTTGTGAGAGTTGTCAGCAAAATCCTAAAACTTCTTTCTGGCAGTGGATGTTAAGGCTCTGATCCAGATAACTAATTAAACACAAATAGTTTCATTCTAGTCAACAGAAGTGCTTGTGCAGGTTAAGGAGGTACATAAATACCTGTTTCTCAAACAGAACCAGCAGAGCAAGGAACAGTACCAGTTAAGCTGCCTGATCAGTAAACACCATGCATCAGATACGTAACCGCAGGTCCATAAATCTCATCACATCCACTGCAGTGTTTAATCTGGCTGGCTGAGCTAACACCACATCAGTCACAGCACCTTACACAACACCATCTAACCATGTGTTCACCAGGTGAAAGGAGATGGCCCATCCAGAGGTGGTGGAGAGGACAAACACATTTGCAAGCAGGAAGAATGGACTGTGCTGACCCACTGATCTCAGGTCAGCTGCCCCATAGTCAGGCTGGCATCCCTCAGGCTACATGAAGTCTCATTGCAGTTGCCTCACCTTACCTTGGAGACACCAGCCACTTCCTCAGGAACCGCCTTCTAGCACTCCTCCATCCAAGATGCCAGTGTGAGCAGGGACCACCTTACAGGCAAAGTGGGGGGCTTTGGCTTAGCCAGCATTTCAACCGCATTGCAGGCAAACACCCAACACTGGAAAACCCAGAGACATTCAAGTGCTTGTGTTATGAATTAGAATATAGTTCTGCCAACACTGAGCTCTGGAAATGATCTACAAACGTGTCTGGCTGCAGACGGCCACTGACGCCTCCTGCACCTCCCCAGGGGCTGTAAGGAGCCTCCTGGAAGACTCTCCCAACTGTAATCTTTACCAAAAAGCAGTATTAACCCTCTTCAGTTCAAACCAGGCTGCAATTCATTCTCCCACACAACCCAAAAACCTGATGCTTATTCAGCCCTCACAGTACATCTTTAATATAATTTCATAATGATTTAAGATACAATTCTCATATTTCACATGGAATAGAGTTTGGCTATTTTACCTCTTTAAAATGATCACTAAGTAGTAAGTAATAAAAATGGTGGTGTCCCAACTACTGGTAAAGTCATTCAGGTGTCATTTTGCTGGTGCAAGACAAATTCTCCGCCCTATCTACTTTTCTAGCATAAAGCCAGTTTTCCTTTACTTTCTGGACATCTCTGAACATCTATTAATAAAAGGGAAAAGATAAATTTCCTCTACAGAAAAACACTTCCTTTTCTCAAAGTCACAGATGTAAATTAAAAGTAGTTGGACCCCAAAGACACTGAAGTATCCCCAGTCAACAAGTGCAATAGCAAATCAGGAATAAAACATAATTCTAACTCTGCTTCTGCATAACAGGTGAAACGGGGGGGAAAGGAAGAAGAGGAAGACAATCAACAAACTTTGGAAACATGCAACTTAGCTCTTCACACTTCATTTCACCTATTCTTTTACATAATTTGCAGGTAAAACACCACAAGCATCTTCTGGAAGTTCCATTTTTTCTGATCTTGTCCAGGGCTGCTGTTTCAGCATGCTGACCTTCAAATTGTAGAAATGTCCTGGCCCTAACTGAAGCACCAGATAAAACTTACAAAACACTGACCCTGGGGATTTTCTCGAAAGTCAGAAACATAGAGAGTGAAGTTGGCAAAGTTGGCATTTATGGGCTTGCTGGCAGTTGGCCTACAGGCTGGACACTGGTATTCTGCAAGGGCTGGGAAAAGAAGTTCTTTGTCATAAGCAAGATAGAGCAGAACAGACAGGTTCTGCTGCAGACCCAAAAC
Organism: Thinocorus orbignyianus; assembly: GCA_013400375.1. Classification (NCBI taxonomy): domain Eukaryota; kingdom Metazoa; phylum Chordata; class Aves; order Ciconiiformes; family Thinocoridae; genus Thinocorus; species Thinocorus orbignyianus. The sequence goes on from VXBW01007044.1 coordinate 239,285, forward strand.
TATGAACTCTAATTACCTTCTGCTTCCCCATCCCCAGCAAAAGCAGACATCTTATGGCAACCTAGACTAAAGAATTTGTGGTGCAGCTTTGTCCATGGATTTTAAGTGTGCAGTAAGGGATGAATACATTTTTAAGCCTTCAGGGAGCATTCTTTTCTTAAATAAAAAAGCCCATGGTAAAAAGTTCCATTAGGAACTTTAAAAATGTAGCTATAAAAATTAGCACCCTGGGCATTGACCTACACATGCTGCTTCACTCAGCCAGGCCATCCACTGCTTTATTAGACATGACCCCAAGCACCTTATGCATTCCCCTGCACTTTAAAGGGGTCAGACGAGTTCCCAAACAGGTTTCAAGCTGCCAAAGAGACCCTGCTTTTTCCTCACACTTTTGTCCTTCAGTGGTCGTGTGTTGGGAGCAGGGCTCTGCATCCTGAGGTTATTACACATTTCTCTAATGGATTCCCATGCATAGTAGATTAGCTCATTAATGAATTGATTTGAGGGAAGAGTTCACTGCAGGGGCCAGGAACCCAAAGACACATACCTACAACTGAACAAGTCAGTTGCTTCTGTGATATTGCATCTTTTGTCCTGCTGGTGAAGGTCCTGTTAAATCACCTTGCACTCCTGCTGCTTGTTCTCCATTCCTACTGTTATGAAAGATATATGGGAACTGCTTTTGCCTTCACAGCTACTTATTTGTAGAGGTCTGATCTCATTCCTCACAGGCCTTTTCCATTTAGGACTGACATGTTTGTTGTTCACATTAAGGGAGGTTGTGATTCTAGCAGTAATTTTTGCAGTGTTTGAATTATCTGGCTTGCAGCTCGTTTGACACGAGTAGAGACTGCAAGTCCACCCTGAGGGTTGTTACCAGTCTGAAAAATCCCAAGATTATGGTGTTCGCTTGCTACTGCTGTCCACAAAGATGGAATCAAGTCTGGAAAACAGTTGCCCTGAGCTGCTAACTGAATATTTCCAGATGAACCCAAGAACATACCTCCGTACTCCAGGACCAAGCGCTACCTTGTAAACAAATGCCCTTATATAGGTCCATGTGGGCAAAGTTAATTATCTCCAAATAGCTTCCAGAAGCCTCAAATCAATTTATGAAAACAAAAATTAACTTTCCATATAAACATAATTACAGTGAGACAACAGTATCCAGCCTGGTGCTAGTGCTGTTTTTGGAAGCTGGGCAGAAAGCCAAATGAGTTCATTAGGCAGTATAATTAATAATGGTTTTCCCCAGCTTTAGGAAGCCATTTACGGTCCTAAGAGGCAAAGGTACTGGGGAAAACCCCAGAGCCAACAAGTTTTAAAAGGTACTTCTACAACACTAATTTATTTCAGATCCTCCACGTGAACATATATCATTCAAACAACATAAAATAGCAGAAAAAAAAAATAAAATAATGAGACTATAGTGATATCTGTTCACTTTGCTTAAAAAGGTGCCTAGAAAGACTTTTTCTCAGAAGGAACCTTCAAGATTACTCCTCAAGAAAAGAGCAACATTCACTTCACAACACAAGGAATCAAGCTAGGACCACACAACCAGCCTCCCCTATTCAGTCTTCCACCTCCACTGTGCCACGAGCCTAGAAGAGCACAAGATCCTCAAAAAGCAAGAGGAGCCCACAAGCAAATTCCATTTCATGGTTCTGGTCCTGGCAAAACATTAAAAATAAGTTTCTTTGGTTTCTAAGCAAATCTGCTTACTTCCTATCGACTCTGAATTTACTAGTCTGTTATACTCAAGCTACAGACATGCACGTTGCAAGCACTGATCATTTTCTCTCTCAAAGTGCTTACTGGCAATGTGCAAGCTGAAAGGGAGGTCTTCCATGAGTAAGAAACCCACATCCGTCATCTTCTGTCACACTGAGCCCAGAAAGCCCATGCTGATACTAAGAAAGCAGCAGTCAGCATTGATAGATACTGCATTGGATGATAAAGATATAAGAGCACAAGATGCAAGCGTGTTTCACTGTGCATGTTTCACATTTCTGTGGAATGCAGAAAGTCAGTACTACACAAGTCACCAAATATCTAGTTAAGAGAACAAATCAAGAGTGGAGAAAGACAGCACCCATCTCATCAGCACTATCTAAATTACCTAGACTTCTCAGAGCACACCCTAAATGCTATTACATACCTCTGCATTTCTCTGACCAGAACTCCCTTGGAGCCTTGCACAGCTTGCAAACCAACACTGTGCAGCAGAGAGGTGCTGACTCAGCAGCTGTCAGGTCACCAGCTGCTCCACTGTCACCCATTTAGCAGCAGTGAAGCCATAGGAACCCACTTGTACAGCGGAGCCACAGCATCTCTGAGTGGCCAGTGGCGCTTCCTACCTGCTAGCTATCCCTGGCACACCTTCATCCCCCCAGCTCCTGACAGACACGGGATGCTGTCAGCCAAGGGATTATTTGGGTATACATGCCCTAAAGCCAAAAAGGTTGGCAACACTTGCCCTCCAACACCCCGACTCAGCTTCTTGCTCAGTTGCCCCACTACCCCATAGCAGAGAGGAAAAACCCCTTTCTTTATTTACCTAGTGGAATACACAAACCCAGTGCTCAATCAAGCAGCCCGCCTCATAGCACACGGCAGCAGAGCCATGTAATCTGTTCATGAATGGCAGCGGAACCCCTAGATTGAATTACAAGGCAGGTATTCAATCAGCCAGGATGTGTAGCTGCTTTCTCACAGGCTGGAGGATTAAGAGAGCAATAGAATACATGTTTTCCTTCCACATGACAGCATCCCCCTCTTCTCCCCTCCCCAGCCAAGAAACAAGCAGAGGCTGTACTTAAAGAGAAGAGGATTTGCAGTCCTCAGGCCTCACAAGAAGGATTAGAGAAAGGTTACAGAGAACATGCATACAAAGACAACTCTCCCATATCATCCCCAGCAGAAGGATTATAAAACAACAGTCTGCAGGAGACAGGACAAACACACCTGAGCTACCAGGAGGAGGAGAAGGGTGCTGCTGGAAGAGCTGGCAGTGCCCAACACCACACAGCCAAGCACTTGCACAGGGTCTAGTGTGAGACCGCAGCACCTGCTCCCAGCTGAGCACCAAGGGAGACATCACAGTTTTTAAAATGCCTGTGCAGGGTAGAGAACTGCAAGAAAGGGAAGCTGTAGTCAGCTATTTTTTATATTCCAGAAGCACCCAAAGTTTACTACTTACAACTGAACTAAGTCCTGCACATGTAGAAGACAGAAAAAGCCTCTGCTGGAAACAGCACGTCCCATGCAACATACTGATTCCCACCTCACCCACTGCTACCATTCCTCAGGATAGATGTTATAGCAGAGCATGACAAGGAAATAAGGGATTTTATTGCTTTGAACCTAGAGAAGAACCTCAGTGAGTGGCTGTGAAAGTCATCTGATGGACAGAGACTGCAGTCTAGCACAGGAAGACAGGGGACAGTGTTTCACATGATGTAGGGATGAAATTCTCTATCTGATGCAGGGGGATTACATCACGTCTGATGGCAGAGGCCCATTGTGCTCTCACTTGTAAAGGAGGATTACCGTATATCTGATCTGCAAGAAGGATTATAGTGTTTGAAGTGGGTCGAGAACAATCAGGATAGACTGAAAGACAGTAATACGCTGGTGGAAGGTTTCACTGGATTTGTGACAGGGCAGACGGAGAGCAGCATATCACGGGCATAAACAATGACACATCCACACATTGAGAGAACAGCCTGGACCTCCAAGAGATGGTTTCAGGCTCGGACATGGGTCCACCTCTCTGCCAGCCCCCAGCTCACTTGACAGGTTACCAAACAAACTCATGCCTGAGTTTAGAACAGATTCATGCAGTTCTTGGGAAGAAAAAAAAATGCCAGCCTCTCTTAATTCTCCTCTTGACTTCAGCCCTTTTCAGTCCCATCTGACCCATTACCTGTTTTCAGCCCTTCCCTTGCTTATAATTCCCTGTGCTTGAAAGACCACTTCTTTTTATTTATAATTAAAATCATAATTGAATTTGGCAGTGATAAACCTGCAATGTATGCTTTAATGTCTTGCAGTATATTAACTTTGGGACATGTACCTATTGCATTCTCCATTATCAATACTCCAATAAACTTCCCATTAAACCTTGTTACAAGAAAATTGAGTTTTCACTGAAATCCACAGGACTGGTCTATTACTGCAGGAATCATATCAGGGAAGACATCATAGCCATCCTAACACAACACAAGCCAGGCAGCACTTAACACACCGGATGGCATTTATCAAGATATTGACATAAATCATTGCAACTGGAACAGCAAGAGAAGGCAAAGCCTAGCTGCCTGCTGGAATCATGCAGGCCTTAATTTACTTTTATGCCAGGTCATCCCTAAGATTTGTCTTCAAGGGTTTTTTTTTATTATTTTTGTTATAAATACCATCCCATCAGGAGGGAAAAGCTCTGTGACTCACCATCTGACCTACAGGTTTTGTGCTAGACAACACTTTCAACTGAGGAGTAATGGTCATGGGGATTTAGTGACACATGGTAGCTGCAGAACGTGCAGCCTTTAGATTGCACACAACCCTCACAGCTCCTCATCTGAGCTACTAGGAGGTTCATACTCAGGTTTGGCACAGAAAAGCACCTCTTGATTAATACTCCCCAACAAACACACATTTCGTTTTTTCCTTTCTCACCAAGTCCTCCTGGTAGAATCCATCTTTCAGGGAAAAAAAATAAATTCTGCAGCAAAGCAAGCAGATTTGCTGCACTCTCAGTATCTGACAGAAGGGAGAACAGATTGGGACTCCATGAAGAGTGACTCATTATCAGCAAATAGTTTTAAGTGATGATTGTTTCATCACCACCCACCCAGCTCTTCCCACTGTCTGTAGGCTAGAGCAGAAACTCTCTGCAAGAGGATGACAAAAAATCAAAATTAGGCAGACAACCTTACCTCTTGCTTCCTCTCCCAGGATCAAGACCAGAACTGTCTAAAAAGGGAATGTGCAACAGGCTCTGAAAACCTTGGATTACAGATTGGAGGCTTAAGAGGTTTATTTTCTTCCCAAAGCAGTACGTATCATTGTCTCCCTTCTTAACCTATCCAAGAAAATGCTGAAAAATACTTTCAGACATCTGCCCTTTCCCTGTGCAAACATATGCTGAGCTAACCCTCAGGGACGCTAACACCCTTGCAGTCTTTTAGCAGATAAGCCCTTGCTGTAGGATCAAAGCTCAGTTGCGATGTGCCAATTGATGTTGCTGTAAATGAGCATTAGCGCATTTGGGATCCAGCAGGACTGGTGCCTGAAGGTGAGGAATCCTATACTGCCAGTCAAACACATCAAAACTCTATCAATAGCAGGGTACAGAAGGTTACGGCAGCAAAAATGAAACCCTTGCCATATCACATTGCTCTCAGCAACTACCTCCAGCAGTGAGCTGCATTTATGAGAATAGCTGCAGAGCAAATCTAGAGAGAGAGAGAAAGAGAGGAAAATAATCACACACACTCTACCTAGAGAAGATTTTTGAATCAAAATGGCTTGAGGGCAACAATACAAGTAAAACGGAGTTGCCTTTTTCCAGACATGATAACCTGGCTTCTCCTGGCACAAGCAAGGGAGAAGGTTAGAGAGAAGGAAAGAGGACAAGAGGACAGGGCAGCCCCCCCATTGCATTGTCCTCCCCACCCACACAGCAGCCTCTGAGCAGGGGCAGCAGGTTTGTAGATTGGGCTTTCCGGGACCATCACCTCTCTTGTCCAGTTCTCTGTACAACACAAAGCTGCTTCAAGTTCCCAAACGCCCTCAGAGGGATCCTCTGCAGGGAAACCCGCTCACTGAAGAGCTGTTTCTGCCACCTCTCCAATCCTTGCCAGGCACGTGAGGAGCCCTGTTATCAAGAGATAATCACATCCCCGACGCCTTATCAAGCATAAAATACAGCTGTTCTTCTGATATTTTGCATGCAGTTACCTCCTCACAGACCATGCTCCCACCTGCTCTAAAGCTACCTTCAGTGCTATCACGAAATTGTTTGTACTTCTGCATTACTGTAAATTATTGAGCACTACCTGAAGCCGTGGAAGGCATTACTTCATGTATCCAAAATAAGTAAATAAACAAAACCCCTTTCCATCAGAACATTCACCTAAGAGTTGGATATCCCAGGAGCAAACAAAATTGCCACAAAGTTTTAAAAAATTCCTTCCAATATTGAACACAAACCCACACCGTGAAAAATGGTTCACAAATCCTATCATTTGAATATCTATATGAGCTCGCAGGCATTTTGCATCTCAGCTACCAGTGTGGGTTGTATTTTGCAGGTTTCACAAGGCTACCAAAGCTGCAGAAGCTGCAGACAGCCATCACTGACCAGTTTGCCAAGCAATAACAAACTCAGAATATTCTTCAACTGCCTTTTTGGTTCTGAGGAGCTAATAGGCTCAACCTCATCCAGTTTCTGACCAGTGAGTTATTTATCTTTTGCTTTCTTCCAAGACTCTGAAACTTGGTTAAGGAAAAAAAAAAAAAAAAAAAAAAAAGTACAGTGCAAAGGAAGAATCTTGTAATCTTGCATATAGTTTCTCCTCCAGAATTCAGCAGTAGGAAGAATTCAGAGACTGACAGGTTGTTGAGACAATCCCAGCCACCCATTGTCAGGCAGGAGCAGATCAGGTGGTGAGTCCCCCCTTCCCATGATCTTCTTCAAGATTTGACTGTAAAAAATCCACACTACCATGCTGGCACTTGCCACCACTTTGTCCAAAAGGACTTTAGAGAGGAACTGAAGATTTAATGACTTTCTGTTGTTAGCTCTCTGCTACTACCCATTAAAACATCTCTACAACATGGAGGTAGGAAGCAAGGAGAAAGAAAAACTGCAGTCAAAATGGCACTGCTGACCTCCCTGTCTGACAGAGGTAGAGTCTGAAAGTCTCCATCATCCAGCAACTTAACACACATAGTGTCACGCAAATCACCACACAGGACAAGGTCAACCTTAAAGTCCATTAGCGTTAGCCCTTGTTTATTTTCTAACCTTTACTCCCAGGAAACTGAAAGCCCAAAGCAGAGCAAAAGATACATTTACTTTCACGGGACACTTATTGCATTATTAAACATTGATTAAACAAGGTTTTCTACCTGTATGCTAACTTTTTTTTAAAAAAAAAAAAAAAAAAAAAAAAAAAAAAAAAAAAAAAAAAAAAAAAACAACAAAATAAAAACAACGAGACAACTTTGCCTGAGGGAAGCCACTCTTTGTTTTGGCTTAAATGAATACCCATTAATTTTATAAGAACGGGTAGGGGGAAGGGCTTGTGTCTCCACAGATTTATAGCTTTTTCATGCCAACTGGGAAGGAAATTCTCACATGCTCGTGTAGCATCAGACTTCTCCCACAAAGCTCATATTTACAGAAGAATGCAAAGCTCCTCAAGGGAGTCTAGGAGCTGATGAGACTATAAAGATCTGTTATTTATATTATCGCAGCGCTCAAGATTTTTGGACATTGTACACATTCAGGGGAAGACAGAGCCCCTCCCCAACAAGGTTCATGCTCCCAGCAAATTATTCACTTTCATAGACATCAGCAGGAGTCTCACGTGTTTTTCTGGAACAGAGCTATTAGTTCACACAGCCCAGAGGAAACCTGATGCCTGAGTCTGGCCACTCCAGCAAACAATGAGCTACTCATTCAGATGATAGTTGCTGTGCCCAAACTTGCCAAACAGGATTGTAGTGGAGCAACAGAAGAGCCACGCTGTGCCAGATGCACCATGATACCCTGGAAGCAACTCCACTGAAGTCACTGGAGCCGACTGTGAAAGAAATTTGCGTGTAATCTGACTGATTTTACTAACCTGTTGAATTCCTGAGAGTACACTGAATCAACCAGCTGTCGACAGAGCTAGTGTCATCACTTCTACTTCAAGCCACAAGTGATTCATTGTAGTTAATGAAACCTATTTTCCACTTGCTTATGCTGGGGGCACAGAGCGAAGGAAGGCTGCAGCATGGTTTGCCCTAAAGCCAGAGTACACTTCTGTTCATAAAAAAAATCTTTTCCTGAAGGGAAAAAAGGTGTTTCACACACCTGAAGGCACACACTGCACCTACAGAGCCTTCCAGAATGAAAAAGGCTTATACAGACCTTAACTTTCCTTTAATTTTGGATTTGCCCAGAAGTGTTTGGTGCAGGTATCACAACAGCTTTCTAAAATGTCTGCTTACAAAGGAGGATGGTGTGGGGTGAGGGGATAGAAGCACATAGACTATTCAGACTAAGGAAAGAACAAGGATGGGTGTGAAAAGAAGAGAAAGGCCCAGTAAGGGTCAAATGCATCACAGCCTACCACAGGATGGAAAGTCCTTATCTCCTCTGAAACGTATGTGCAAAACAGAAGTGATGGACTTACTATTACAGAAAGGAAAACGTGGATTAGAGTTTAAAAAAAAACCTTTTCTACCAGAAAGGACAAAATTTATAAATAAAAAAGACCACAGCACCTCAGCTTTGGAGGTCTGCAAAGCATTGCTCAAGTGTACATGGCCTCACACAAGCTGGGAAGAAGGACTAGACAGCTTCATGGGGTCCCTCCTACTACAATCAACACGGAAGTCTGGAAAAAAAGCACTAAAGAACCTCAAAACATTTTCTGACAGTAGAGCTCCATGCTAGGCACGTGGGGAGTGTCACCACTACATCCAGATCCCTCAAGCACATACCAGACAGATTACATTGAAATGATGGAGCTCCAGGAGACAGCTGGAGCCTGCTCAGTGGACCGGCAGAGCCTTCCCACCCTATCACCAGATCTGAGTATGTCTGTGTCATGAACACGGACCAGAGGCAGCATAAGCAGAAACAACTGTATTTCCCAAATCTTGCCTGGGGCAACACCGCACAGAGGGTTTAGCTTGAAGTGCTCTCGCTACCAGAATGAATCTTCACACAGCTCAGGTTCTCCTGGAGGTGATCTGAGCATCTCTGCCCTCAGGGCAGCAGATGAGTGCCTACCAACTCCCTTTCCGCATCAGTTTTAACTTTTTCTTATTACTTTTAACTTCTGAGAGGAAGCAAAGCCTGTTGTCATGCAGAGATTTATAAGGGATGAACATTTGTCTTTCTGCCTACAGAAAGCTGCCAAATCATAAAGCTCCATCCTGTTTGTAAAGCAAGCTCTGGGGTATTATTTTTCCTGAAGTCAATGATGTCAGAGAAATACTACTTGAAAACAGAATCTAAAATTACACTCTTGAGTGCAACACATTCTGGAGTTTTCGTTGGCACTGCTAAAATTGTTCTGTTGTGTTTTTCTGGCACAGGCCACAGCAGATAATTGCTTGGGGCTAATCTTGAGAAGGCAAAATATACACAACCAGCACAATTCCACTTCTGCTCCATCTTCTATTAAGAAACAAATACTCTCCACAGCATGAAGTCGGGTTAATCTTTGCCAACAAACTCTACTAAATGGAGCAGAGTGAATTGGAGGAGTGGGGGTAGTGAGCACAATTTTGGCAGGACCAAAAGCTTTGTGAATGATTGCACAGCCAAATTGTTACTTCTTTTTTTTTTTATTAAGAAGAGAAGAGAGGTTATATCAAGAAGTCAAAGAGTTTTGTTTAGTCTGAAAGATTTCCTAATTGTTTTCCCTCCAGAAATACATGTGAATGAGGGAGAAAAGGGGATATCTCGGCTATTTACCCAGTTGTGGCTCCAAGCAGAATTTTATAACTGTTTCAGACAAGTTCAATCAGCCATTTAAAGACCTTCCCACCTCCTAAATTTACTGGGTTATAAAAGATTTGCTGCCCAGCATTATTACACCCTATTTCCAGTAGGAGAAACCCAATGCCAAGAGCCAGAGCACACAAAGACATCATGGTGAGGTGGTAATACGCAGTGCCAAGTCCTGCTTTCAAGAATATCCTTGCAATACCACCAGCATAATTAGGGCAGATACTGTGTAATTCAACCAGATATTCACTTTACCACGTCTGGTAGAAATAACTGTCATTCCCAGAAGACTGGTGTTTTCCCCCTGACTCTGCTGTTGAGTGACGTACAGCAACTTGCTGTACCTTGCGCATGCATCTAGGTATTCATTCACATGTGTATCTTGGGATACGTGGATGAACAGCTTTGCCTAAGCAAAGCAACATATGCAATTTGATTCAATATACTGTTTTCAAAGGTCTTACAGAGGTTAACACAGCTTTAAAGGCTACATAGCTAGCATCTATCCATAAAGAGATAATGTATGGGAAGAACAAAAAAGTATACATGACCACCAAGCCAAGATACTACAAGGATCAGTGAATTTAGAATCCAAGCACCTAACTTGGATTGCAAAAAGTCATCTACGATATATAATCTGTCTAAATAATACAAGCTGAGACTGCTGTAAGAAAGCCCAATCCCCTGGACTTAGGGTGAGGAAACCAAAGAGTTTGACAAAACCCAGCAGCTTACACTCAACCAGTGTTTCTGGTTGTACATAGAAAATTTCACACTCCTTTTTGAGCAGGAAAGCAAAAGCCTGCACTGGAGAGAGGTTGGGGAGTGATACAGAGGATGCCACCTCCTATTGTGCTCAATACCGCAAGATATTTCTAAATCAGTGTATTTAATATCAACAGTCATTTCAAGTGTAGGCTGCTAACTTCCTCCAACTTCTGTAAGTAAGAACACTGAACTAGCCTGTGAGTCCCAAAGCTGAGTAACCCATTTTCCAGCTGATAGGCCAGCAGATACCAGTCTTCGGCATAACCCAGCTTCCTACCTCTGCGCTGTGACAAGCCACTCCCCTATAGATATATATGGTGAGGGATCTGCTCCAACACTTGGACATACACAAGGCTATGGGGCTGGATAGGATTCACCTGAGGATACCAGCAAATGTGCTCACTGAGCCACTTTCCATCACTTACCAGCAGTCCTGGCAAAAAGGAGAGGTCTCCGATGACTGGCATCTTGCAAATGTAACGCCCATCCATAAGAAGGGCCAGCCGGATTATCCAGGGAACTACAGGGCTGTCAGCCTGACCTTGGTGCCTGGGAAGGTCGTGGAGCAGATCATTCTGAGTGCCCTTATGTGTCACATAAAGGACAACCAGGCATTCAGGCCCAGCAAGGACGGGTTCACAAAAGGCAGGTCCTGCTTGACAAACCTGATCTGCTTCTGCGACAAAGTGACCCACATAGTGGATGAGGGAAAGGCTGTGGATGTTGTTTACCTGGACTTCAGTAAGGCCTTCAGTACAGTTTCCCACAGTATCCTCCTGGAGAAATTATCTGTCCATGGCTTGGACGGGAGTACTCTCTGCTGGGTTAAAAAACTGGCTGGAGGCTGGGCCCAGAGAGTGGTGGTGAGCGGAGTTAAATCCCAGCAGAGGCCGGCCAGGAGTGGTGTTCCCCAGGGCTTGGTACTGAGGCCAGTCCTCTCTAACACCTTTATCAGTGATCTGGACGAGGGGATCAAGCGCACCCTCAGTAAGTTTGCAGACCACACCAAGTTAGGTGGGAGTGTTGACCTGCTTGAGGATAGAAAGGTTTTGTGGAGGGATCAGGACAGGCTGGATCGATGGGCCAAGGGCTATGGGATGAAGTGCAACAAGGTCCTACATGCAGCACTACAGGCCTGCGGCAGAGTGCGTGGAAAGCTGCCTGGCAGAAAAGGACCTGGGGTTGTTGGTTGACTGTGGGCTGAACACAAGCCAGCAGAGTGCCCAGGTGGACAAGAAGACCAACAGCACCCTGGCCTGTATCAGGAACAACATGGTGGTAGGACTTGGGAAGTGATTGTCCATCTGTACTGGGCACTGCTGAGGTCCCACCTCGAGGGTTGTGTCCAGTTCTGGGCCCCTCACTAAGAGGTGCACGAGCGTGTCTAGAGAAGGCTGGTGAGGGGAGGCTTATGAGGAGAGGCTGAGGGAACTGGGGTTGTTCAGCCTGGAGAACAGGAGGCTGAAGGGAGACCTTCTTGCTCTCTGCAACTACCAGAAAGGAGGGTGTAGCCAGGGGAGGTCGGTCTCTTCTCTCAAGTAACAGGCAAGCTTCACCGGGGGAGGTTTAGATGGAATATTAGGAAATTTTTTTTACATTAAAAGGGTTATTAAACATTGGAACAGGCTGCCCAGAGAAGTGGTTGAGTCACCACCTCAGGTGGTTTTTAGAAGGTGGGTAGACAGAGGTTTAGTGATGGTTTTTGTCAGTGTTAGGTTGATGGTTGGACTAGATGATCTGAAAGGTCCCTTCCAACCTAGACAATTCTATGATTCTGTGATTAGCACAGTAACTAAAAAATTCTATAGGGGCAAACAGCAGGAGGTAAAATCTGCTTATTTAGGTTCATTGCCAATGCTTTCAGTTAAACCATCCCATCCTCCAGCCAGCTAAGATGTCTAATTAGAATATTAGGAAATTCAGCTTCAGCTGACAGAAAAATGCTTGAAATAGGTATAAGCCATGGTAATTTGGGACTCTGGTTTCTGTCATCCCCTGCAAAGCTGACACTACAGTACGCAATTTCTGCAAAGGAGAAAAGTTGAGTTCGTTCAAGATAAGGCCCTGACATGGTTAATTTATTTGCAGTCTTTAGGGACTGTTTAGGAAGCTCTAGAAACAGACAGAATAGAGAGTTATATGATGGATTTCAATGATTTAGTCCATCAAGGAGAATTTGCACACAAACCCATCTTCCCAACACAGCAGTCTTCAGGTAACACTAGTCAAGGCACAGCCTGGGGGGAAGCCAGGGGCGGGGGCAGGGGGGGAAGAGGGGAAGCAAGTCTCTTTAGGAGCCTAGGGAAAAGTGAGGGAAGAAGCTGAAAGCTCTTTTTAACTCTAAGCACTGGACTAAAACAACAACAAAAAAATGCAGCTTTCTACCCATCAAGGAATGCTGTTATAATTTAACTCAGAAAAATACTGCTTTTCTTTACAGCATTCTGTTTGCAAATAGTCTAGTATTGCAGTGATGTATGTTATTTCGTTTTTTCCTGAGTGACACCTCTGTGAGCTAGGATCTTCCCTGGGAGCCTTGACAGGTGACATCTCTTTCAAAGCAGGACAACTCAGTGGCTATTTCAGTGTCTCTCCAGAGATTTTAATGTGTATCTTTCTCAGCAATTTATCTAAGGGGCCCAATGCCTCCAAGACAGAGATTAATCTTTCAAATAAAGCCTACTGATTATCCTCACAGAGCTTCCCAAAAGGGCTAGAAGGAAAAAGATGCTCTGTGCTGATCTTGACTGCTGGATTCCTTCGAGGCAGATTGTTACACCATGAGGTAAGAAAACACTCCAGCTAACAACAGGCCCTCTTGCTTTCTTATTTTCTTTGTCAGGCTTGGAAAAGCCCAAAACCAGCCACTCCTGCTTTATTTTGGCACCTTTGCTATTGATCCCAGCTGCAGCCAGAGCTGCAGAAACATTCAAGAGAACTGCACCACACTTCAACAAAGCTCAGCCCCAAATCTTCACAGTTTGAGCAAGTACTCAAGTCAGTTTTGTTTCATCTAAAGGTTGAATCTGATTAGGATAAACAGATGTGTAAAAGAAAAAATACAGATGCACAGCCTGAGTGTACAGATACTGAGGAAACACAGAGGTCAGGCTTCAACCACACACTCAATCACTTGTTTATTTTTGCCCATCTTAGCCTTCTGATTTCAGACTGGGATAAGAACATGATGCTAAAAATAAAAGAAAATACCTGGAGATCAGCCTCAGCACAGAAGCAGAAGTTTTAACAGCCTCACAGGAAAGCCACCGCTCACACACTTTGGATTCCCACCCTCAAGGTTCAGATCAGCCTCTGGATTAGATGCATATCCAAACCAGAATCCTAGTCCTCCAGGCTAGCTTGAGTTTAGCTTATTATATTATAGTGCTTATCAGCTATATTCACACACGCAGTCACTTAGGAATTGCTCCAGTGGAACTTGGTCAATAGCAATCAGAGTTGACATTATTTACATTATCACCACAGTAGCACAAGCTGGTAAATCACAGGATGCTGCAGGTCTTGTTTCCACGCTCAGCCACATGCTGTACAAGAAAGGTTTTCAAACAGGAGGCTACAGAGCCCCAGAGGCCACACATCTCCTGTTGCACAGGTTGCGGAAGAGGAGAGTACGGCAATTTTATGGACATGGAGCACCTGGAGGACTCCCTTTTCTTGCTGGAAGGGTTTTAGAGATTCTCAAAGGACAAAAAGATGAAGAGAATACTCTAGTGTGGAACACCCATTTCAATGGAGAAAGTGAGCTGAGTGTCCCTGTGCCAACAGCTCACTAGTATCTAAAAGGCACAACGAGCGATCGCAGCCAAGCGGAAGCCCTCCTGACAACACAGACTGGCACTGCACAGGGAAGGTAGGGCAAGCAACAGCATTTGCATCCAACAGCTGTGATTTAGCACTGCTCTGAGGCCCCTTGTCCGAGAGAAGAGCCCTGTTAAGCCTCAGGCTGTACAAGTAGCTCCAGGCCCAGGACACAAGTTATTTCAGCTAAAGATGAGGCAACAGGGGAACAAAATAAGTAAAAAAATCAAAGTGGGTAGTGTGAAAGTAGCAGTCCTAGGATACCAACCACGTATTTTCAGATTGCATCAGCTCAAGAATAACTTTAAATCTGAACTCTCACTACTGTCAGGGATGCTGGCCTTGCTACATTCCTTGGAACAACTCAAAGGTTTGTGCAACCATTCACTGAGCAAAAATAAACTCTAACAAAACACCCGCTCCCTCTTCTAGCACTAAATTAGCTGCTAGAAAGGGAACTGAGGCATGCAGGAGAGTGGGAAAGCTGCTCTTCTTGTTTTGGCTTTAAGATAATACTGTGGAGAAGAGAGATGGTCCTGCAGGCATTTATTAGATGACAATCCTGTGCCTAAACACAAATGGCAAAGATGTTCTATTTAAATGTGGCAAACAGGCAGTAAAAGTTGCAGCTCTAACCAACAACAAGGAATAGCAGAATGCAGAAAACAGGCGAGAAGGATAGATGACTGGAAAAGGCAAGGCAATAGACTACCAACTTTTTCCAACAACATCTGGACATACATTTGCTGAATGCAGTGGTGACTAGTGTGGAAATCCCAGGAAGATGCAGGGAGCTAGAGCAGCGATGGAGCCATGACATCTGATCTGGGGTAACATCTGCCTCTGGCTAGACCAGCAAGATTGTTTTGGCCACTACTGGAAACAAGATTGCTGTAGTCAGGAACAGAACTGCTTAGGGAAGAAAAAAAAAAAAAAAGCAGTGGTGTGGAGAGAAAGCAGAATTCAGTATTATAAGGAATGCTGAAGTACAAATTAGACATGATCTGACAGTTTGGAGAGAAAGGCCAAGTACCTTTTATTTGCTATGCTGATATTAAAGTTGTGGTAAGGACTATTTGGCACAGATGCCCTCCTGAAGAAGGAAGATGCACCTGCAAGAAATGGAGACCACTTCCACTAACACAACCTGCACAGTGTGAAACCACGAGAGAAGGAGTATGGGCACAAGCAGAGGCACAGAATGAGTAGCTCAGATCCATTCAGGCTTGAAACAAAAGACACCTTAGAAAGTCAAAATGAAACACGTCTATATATTGATAGATCTTTGAGACAGAGCTAAATATAAGAACCCTCGAAAATGAAACATTCTGCAGAAATGTGGTTATTTGTACAGCTTTGGTTAACACCCTTCCTGGCAGTGAAAGGTGCTTTAATGTGGTAAAGGCAGTGCAAGAACATTGCTCCTCTTCTCTCTGTGCCTTGCAGAGGTTAATCTCTGCAGGCTTCTGCCCTGTGTGTCTCTGCACAGCCCCCATCCTCACACTCAGAGGCACTAGAAGGTTACCCAAGTACCAGAAGGTCTAAATCATCAGGTGCCAGCACTAAGACACATCCTAACTGCCACCCGAAACAGAGCAACCAGAACAGTCTGCAAAGCATGGAGACAATCTCAGAGCTCCCTCAGCATCACCCAAGTCTGAAGAAAAGGATGCCCCTTTCCAACAAATTCCAAGCCTGTCATTGCAGAGGGTCAAACAGACGCCTGAGTCACAGGCTTCACGCTGTCACTCATATTAACGATGCAATGCTTTATTAATTGGAGTTTTCCTGAACAGCATGTGTAGTATCAGTGACACTCATAATTAAATAGGCAGGCAGCATTTTTTTTTTTTTTAAATGAGCAGAGAGTTAATTGAATTCTGGAGTCCCTGTGATCAGCTGTGAAATTTATACCTGCAATTTGTGCAGGCAGCAAGAACTAGAGCCTTTGGGGCCTTGTTATTCATCAAAAATAGGCTGATTTATTTGTGCCAAGTATCTCTGTAGGAGGCTCTTGGGTCCCATGTACAGTCACTTTCCTCCAATTAACCTCCCTGGCCTAGAGGGAAAAGAGAATTAGACATCTGTTAAAAGCACAAACCTAGTCTTCAGAAAGTAGGCACATTTCAGTGGAAGCCAGCTCTCATCTGAGTTAACCTCTGGCCACCAGGAGTTGAGGAGTTCCCAGCATGAAATACGTCAAAAGCAGCCAAGACAACCTACGGAGCTAAAGTTACTCACAGAAATGGGAGGTGGAAGGGACCTGGCATGAGTCAGCAGGACCAGGCAGCTTCAAAGACGGCAGACTTCACACTCATCTTTTCTGTGAACATCTCTAATGTCAGTTTTAAGGCTTTTACTGCCATTATTAGCAGTAACTGCTACCAGTCTAAACTTCTGATTTTCCTTTCTTCTGACGGGCCCCACAGATAATCTCTACAGCCATACAACTAGTTTGTAAAACTAGTTCTTTATCACCAAGATATATGTTGCTTCCCCTTTTATTTTTAGCGCTGGTAGTGGTTCACAGCTTATGCAGCCCCGGTACTTGTGCGCCACTCTGGATTTAGAAAGACAGTTTTACCTTCCGAGTACCAAACTGTGGTTTGTGTTAACAGGTCACATCAAATCCCAGCAGGGATATGAAGGAGGTCACAGAGGTAAGCAGAATCAAAGACACTAAACTCTGCAAGCTCATCAGCAGGCAAAGAGCACCAGTATCCCAGACCTGACAGGGTAGAGGGTCCCTGGCTTAGGGGCCACTTCCGGAGACCCCTCCTTTGGTTAACAGGTCCTACCATGCAGGACAGTATTTCCTGTTTTCTCTCTCTGTGCAAAATTCAGTTCCCTGAAGAGTGTGCTTTGGCCAGCCACTTTTCATGCCACTTCTCTTTCATTTCCTGCTTCATTTGTACAAGAGCTGGAATTGGTTCACTTTTTTAGGTTACTTCGGTTCCTCAGCACAAAGCTGCTCAGCATGGTGAAAGCAGGCATTTCTTAGTGTGAAGAGTTTGTAAACACACTTTCAGGAAACTTTCCAATCCCAGGCCACCCTATGCCAGCATCTCAAGGATCAGATGGAAGCTGAGCAGAGGCGCTGGGCGCCTTTTTGGACCTGCTCTTAGAACCAAGCATCACTCAAGAAACCTTGCATTAGAGCCAGGAACCAATAATATCCTTGCTCAATGGAGATTCCAGTCCAAGGCTAACTCTGCCAACAACATGACAACATTGTTCTTCATCACTGAAGCACTGCACCGACGTGTGTTAACTAATCCCCACTAAGCATGTGGAAAAAAGTCTGGAGTTCTGCAGTTTGCTTTTATAAAAAAATTCTATCAGAAATGGCTCCAAGGCATAGACAGATCTGCCACGTGGACATTCTGGAGAGCCCGCAACGTACCTAGATTTGCACAGGAGAAATATTGACCAGCATTTGTTTAATAATGTTTGCTTTAACAGAGAAAGTCTGAGATCAAAATGGCACCTGCTAGTCTCAAACGGACACCAAAACAGCAAAGCCAAATTTCCCACCCTTCTTTTTTCCAGAGTATATTGCAGCATCAGGTTTTTATCTTTACCATGTTGTTTATAGCTTTAAGACCTGTGACTTTTCATTAGGGTTTTTGTTCTTGTCTTTTTTTATTATTATTATTATTTGTTTTGGTTTAAATGTTTTATTTTCTTTAAAAGGTTGGAGTTTGGTTTGCAATTTATTTTGACTCTCTTGGATATAAAGTTTACTCTGTCCACCAGCCAGGAAAGACTATTACATATCAAAGTCTATTTCAAATTGTGTGTGGCCAACACAACACCTACCTAGAACAGTTCTTCACACCTCATCCAGTATCACTGGTTGTTTCTGGAAACAGTCATTCAGGGGGGAGACAAACAAAACCCAAACATTCAAACCACAACACATACACCATATTGACAGCCCAATTAGCTGTTAAAAATCTATCTTTCCTCGTGGCTAAATGCAGCCATTTAAAATGAACAGCCAAGACTCATTAATAGTTCTTGTAAAGATCTTCAGTGATGCCCTATGACATCAACACAACAAGACTCTATGTAAAAATTGTTTGTCTAAAAACTGGTTTCACATGCAAAATGCTTTAAGAGTCAGAAATTCATTTTTGTATTTCAACTGGTATTTCTTTATACATTAGCTCGAAGTCAAATGCAACTCAGCCACCAAGCAGCTTAGGCAGCTGCTTACAAAAGAAGGCACTGGTAAGCAACAACTCCCAGAGGCTAAGCCTGGGAACCTCTTAATAAGGACATCTGGTTCCCTAGGACACTCATCCCTTTGCAGAAATGCAGTTGCCATACAACAGTTGTACCCTGCCTGCATTAGGCAGGACCTCCAGTAGCTTAGGAATTACTCCAGTGATTCTGGAGGTCTGCAGCAATCCCATCACAAGAGTTTCTCCCAGAAGCACACCACCAGAATTGAACCTTTAAGGTAGGTTGCTTTCAACACAGGTCTCAGCAGCTATCTTTGCTCATTAAAGTGGACAACGACAGCCTAGGTTATTCTTGCTGATCCAGGAAATTTCCCATTGGCCTGCTACTACATACACACCAATCCCTCAGAGCATAAAGCTTCACATCCAACCACCACCAATAGTGCCTAAGTTCACCAAGCAGTATAAATGCCACAGTGTTTTCTTAGGAAAAGACAGAACACAAGTACAACTGCAGAGAAATACAGGAGTCAAATGCTTAAGAGCATGAGATTCATAGGTCCACAATTCGGTAAAATAAAACCCCATAGGAAGCAAACTGCTACTGCCCAGACAGGACAGCTTCAACATGAGGCATTTAAGCAGTATTTGAATGCACTTGCCTTAAGCAAGCTCCATTAGCAAACGTGAGCTGTTTGCACCAGAGAATTGAGTACCAGTTACCAGATTCTGCCAGCCAGGAGAGGAACATGCCACCCATGAGTCACTCTCCCACCCTGAGCCAGCCAGCTGGGACAGCAAGCATCGCCACCGGCACATGGGGCTGTCTGCAGACCATAAAGTGGAATCTGTTTGGTCTTTGGAACTGCCTTCCAAAAAGTCTCAGACAGCTCACGGACCACAAGCTAAATAGTGCACACACGTATTAGCTACAGTCACTCCAGAGAAGTCAGGGCACAGCTGCAAAAGGATAAGGTTTTCAAAGCAGTTCATGGCAGAGGATCCTCAGGAAGATTTTCATTGTTTAAAAAGAAAAGTGTATCTACACTTACACGTAAACACACTAACAATGAATTGAGAACATTTACTATCAAGTTATTTATGCAACCTCTGTAGGTTTAGTCATAGACAAGAAAACTGCATCCATCTGTCATGCTGGATCACATAACTAATCCACCAAACCTAATAACTACTTCTGGAAAGCAAGAAAAAACCACACTTACTTAATTGCGCTCTCTTCTCACTCGACGGGCAAAGAGGAGCTACTGAGGTCCAAAAGGCCTGCAAGAGATCAAAGGTTTACTTCAAGTCTCCTGAAAAATCTCAAGCAGCAAAAATTATAGAAGAATTAAACTCCAAGAGGCTTATCTGGTGAACCATCCAAAAGTCAGCCATCAAGAACTGACCTCAAGAAAAAAGAGAGGTCATCTCCAACACAGTTCTTCATTCATCATCCCAAGCTTAATGATAGTACAGCAAAGCCTCCTGCTCTCCCCACAGCACTGGCAGCACCAGCCCTGGCATGCAAGCAGCCCCAGGGCTCATACTGCCCCAGCAGAGGGGTACTGAGCAGCCCAGCCCTCTGATATACCCCACATCTGGAGTATACACATCTGTCTTCACCCCAAACCAAACTCCCAGCACCTTCCCACACCATCAGCTCAGCAGCAGGCAATTCTGCAGGCAGATAACTCCTCCACAACGCAAAGCAAAATCCTAAATCTGCTTTTTCTGGGTCTATAGGTACCTGCCAGGGGGACAAGACCCGAAGACAGCTGTGCTGGGGGGCGAGGGCACCTGCCACACGTGCTTCCCATGTGCTCATCAGCCAGCACTAATAGGGCACAGGATGACAGGTTGATTGAGGTTAATTGCCGCGGCGAACCATTAGGAGAAGGCAGGGGGGTGCAAAGGAGCACTCCTGCTGCGGGCAAGACAGAAGTGGGGAGGATGCTGGGGAAGGGGACAGACCGGGGGGTCCGGGTGTCCTGCCCGACCCCGCAGCGCCGCTTGCGCCCGGTCGCAGCGCCTTCCCCCCCCCGGCTCGCCCCTTGCAGCAGCCCCCCAGCCCACTGGCTGCCGGCAGAACCTCCTCGGCCCGCCGTCCCCGGCTCGCTTGCCACAAGAGGGGGACCGAGCACTGCTCTGCGTGGCCTGGCCTCGCCTCGCCATGCCTGGCAGCCAGCATACCCCTCCATCCCCCTCCCGAGCCTGTCCCACCGCCCCTCCCTCAGCGGGGTCACCCTTGTCAGGCGGGATGCGCTCAGGTCCGTCCCCTGTTTGTTCACCCCCTTCTCCTTCCTACCTTCGAATCACAGAATCGTCTCGGTTGGAAGGGACCTTCAAGATCGTTGAGTCCAAGCATCAACCTGACAGTGCCAAAATCACCACCAAACCATGTGGTGGCCCCTCCAACTGTGACCCAGGGGGAGCCTGGGGGAAGGATAGTATGAAAGCCACTGAAAGGTGGTGAGGAGGTTCCCCTTGCTCCCCACACTATTCCAAACAAGCTTGGGGATGTTGGATGTAGGGGCTCTGCCAGCGGCATGGGCTGCAGCAAGGTGGAAGAGCCTGGTGTGGTCCCAAATACCACCCACCGCTGCCCCCAGTTGGACCCTCCCGCTGCTGCCCCACGGTGCAGCGCGGTTCTCCATGGCCATCTGATCAACCACCACAAATGAAGGTTGTTTAAAAGATATTTGAGCAGCTCTTTACCATAAGTGACAAATCATTATTTAATTCCTTTGGTACTCATGGAAATAACATCAATCAAAATGAATGCATCTGCTAGCTAAATATGAATGTAATCATCCATTAAAATGTTAACATTTATGAAAACTGTTTATTAAAATAAAGTGATAAAAATCTCATTGTGATTTGACAATCAGCTAATGTCCCCTTAAGGCAGAATTTGAACACTTGATGTTTGGAACCAGAAAGCATTTTAAATGCCCCATCAGTTTATAACTCCAGTTATTCTGAAACATGATAAAGCCTTTGCATTGCAGCCCTGGAAATGGATGTCCTTTTTTTATCCTTGTGCACTTACATTGTGACATCGGTTTTCCCCTCCAGCCACACGTACTAAACCCAAATTCAGATTAGCAGCAGAAGAGGTGGGCACATGGAGATAAAGTGAACTCAAAACTGGACGGTTTTACCTTACCTGATGTAGTAGGGCTCACGTGACAGGAAGAAGTGCTGGAGTTCCAAATCAGCTTTCCTTCAGGCATGGTGACACTGAAGGAGGTTGACAAAGGAGCATTCTTGGTACCCAGTGGTCTGTGCCCAGGGAGACTGATGGAATCAACAAACTGTCCATCTACCTAAGTGTGCACACAATGTGTTGCCCTGCAGACTGCACCCCGTTCTTATCCTTGTATACGTCCACCTGGACACACATGCTGGTATCCTCTACCTCAAAACCAAATCTTTTTTCTTTTCTAAGGAGGGAGATCTTATATGTATAATTACACAACATTTTGCTGTAGAGAGCTGACAACTATATGCAAGTTTCATTCTGAGTCATACTTTTGATTAAGTAGCTTTCGGGTCTGCTGCCTTGTCCATACACCTCAGCTCCCCAGGCAGCTTGCAGTGTGCCCAGGCTGGCACACAGGAGCCTCACAATGCAGTCATGAGCACAGATTTTTTGCCTTCCCTGTTCTGGTAACTCTTTGATTTAGATTCAAATATGACTTTGACAAATGCAGTTGGCATCTGTTTACTACATCTAGCATTTCACCAGGCAGCTCTGAGGGGATCCAGGCTCTGAGTTCCTGCTTTGCTTTAGTGTCCAGACTTAAGCTGCTCAGGCCTATAGGAATATCAGATATGTCATTGTCCTTTGGAAGGTGTGGTTTTATCCTAAAGTACTGTTTCCACCACAATCGATAATGAACCATAACATATATATCATGTGAGAACTTACTCAGGAACTAAACTGTTTCAGCCATCCCCAAAATTGGTAAACTTAGTCCTAAAGTTCTATACCAAAATACCAAATTTCCAAGACTGTGGGAATAAGGGGACTTTGTATCCTCATCTGGTTTACTGTGTTCTCTAAAAATCCTGGAGATTCTTAACATATTAATAAGGACCTTCTCTACAAATTTCTGTGTTTCAGCTATTTCAGTTGAATTTAGTAAACAGTGGCTTCATACTTCCTAAGCAGTTCAGCTACAAACCCGCAGTCACCAGCAATTCATTACATATTAGCTTTAACACAATAGAACCAAATTCCTTTGATAACCACAAGGAAATTGTGAGACCTGTCTTTTTCGTAGAGAATTTCCACTATCATTCAGCATTAGTCAATCACTAATGGACATTAAAAAATAAAGAATTGCTGGAGACTGTAAAAAACACATCATTTCAACTTTCCCATGTGACTGAGGCCTTAAGAAATGGACTGGCATAGCTATAACAAAATAATTATCCTGTTATAGCTGTGCCTGTGTAACTTCTCCATATGGGCAGTCTATTGTAAAATTTAAGTGACTTTATTAGGGAATAATTACTCAAGGACTTTAGTCCAGAATGAGGTTCTGCACAGGAGAGTTTTGTCAGTGTGACTCTGGTGATTTAAATTCAACATACTAAGCAGGTGAATTTTGCTGCGCAGACTCTCAGGAGTGTCTGCCAGCAGTATTAGATAAGACAAACCAATTCCATATTATCTGAAAATTGAACTTCTGTGCTGCACAGGGCACAGCATCCTATTTTGCATGCACAGGCAGGGCATTTGCCTCCCAGGGGAATGTCCTCTTACAGCACAGAGGGAAGGACAGACGGGAGTGGGATTTGGTAAACCTAGGGTTGCATTTTTCAAGTGCACTGTCAGTTTCATTTGCCAAATATGAGCTCTGGACGTCCAGCCTCCACACCCACTTGCCTACACTTTTGGCTAGAAAAATACACCTCTGATGCCAAATTCGTTTTCCTTACTGGTGTTCCACTAATGGGCTTTCAGAAGTATGCAGATGTTGCATGGGTTACAGCTGACCTTTTAAAAATGCTATGCTCTTAGCACATGCTATATATACATGCTGCCAAGCCTGTACCTTCAGCAGCCTCCTCTGACCAGCTGCTGGCTGCCAGCCTTATCGGGCTGACTCACCCTGGCCACAAATTATTCATTAAAGCCACCAAGGACCACAAGCTGCATTCTTTTAGCGAGACTTCACACACCTCCATTAATGAATGTTGTCACAATTTGGAGAACCTCAAACCTGGAATACACAAGGGACTCCTCATCCTCCTCCTCACATCAACCAGCTTCCCAACAACATGCAGGAAGGAGCCAGATCTCAGCAGCAGAAGCAGCCCTGGTCCCTGAAGAGAGACCACCCAGGAACCTTGGGTGCTTCAGGCAAAGAGTCATTTACCACGTGTTTGAAACTGAACTAGTGGAAAGATTTTGTTCAGTCCCAAAACACAGCTGAGCTAACACACAGGAATCAAAGGAAACAAGCAGCCCTATTAACAGCAGAATCAGTGAAGCCTGATTTGCTGTGCATTTGTCTTTCAAAGTTGAGCTCCTCTGTGGATTCCCTGATGCCTTAAAGACTGAGTTTGTGCCTTTTCTTTGATGGACAAGGGTAGAACCAGGTTTCCTTTGCCTACACAATGAGATACATTTTCTTAATTGCAAAACCCCACCCCCTCCCAAATCAAATGTACCTGAAATTAAACAATAAAGCTGTGTCTCTGTTGGAATCAGTAAACATTTTCCACTGGTGAATGCAAGCAGACTCAGAGGACAAGAACAAAAAAATGGGCTTATTTATACAAGTTCAAGGCCTTTGACTCATGCAGCTCCTGGATCAAAGACTTTCTGGGTACATGGGCAGATGAGTTATTATAAACTGTTCCGGCACTTCCTTATCTGTCAGACAAGGATGGTATCATCCTACTCCACACCAGTATCATGAAGTTTGAGCAGAATAATCATAAAGGCATCTGCAGACCAAGCCAGGTAATTTATGTTCACATCGGTTTTTAGTGGTAGCAAATCTTCTCATTCTCACTCCATTTGGGAATGAAAAAAAAAATATTCAAGGAAATGTGTGTCTCCTTAACAAATTAAAGTACTGAATAGCTCCACCTCTTTAGTGAGTATAACTTAGAAAACGCCCAGCTGCTTAAATTTGGAGCAGGTGACCGGTAGCTTTGTTTGCCGTTCAGTAACACACTGATACCTCTGTTGCTTTACAGAAAACTCCAGCTGTGAATGCCCTTCTTGGGTCTCTCACAGCCCAACCACTGAAAGGCCCGTGCTTTTTCTGAAAGCACCACCTCTGGTACTCCAGATGACGTCTGTTTGGTGGGAAGAGCATGGCCGTATGCTCTCCCAGGTGCCCCTGTATGAGAGGGATGGCTTTTCAAGGAGCTGTGAACCACTCCACTGGGTGCCTGGGGAGAGATTTGGGCTGGAGGGAGGAAATGTTTTTCTGGGCAACTCACTTAGACTGAAATCAAGGGGAGTAGCCATACACGGAGCTTCTGATTTCTAAAGACCTTTCTTGAAATTACTCTTATTTTCCCCAGAAGTTTTGACATTCTTCATTCTGGACTCCAGCTCAGATCGTTGCTGTGTTTTATTGTCATGGAAAAGAAGGGTTTCTGCAGCATTAGAAAGCAAGGAAATACTGAATAGTTTGTGCCTTGCAGCTAAGTGTGATCCAGGCTTCATCACAGTCAGAGCTAGGAGCTCAACTGACAGCAGTGGGGCAGGGATTTCACTCCTGGAGGCTCGGTTTTTATTTTGTGTCTGTGTTAAGGATCCCGGGAACCCATACTTGATAAGATCAAACAAGCCTAACAGGGGAGACACAATGCTCTTCTCCCCTTTCAAATGGCAGGCACAGCCCAGACCACTGCGTGTGTGTCTGCGTCTGAATTATTTAACGGTCCAGCTGGTTAAAAATAGCATACCAGCAACTCCCTTTCCAGCCTTTGACTGTTAAATGGGCCATCAGAGCCCAGCCAAGTACCAGGGTCGTGGCCTGGGCTGCACATGTGGACAGGGTGAACTGGATGCCAGACAGAGGGAGAAGCATGTCACCGCAAAACCTAGTTCCAGCACGATGATATCAGCCTGCGAAAGAAAAGCAAGACAAACTCAGAATGTTATGAAGCTGCCAAAGAAAACACTGTCTTCACAATGAACAAAAGTCTGATTAATTATTAATTGCCTGTCAGCTAATTAGCATTCCCTTGGGCAGCTGTCTACAGAATGCCTTATATTTCCAACTCATCCCAGGCCAACATCATCTATGCAAACAGCTTTGGAACAGAGTTAGCCTGAAACAAGTTGCTCCCCTCCCCTCTCCCCATCTCCTCCCATCACCTCGCTTTTCTCCACCCAGGGACATGAGCTCATTACAGTGTCAGCTAAGCAGAAAACATTCCTTGCTGATAAATCTCATTCCCATTCTGCTGCAGCTTTTCTGAGGAAGCCGGCCACCTCCCACAGCCACCCCAGCATGCAGCCCTCAGCCTGTGCAAGGGGAGGATGGCAGCAGTGCCCCAGCCCAGAGAAAAGCCTTGGTTTATGGCCAGAGAGGAGGGGGAGCAGCTCTGGGCTGCCAGCTGCTGATTAGATGCAGAGGCAGGGACCAAATCTTGGCTTTGGAACTGAAGGCAGCATTTAGGGAATTCGTCGCCAGCTAATGCTTGCGTTCAGCTCCTATTAACGTTAATGGGACTTACGCACACGCATCAAGGGCAAGCAGACCCCTTACGAGAGCAGAAGCATAAATTACAGCTAAGTACAGGCAGATCAAGCCTTCAACTTGCTGTTTTACCATGCTAAGAAAGATGCACTTTCCATTTTAAGAACTTAGCAGCTTTAATTCTTTTTTATTATTATTATTTTAAAGAGGAACAAGCCAATGCAGTGGGTGAAATACTGCAACAGAACACAAAAGTATCTCAGTTTACCATCACACTGCTCAGCGGAGGCTGTACACAAACCTGTGCCAACGAGGATACTGGCTTAGGATTACTAGTATCTTCAAGATACGCCTCTCTGGGACTTAAGTATGTCTCACACCATTCCTGCAGTACAGGACAAATCCCAAAGCAGGTTTGCTGTTTTCTTTGCGACCCTCACCCAGTTTCTGTATTTTACACCTGACACCCGAATGCACCTGTCACACATATTCATTAGATTAAAATGTTTAAGAATTTAACAAGAAAGCAGGCCAAGTTTATAAGGAAAGGCAGTGGAGGAAACAAGGATCAACTACAGAGTGGTCTTAGGTGTCAAGTCTGACCATTAGCAACCAGGTATACCAGAGAAGGTGAGCTGAATCCATCAGCAGTAATGGGCATCTCTCCAACAGCTTCACAAGAGCTCACACTGATGCTCCAGAGGCTGGAGGAAAGATCACTTCCCTTGCAGACAAGGCCAGGTGATGAAAGCTGTCGTGGTGATCAGAGAAGCCCTCGTTAATGGGAGCACAGGACTGTCAGACCAGATAGCAGTTTCCTGCTCTGTTTACATATTTTCTAGCACAAGGAGTCCTGCATCTAAGACTATATGTTCTGGCTGTTACTGCAATATAAACATCATAAATGGACTGTTTTTCCTACCCCAGAGCCAGAAGATAAGTGCTGATGCAGCAAAACAATTGAGATAAGAACAGTTGTTTTCAGAGTGAAGGGACATAATCTGTGGGAAGTTCTGGTTTTGGGCAAGGAACTTGATCTTACAAGTGAAAAATAAAAATGCTGCAATTACCACAGTCAAATTCTTATTCTCATTCTACAGCTTTACTGTGCCTGCTGCCTAGCTGTAACACTCCACCACACCAAGAAAGCAGCACGTTAGTCAAGTATGAGACCATTAAGTTACGTCTCTATAGGTATGGGATATAACCTCCTGAAATATATGGGCACTGCAGAGGAGCAGGACATGGTTTTGTAGTACCCTGGTTAACAGTTCTGCAAAGAACCTGCAGCCATGGTGCACAGTCAGGTATTTTATTAGACTACATTTTCTCGCGTACATGAGTCATATAAAGTACATAAACTCATGAAGTCCAACTAAGACTAGCATAAATCAGGGATAACACCACTGAAGCCAATAGAGTTGCACTGAAGTGAAAGTGGCATAAATCAGAGGCTGATCAGGTACACATTTTCTTTAAGGTAGACAGACCATTAAGTGGCTTACATAGACTCCTTATCACATTACAGTTCTGTAAGGTAAATAACAGTCCAGCCACCATGCACTGTATATAATGAATTGCAGCCTGCAACATACAGCAAATGGCCATTTTTCTCAGAATCTCTCAGCTCAGAGCTCTGGGACCAAAAATAATGGGCAATATTCTCCAGCATTCATGTGTGACATTCCCATTAGTATTAACAGGAGGTATGCGCCCAAAGTCAGGATGTATTCATCAGCAATCTGAATTGGATATTACTGAGGCTCCTGACGAACATTCTGGTTTCATCCCCAATGATTAAATGATCCTCCTAGGGACCAGCCACAGCTCTTAACTCACCTTTGCTCAGCACTTGCACAGGAAAATATTTACTCAGTGGTAGGTAGAGCTGGAATCAGAGGAGGCAGGAGAGTCTTCTGTCACATACCCCTGAGCATTAACCCCCAAAGCAGCCTTGCACACCCTCATGCTGATGGCCCAGCTCAGACCAGTGCTCACTGGTGCACATACTGAGCGCCCATCACAGCCCATGGCCCAACAGGGCTCAAAGGCTAGATGGCAGCTGAAACCTGAAGAAGGTAAAAGTGAAGTGACCACACAGTCACAGGGCAGATCGGCTGTAGGAGCCAGTGAAGCCACATCCCTGATGTCGTAGTTAAATTTTCTACGCTACCACCTTCCCACTTTTACCCTAAAAGGCTGTAATCCCTCTCTCACTTTCCCATAAAGTTGAATCTGTTGACTTCAGAGAAGCTTGCACCAAGCTTACATTGGAGAAGGTGAGAAAAGAAATCTGATCTCCAAAGTGCAACAGAAGTATAATTTAGTAAACTTACTGATGAATTTTACAAGATAAATGTCCAGCCTGACTGTTTTCCTCCCATTAAAGCCTGCTTTCTGCAACCCGAACTACTCTATGAGTCTATATACACGTGTTTTACTGTTCTCTGCCTAATTTTTGAATTACTCTTCCAGATCACTTGAATACAGAGCTAAAGCTGGTTTAACAGACAACCAAACTGTAGCAAACACAGGCAGAGCATGCACGTGTACACAGCTCTGTTAACAAAAACAAATTGCTTCCCGCCCTTCTAAAGTGCCCTGAATTGCACCTTAGAGGAGCCATAAGATGGTTCAAAACTAAATATACCGCCACCGCATATGTGCTTGCTAAGAAGGTCATTAGAACATAGAGTGTGAGGATAGTGGTGTGACAGGAGAAAATAAGTACAAAAATAAGATGCAGTGGAATCTGCACAAGAGAAAAGCTGTGAAAGACACAGAAGGCCAGGGAGCACAGCTGCTTGAAGTAATTCTTTAGAAAAGAAACAGTACAGCTGCATGCCTTATCCTAAATCCCTACCTCTGAAAAGTATGAACCTTGGCAATGCTATTCCTGCCCTACCCAAGCATAAGGATCTGGCAGTATAGAACACCCTACGGAGAGCCAAAGGGGAGTCTGACCACCCAGCCTAAAGCATTAGGACCCAATATTTTGGAAGTGTTGACTGTGCAACTGAAACAAAAAAAACCTGTGTTTCGCAAAGACTTTCTTCACTGCAGTAGTCACAGAGTGCTTGCATGTCTAAACACAAGGACTTAATCCCAGAGTTACTGGCCTGTAGCTAAAGTGTACGGGAACACTGTCCATACCTTTGACAAGCTGTAATTAGTATAATAGAACAATGTAAATAGTACTCTGACGTAAAGATGACTGACAGTGATACAATGGAGGGGTCAGGGGGAAGCTAATCCAGAAATTCAATGTGCATCCCCTTAAGCAAGGAATTTGAGTGCAACTAAAAATAGAAGGTGAGATTATCTGACAGCTAAATTGCCCCTGGTAGCTTAGCATGGATTCAGTTACGTTGCTCAGCGACCCTCAGTGAATTAAATAGATTGAAATGCTAATGATAGAGTGAATTCCCAGTACAGAGGTAGAATAAAGTAATCAGATTAGGTTTCAGACAAGGTGAGTTCAATGGCAGCGAAGAGATCAGAGTTTGTTTTGATCAAGGTACAAAGGTAATTTGTCTAGATCAGGGTACAAAGATGCTTCTTTAAAGCTTAGGGGCTCCCCCATGTTAAGTAGCACGTCGAAAACAGTGTAGACCTGACAAGCTATTTCAGTGACTGTTATTTTATGTGATTCCTATCAACATTGGAACATTTTTCACTCATCTCAATATATCCTTAATGGCATTGTCATTTATCTCCTAATTAGTTAAATGCTACTCTGATGATGGATGTAAGATGGGTCACCTGGGCTGCCACTCAGACCGCACTTACTTCTTCTCATGGGGTATACTAACCAGTGTACAGCTCTGGTGAAACCGTAACTATGGTATTTATTCTCTTTGGTGTTTACAGGCTCACTTACAGCATGGGGTTGTGACTTCAAAAGCACACAGAGGTTGATCCTCGCTGCTTGTCTTAAAGCTCAGGAAGAAATACTGCCACAGAAAGGACCTCAGGCCAGATCAAGTGTCTTACTTGCCTTCCACCTGCTTAACAAAATTTAAACCCTAGGCTAATGATAATACAAAGTGATACCCACAAAGCACATGCAAAAAGTAAGAACTGAGACTGAAACTTCATCCAGGGCTTGCCCATTTAAAACAACTCTGGAGACTCTCCAGAGTGGGTATATTACTACATAAATTCCAAGATCAATTTAGTCTTAAACAGCTGATCCATTCCTTCTCATCCAAGGTCACACAGCAAGTCAATGCCATTAGATTGAAAAAAAAACTTGAAATAAGATGCACCATCCTAGCAGGAAGGGCAATTAAAGACCTTGGCAAGATAGGGGGCTCACCATCAGTTCAAGCTTTAAAAATGAGATTAGGCATCTTTCTAAATGATGTGTTTCAATTCACTACCCTTGTTATACAGGATAGTTATTCTCGTAAGAAAGTGACATTGCAACTTGTCATTCGACTATCAATCAGGCGTGTCATAATACTTCAGTGTCAGTTGTCTGTTTCCATTACAATAAATAAGAATTATGTATTCTAGGAGGAAAAAGTAATGTAAGCCTATGTAAGGTCGAATGAGGCGTAACATGTTATGCCTATAGGAAGTCCTATTGCTGTACTGCTTATGAAGTTGTGAGCAGGAAATCCGAGCTCTCTGACACTCATGTTTTCAGTCCAAACACCAGACCTCACTATCTGGTCATTGTGTTAATTACTGTGTAAGAAAAAAATGCAAGAAAATAAGATTTTTCCAGAGTGATAATTCAGTTTAGGTTGCTCTGTTTCTGTGTTGAGATACAAACAGGACCGCTTTTGAGATGGCAGCTGACTCTGCAGGAATCAGCCAGACAGGCTGCATTTTGAGCAGTCAGCTTCTCAGACTGCATATGGGATGGGACTCACTGCTGCCTTCCTCTTCACTGAGGTCAGTTCTTGGTTTAGTCTCAGTATTACTACAGGAAAAAACACCACACGGCCAGTATTTGGGAACTGCGTGAGCCAGTCTTGATGACTGCCCATGAACCATCATCCTCAGCATCAAAGGTTAACAAGAGTCCGGGACCAATTCTCCCCTGCTATACCAGTGAAAAGCTGCATAACCCCAGTCACTCAAGCACAGAGAGGCTGTCAGCAGAGTCTCACCTCTTGTGGTTCCTGGCCTAAATGAGATTCAGCAAGTGGAAATAATTCTTGAGAAGCAGAATCCTGATGTGCTCTCTCCGTTCATAGTAACAGTCCACTTTATGCCAAGTGACTCATTACCATGAGTGGAGGGAACATGATTCAACCAGAAAAGTACATGTAATTTGCATAGATTACTTTCCCACTTGGTTTCCATGCTGTGGAGTAACAGGGACTGCCTTCAAGACAAAAAGAAAAGGATAGTCCCAAGAGTAATACTTTGATTAATTATAAAGAGAGAATAGATTGAAGAGACATTTGGATATGGCAGTCTAGTAAGAAAAAAAAAAACAACCTTGTGAAGAAGGAAGCCTTGTGTTCTGGTTATTTCTACTGTTGTGGAAGTAAAATGAAACTAGTGTTTGGAGGACACTTCAAACACCACTTGCAAAGTAAAGAATAAGTGTTTC
Source organism: Thinocorus orbignyianus (assembly GCA_013400375.1). NCBI lineage: Eukaryota > Metazoa > Chordata > Aves > Ciconiiformes > Thinocoridae > Thinocorus > Thinocorus orbignyianus. The sequence goes on from VXBW01007044.1 coordinate 271,040, forward strand.
TTTGCAGCCCATGGAAGTCAATGCTGGAAGAAAGAAAGAGGTGGTGGTCTCTAGCATGAGTTGGTTGGATTTCGATATTTCCTGGATACAGCTTGTGTTGTCAGTGGTGACACCACCCTCATCAGCCTCTGTGGAAAGACATACACTGCAGATCTGGGGGTTCACTTCTGTAAAGGAGGTGTTCTCCTTCAGATTCACACCTTGTCTTGGACACTGCAGCATTTCACAAGAGGAAACTCAAAGAGAACTTTCAGCATTCATGCATCAGACCATTAACCTAAAATGAGAATGTGATTTCACTTACGACTTTGCACTGAAATATTGTAGCTGTACTGCAGTGGATAGTTTATAACTCCTATTGCTGAAGCACTTGCTAGCAGAATCACAATAGGAATAAGAAACTGGTTCCAGTAAAGTCACAAGGACAAACCCAAACTGCTTACTTTGTTCTATAAGTGGTTTAATGGGACAGGGCACAGAAGAAACAGAAGATCTGTCAGGGAAAATAAACAGGAAAAGAAAATACTATTTCAGAATAACTCATCCCAAGTAAATTGAGCTTTCTGAAGAAGCAGCACACAAACTTTTGGGTTTCAAGACTTTCATCCTGGCACCAGGCAATATACGATGCTTCACTTGACAAATGAGCCAAGCTCAAGAAAAACAACTCTGCTAGATTAAGAGAGCAAGGAGGGGTTGGGGAGAACTGAAGTGACACACAGCTCACCAAATACAGAACTTATATTACCGTAAGAGGTTAGTCAGCCTTCTGACGAGGCAGATAAACACACAGAGTTGAAACCCACAAAATCTTTTCCCGCACTTTGAACTAGCTGCAAGGTTGATAACACTATATTTTAGAAGTGTACAGAATCAAAGTTGCACCTCCTTACAGGGCAGAAAGCAGACACACAAATCAACACACAAGTACAAACTGGTGGCTTTGGTCAGATGTCTGTCCAAAGGCTTATATCTCAGGAAGTCTGTTCCTTTTGCCTTGCATTTCTTGCCCTTCTGACCCAGGGGCTCAGAGGTGGTTACCTACCTAAAATTGTGCTACTGCTGGAAGAGAAGGTTCGCTTTTGCTCTCCTGAAGAATGAGATAAGTCCCTGTAGGGATGGATGAAATTACACCCTCTACAAGGCTCTCTCTTATCTTCCAAGTCATTTTTCTTGAACCACATATTAAGAAAAAAAAAAAACCAAGAACAGTTGGAAAATATAGAGAAGACAGGTAATAGGAGGGCACTGTGAAAATAAACAGAATTCAGCATTGCAAAAATCAGCTTCACATTTTGATCTGGTTCAAAGTAGAGATGCATCAAATACCTAGGAAAAACAGAATTAAGGAGAGCATAGAAAATACCAAAGTCAGAGTATTCCCAGTTCCCACAGCTCAGATATTCACAGAAATCCTATTCCTGTCCTTCCCATTGTTACCACAAAGTTCAAACTCCTTTTCTTTCCCACAGCACTTTGGCCATGCTCCCATTCACACTGGATGCATTTGTTTGTAGATAAGGCCCCACAAGTCCACTCTCGGCAAGAAACATCACTCAGGACCCAAGCACAGAACTAGGAAACAAAAAGAGCCACAGCTGCTTGAGAGTTTCCTTTTAAAAGGGAGAGTGACAGCCATTCTGGGAGACCTTTGGGCAGGAGAGACCACACAGGTGATGAGACCATTGCTTCCAGCTGACACCAAAAGGGTGTGGGCTCTCCTTAGGAGCTGGCAGAGGTTCAGCAGCTGTTTAGGTATCTGCTTCATTCTTGCTGCAGGCAAATTTCAGCAGACCCACTTTCCAGAATGTGTTTAATAGCATACACTAAAACATCAGGCAAAACAAATGGGTGGACAGGGGTTATTTTAATGTGAAACAAACTAACCTGCAACTAATTGTTGGTATAGGTAATCTCTGCTGCAACTGCCTCTCCAGGATTTTGGAGCTAGGAGATCCATCCCTAGCAATCTGTTCCCTTGTCTTGACCTCCTTTGACTTGTTCCACCTTTCACCCCAGAAAGACAGCCAGTGCTCAGGGTCCATAGGATGTTCTTGCCCTTGGGGGTCCTTCTATGGAAGGGGGCTGAATCAGCTCTGTCCCATCTCTGTTGCAGAGGGATCCTACGGGGTGCTGTCAAACAACCACAACACATTTCTCAAGCTGCCAGCTCCTTAGCTTTTCCTAAGGAAGAGGTTTGCTAGCTAATATTTTAGTTTTTTCTTGTCCCTTTCAGAAGAGGGGACGGGGGAGGGGAAACCAGCAACAAGCCCTTGTAAGTAGTGATAGGGCCCTAAGGGCTTCTCCGCATTAAAGCTGATATGGTGGTGTAACTCCTACAGGCTGCTATTGTGGTTTGTGTTTGCACTCTCTACTCTTTAATTACAACTGTTGCCAACAACTGTTTACAAGACCACTTGCAGCTCTGTCTTGGAAATCAATTCAGATGTCAACAGTTAAACTAGTGAATGAGCTTAAAGCAAATGGGTAAACGCCATAAACTTGACACCAGAAAGTGTCAATCGCCAAAAAAGGAAGACTTGGACTTCTCAAGGCATGTGACAGGGAGGCCCTGTGACCAGCGAAAACATCGGGGGACACCAGCCCCTGGCTGCCAAAGGAGTGCATACGCAGTGGGGTGTGTGCACCCAGCCTGTCAGTAGCTTTGCTTTCTTCTGCAGCAATGACAGAACATATAACATTAATAATAATGGGATTCATAAATAGGATTAAACCCTCCAGAACATCAAAACTTTGGCTTCTCAGTACTTCCCATAAGACTGAGTGGAAATAAAACAGTTTCTCACTAGCAGAATGGGCTTGTGGAATAGACCAGAAAGAGCAGTAGTGGAGAGTAAAAATAAAAGACAAAAGTCCCCTCAGCCAACCTATGTAGTTTTAAGATGGAGCTTGGTAAATCTATGGGGGTGGCTGCCTGAGGTGCTTGGGCTCAGACATGCTCATGAAGGAGGTCTCTCCAGCTTGGTGCTCCCTCCAACTTCCTTGAAAGCACTGAGCTGTTCAGCTCACAGCTGCTGGGGTTTATTTCTTCAAAACCTTGGCTGCCAAACAAACAAAGCCGGAACAGCAAAGTGGTAACCAAGAAAATTGCCTTGCAACACTCAGCTCCAGCTCTGGTCCTGGCACTTTGGGAATTTGTGTCTCTGTTTCCTGTCTCCCTTCCCTCCTGTGGCAGGGGCTGCACTAGGACAGTCCCACCTTAGGGTGGCCCTGGGATGTGTGGCCATAGCACTGGCAGTCCCTTGCCCCAGCGGCACTCAGCCTGCCTCCCTCCGTCACACCCAGCTGCTCCACTTCATTTGGCTCGGCTGCTGAAATAAATTAATAGCCAGGGTTTCCCATGGTCAGCATGCTCTGTGGACATGGATCATAGCTTCGTTTTGTCAAGCTCGTGAAGAAGGTTGTAATGACAGCAATGGGAGTTGGTGCAATTGAGTAAAATGCTGGGAACTTCAGTTCAAGAAGGCAGGCCCCTCGCTCTCATTCCTGCTCCCCCAGCGTGCAGACGCTCCTTGTCTCCCCCCAAATCGGTGTTGTGGTGGGCACGCTTCCAGCCAGAGGGGATGAAAGGGATGGGTCAGAGGCCAGGTCCTCCCTCCTGACCCATGGGGTGTCAGCGGCAGTGAAAGCCCATCTATCAAACATAAGTGCTTGGTTATCGCAGAGGGAGTGCCTGGGGCTTTGTCTCCATGGGAAGATTGCACTGCTATCGTTCAGGGTATGAACACAAATTGCTGTGATCCCTTGGGGCCCTTCTGTGCTGGAAAAATGTGAGTCCTTAATGCCCATTAATTAACTCAAAGTAAGCTTTGCGGGAAATGTGTAGTTTTCACATGAATCAGTAGGTTATATTAAAGACCAGCTCTGCATATTTTATTTGCTGTATGATTCAGCAAAACTCTAGCATGCACGTAAGTTTAAACATGTGCTAGGAGCTCAGTGAAGGCAATGGGAGGTTGGTAAAATGGTGCAGAGCTTGTTTAGACTGCACGTGATTTAGGGATAGGCATCAGGAATCGAAAATTTTCAACACTTTACCTTGTACTGTAGTACCTGAATATGTCCTTCTCTCCTTTCTGGGTAGAAAACTGCTAGCACTGTGAGAATAAATAACTAAGACTCCAGGCTATGGAAGATTCAAGTTTGGCTTGCATAAAATTCAGTAGAGCTTTGTGGTCATGGTGCAGAGATGAGTGGGATTTTTCTGCAGGTTTAATTCAGCCTCTCTACAATAGGGACTGACAGCCTGGTTTTCTGCTTTCCTGAAAGCTGTTGCACTAGTACATGGAAGTGCTTTGTGCCAAGAGGCTACAGGACACTACTCTCTAGCCCAGATATGTTAGAGAGCTTGTGAGACTACTATGGAAAGCACTGGCAGCCTTGGAATGACAAGTTACTGCTATAAAGTTGTGAAGAGCATCTCCGAATCATCTGTGCTTTTTGCCTGGAATGTAGCAAGCGTAAGGCAGGAACCACAAGAAGGCAATTTCCCGTAGCTCTTTTCTCCTGCCATAAGAAGATGCTATAGGAGGGTCCCAGAAGCAGTGAACACACCACCCTTCCAGCTTGGGCTGCCTTGCAGCTTGGGCAACAGATGCAAGACCCAGGCTGTTTCCCATTCTCTCCTGCTCTACTTAGACTTCAAAAGGGCTCCCCTTCCTCCATGCACACAGCGTCACCACCACTGCCTAATGATTGCTCTTTAACCTTAAAAGATGACAGCGCTGTGCTGCACTTCTGTGATCCTGTAATCATATCTTCCTACAGACACCCTTTTCATGCAGCTTAAATATTTTACAAATACATGTCTAAGTACAAATCTACCGCATTAACTCTTGTATAGAGGGTACTTATTTTCAGCTAGGTGGCTGGGGTTCCTGTAAGTATAATTTACCATGCAGTATGACAGAGCTGGGCTAGAATGCACAGCTTTTACTAGCTAAAATACAATAAAATATGCTACACCGTGTTTCACAGATGAATCGCTTCTAAACCATGGCTTAAGTATTGTCTGTCACTATAGTTCCTTATTGTAATACTTTGTGAGAGCTAAGAAAAAGAGCAAGAAATTGCTCTTTAAATCTCCACAAAGGCTACCATCCAGAAGAAATTAGGGACATTTGTTCTTGGAGTCAGATGGGTTATGTGAGAGAAAGCTATACACAACAGGTTTTATTGGGGTGGAGGTGAGGGGAATGTGTTTTCACTTATTTATTTATACTATGTTTTATTCGAAGAATGTTCAAGGAGCATCTCATGGAAAAAAACTGGCACCCAAACTCTGTAAAGAGCAGCTGTGGTCCAACGGGTGCAGACAATCATTTCACCTCTGCCCCAGCTGCCAGGCCACCAGGGTAGAGATCCCAGTGGAGCAGAAGTTCCTGACACCTGCTTTGAGTTATCTCCCAAGATAATTCAAAGATAATATCTCATAAACATGTGGACAAAGCAGAGGAATAGGTCAGGCAAATAATCTACAGATAGTAAGATATTTCCATAATCATTAGGTGCCAAATACTGTCTGCAGTCCTTGCTTCAAAGAGGGGCAGTATTGGAAAGAACTACCCAGAGCAGAAGTCCACAGGAGTCACAGACAACCTCAGGAGGTCAGACAGTTATTTGGGAAACGGCCATACAAGATTCACGTCAAAGACCTTTGAACACTTCCCAATAACTAATATCAAACTTAAGTATAAAACTGCCAGAGTTAAAGAAAAGAGAGTAGTAATGATCTCCAAATAAATGCCTAGAGTCTGGCCGAAGGCTTTATATACCTGATGCGGTTGGAAGGCGTGTGCTTCATTTCTGCTACTAAATGCATCTCCACTTGCCAGATCCCCAGGTTTTCCAGCATTCCCTAGCCTGCCTGCGAGGGCCCTGGAGCCAAGCGTTAGGTTATCTCCAGGGCTGTTGAAGTCCTTCACAGAGTTTTCCTGTAGATTGCAGCAGGTTGTTCCTAAGCCAGACTCCCCGTGGGCTCTTCTCTCTCTTCTTTAAAGCTTCCACTGAAATAATGTAGTAAAGGCAAAGCTGGAACAACAGGGTTGTCACAGCTGGTAGCCACAGCTGTGAGTTTGGGCCAGAACACATTGTTCTTCCTTATACAGATGCTTTCTGCTAATAAGACACTACTGAGATATTTTCTTCTTTGGGGATCTAAAGCACGAACCAAAACTAAGGTCAAAGAGAAAGTCTATTTTTTCATTTACCATTTTGGCAGGATAAACAAGAAACCAGGAATGCTTCAGTCCCATCTGACATGAATAAATAACGCCCCTGTTATTCACTGTCTGTCAAAAGTTTCATCAAGACACAAACTCAGGTTCAGAAAGAGATCCAAAGGCCATTAAAATGCTATGTGATAGAAGAAAGCTTGACCTTGGGGGCAGAGCAGCTTGGCACAAGCGCAGGAGCGATGTATGCCTGGTGCCAGAGTGTGCATATACAAACGGCCTGATCCCTGCAGGGATTATCATTAGAGCTGCGAGCACCAGCTCGCACATCAGAGCTCCACTGGAGATACAATCCAGAGTGAAAGCAGGCCCAGCAAGCTTCTCCCCCTTGAAGATACTGCAGAGAAGCCTCCTCTCCTAATTATATGAAAGCAAGAGCTGCAACTCTTTCATCCTGAACTGCAGCATTTGGTTGAGGTGAAAAGCCGCTGGATTGTGTCTCACTGCCTTGTGTTCACATGTAGCTGAAAATACTGATTAGGAGGGAAAAACTGAGTATGAGCTCAGCGCCAGCTTTTTCTGCCACCTTCAAGGCGAAGCGTGATTCAAGATCATTGGAGATCTTTCTCACGCCCAGCGCCGGTCCCAGGCTCGCATGCAGTTCTATGTAGCTTGGTGCAGCTTCTCACTTTGCTCCACCCACAGAGTTTTGGTTTTCTGTCTTGAGCTGCACAGCTGAGTGTTTCTCAGTACCAAAAAAACACAATTAAGTTAGTTGGACTAGTGCCTTCCTGCACATTTTGTAAACAGCTTGAGACCGCGGGGTTTCACTATGTCTCATGACTTCTCCAGAAGGAGGGTGAGTCAGAACTGGTCAGTGAAGAAAGCTGTTGTGTCTGGGATCCCCACTTTATTTGTTTCAGAAGCTGGAAGGTGTACATTATGCTTTGCATGCATTGTTAGTTCACTTTCTTTAGTTGGCCCAGCAATCTGAGAAGGGAAAGCACATGGAGGGGAGATATTTTCTTTTCTCTTTTTGACAAAACCAGAAAAAAACTCTAAAACTTGCTAAGTACACAAGGTCAATTTTGTTGCAAGAACCTTCACAAAGCTTCACAAAGGCACTTCATCCAGAATAACTCAATCTCCAGGCAGCTGTAACACCCACTCACACCACTTCCCATTGAGCATCACCAGGTACCACCTCACCAAGTCCCCTGTGGTCCCTGAGGTCACACCCCTTCCTGACACAGGATGTTCACTCCAACACTGGGCAAAGCTGCTGGATTTGCCTCCCCTCGCTCCCCTGTGCCCACCACAAGCTGCAGGCACTTGAAGGCATGCAAATCTCCATCCTACAAACCTGACTTTGCTCACCCTCTCTTTTAGCCACCGAGATTTATGTATCCCCTCCGTTTTAGGTAAACTCTCTTCCCAGAGCATGACTGTAAAGGTAAGTTCAGGCATAAACCCATGTAAATTATACGGTTTGAGCTCCCTGGGGATTAGCATAGTTTCTGCAGTCTCTCTGCTGCTCAAGCTCCCCCGTATGCTCCATAATCATTTCCAGCTTCTTTCATGCTCCCTGACTCAGGGTTATAACTCAGACTGTCACTCTCTGTGCTGGAGAAGCTTCTGCTAGCTCCTCAGCTTGCCTGGGGATCAGTCTTCACACAGAACAGTCCCTGGGCAGGAGGGACGAGGTGCCGGTGCCACCCTGGGTGGCTGAGGGCAGCGGTGCCCTCCAAGGTGCCAGGACAAGAGCTCTGCATGCAAGATACCCCAAGAACAGAAACCAGGAGACAGGGGTCAGCCTGCTGCAACCTGCCTGAAGTCTGATTCTCATCATAGCCTTGTCAAGCCCCTCGTTTGCCAGGGCTCGCAGCAGGGCAGTGTGGCACACTGCAGAAAACCTCCCTACCCACGGACCGCATCAGGGCCAGTCTGGAGACAAATACAACTGTCCTGGGCTTTTATGTACCTTGTGCTGGAAAGTACTTGCTGGTTTATTTGGGGATAACGTGCTATTGGCTGAGAAGATGCATGTGTTTTTTAAGATCATCTATTTTACATCTAAATTGTGAAACTGAGTGAAACTTGCCCTTGCAGCAAATGACTTCTATAAAGATAGAAATGGGCATTGCTTATTGCCTACTGACTTCATGAATGAAAAACAGGCACATGGCATGAGAACTGAGCATTCACACTACAAACACTTGTATAATTATGGGAGAAGTACACATTAATGAGGGACCAACGAAATTTTCAGTAAGTGCAAAGTGTATTTAAAAGGAGAAGAAGGTTCCTAGAGCTTTTGAAGTCAGAAATTGTTAAACAGCCAGAGGCTGGAAATTTAAAATTCCTTCACATCAGGGTTCTCGGATCTGTGATCAATAGGGATTAAGTCAGACAGGACTTTTCAAAGCCTCTAGCTTTATTAACAAATAGGAAACTGAAATATCGAGGCACTGCTGGAGACACCTGTGAGATCTCAGTGCCAAGAGAGAGGTGAGGGGATAGAGCATTGCCTCTCCAGTGTCGAGGCAGCAACGTGAGCATCTTACCAGGCTGACTCAACTATAGCCACAGAAATGAGATCTAGATGCTAATTTCCCTTCTTTTGATGCAGGCCTGACTATCTCCTGATCTCATGCCAGTCTGCAGAGGAGGTTTCCTGCCAAATTCTAGACACCCTACTCCTAAGTGTGCTATTGTGGTACACATTTCCCGTCAGCAGCTCTCCATTCCAACAGCGTGGCACTCAGTACATGGGTTTTGCTTCCTTCTTGATGACATTATTTTTCTCCTTTGTGAAGAAGAGGCCAGCCGGGTACAGGAACAAACTTTTGGCAGACAAACATTTTAGCAGGGCCTGTTGCAATAGGACAAGGGGTAATGGTTTTAAAATAGACGTGAGTAGATTTAGACTGGACAGAAGAAATACATTTTTTATGACAAGGTTGGTGAAACCCTAGTCCAGATTGCCCAGAGAGGTGGAAGATGCCCCATCCCTGGAAAACTTCCAGGTCAGGCTGCACGTGGCTCTGAGCAACCTGATCTAGTTGAAGATATCCCTGCTCATGGCAGGGATGTTTAACTAGATGACATTTAAATATCCCTTCCAACCCAAACTGTTCTATGATTGACGATCTCTGCTGCCCTGGGAAGAAGCTCCACAGCACCCTGGCAAAGGAGGCAGAGGCTGTCAGGAGCTGGCAGACAGGCCTTACCTGTGATGGAAGGAAGCTCCCTGGCAGTTTCCTGCAGCTCAGTGACCAATTTAAAACCAGCTCTAGAAAGCAAAATACATTTGCAGGCAGACAGCAGGCAGGGAGGGCAGAAACAGCTACTTGGCATTTTCTCCATTTGCAAAGATCAATGCCCCTGATTTTACTCTAGTAAAACCTGGTCCAATTGGCTTTAATTCGTTTGCCTGTTTTAAGCTTAAAGCTTTTCAGATTTTCTCTGGAGAACCTCAAGTGAAAACAGAGCAGGTCCTCTTCAAAGCTCTGTCTGAGTCAGGGTACCTTCCCAGGGAGCTTCTGCAGGCTCTTCCAGAGCCTTTTGCAGAACTTGTTTCTGCTGTTACTTAAAGCCCTGAGCTCTTGGAGTTATAAATGAAGCAGGCTTCCCCCTTCTACTCCTTCGTATCAGAAAACAAGCAGACTGAGTTGTAAAAAGAGCTCTACATGTCACGTGAAGTTCAGCTGCTCAGATTTCTAAATATTTGGACCCATCTGAGTGCTTGCAGATCTGCATTTTCATGTTGTCTAGTCTTTAGACCACTATGCAAAATGACCCAATGAGGCTGCATCAAACATGGGTTTGCTTATGCCCTTCATCTCAGTATTTGGACACACCATCTGCACTCAGTATGCTGCACTTCTTGTAGCCATACCACTTAACTTGAATGCTATTGGTGATGATCTACAGGCTGGCCTCAAGGTTAGATTTGCTGTTCCTATGGTGAACCTCACCCACTTGAGGCATACATGCCTGCTAATGATAGCTGGGCGAGCTGGGCAATTAGCAGCAATTTTTTAAGTGAGGTTGAAGAGCTGGGTGTACCACAAGGAAGGCCAAGGACTGCAGTCTCCAGGGCAGGAGTGAAAGATGGGACATGTACATCACCAGAGCCTCCAGGACCGATTTAAACATCTCCTTCACCATATCATCTCCAATTCCATTCCATCTGGATGGGATTCATGGCCTGCCACTCTGCTTAAAACTCCCAGGCACACAGAAGAGCAGTCAGAGGGTTGTGCTTATCCATGCCCACTGGCAGCAATCTTGAAAACATCAGCCAAGAGCTGGAGCCTCCTCAGGCCAACGTGTCTGTTCCCTCCCTGTATAACCCTGCACCGCACCTTGCCCTGCCCTGGAGCAGGGACAGGACTGGGGATCCCATCTCTCTGCTCTCTGAGGACTCCTCTTAAGAAATGCCTGGTTTAGGGGTTACAAGACAGTCTTCACTTGCTCCTGTCACCTGAGGAGGACAAAGAACAATTGATCCAAATATCTTTCTTTTTTTCTCTTTTTATATCAACAAAAGAGAAGAGAAATTGGGATTCTTTCCCTTTCTTGGCAGTTTTCCATTTGAGTATGGACTGAATAAAGTGTTACTGAATAAAGCATCCTGGGCCCATACATGCAGCATCCAGGCAGCAATTCTATAAAAGAGGAGCAAAGATTAACAGCTTTCCTCTGATCAGATCCAGAAATCAATTTCTTCTCCCTGTAGGGCTCTTTTTATTTAGCACTTTCTGCAGTTTTACTAAAGTTACAAGTATGCTGCCTTTTGAGGAAAAAAAATAGACTGCAAAATTAAGAAATCCAGTCCCTTTCTTTTTATATCTAGCAGGTGCAACTTACCAAAAGAGATTTCCTTCTCAGCAGATACTGTACCCAAACACTGTGGTTTCATTTACAATATTTCCTGCGTGAATGAGCTAAGCCCTGTTGTTGCCACATCTTTGGATTTACGATGTGGTCAACAGTTTGTTATTATCTTCTCAGCCTTCCAATTGCCTTTGTCTCGCTCGGGTGATGAGCGAGGCTGAGGTGAGTCATCTGGCCAGTGGAAACTGCTCTGCATCTTAACCAAGTGGCAGCTTGAACCTCCGGGAACCCCAGTAGCGCATCTCAGCCAGAGATGCATTTTAATGACAAATGGCTGAGACGAACATGAGTCAGAGCCTGAGTCTGTTGTCCTCGGCACAACATCATCACATTGACTGGCGGAGCAAAATGTTTTATGTTGCTGTGAAAGGAGCCGACACGGCTGGAGATTTAATCATTTCGGATTCATCTTGGCATGACGCCACTAGTGCGTATAAATGGAGCGTTTAATGTTTAATGTGCTCTTCTGACTGAGCTGTGACCTTCTCATGCAATTGTATGTTGGGGATTTCCGATGCTGTGTCACTACAAGCAGTATTCCCACTGTTGCTGTTTGAAGTGGGTGAAAACCACGCAGCCTGACACAGCAGCCTACCCTGCCAAGGCTGGGCATTCAGCAAGAGCCTGCGACCAGCCTTGGACCAGTGGGATGGCCAGAGTCTCCACTGGTGGCTTCTTGACTCAGCAATGCATGGTTGTGGTGCATAATGTGACACTCCAGGGCGTGGTTTCACTGACTGTGTCAGTCAGCCCCTACCAAATAACTGCAGAAGTTCAGAAAGGACATCCCTCTGACAATGTGTCACTTGCCTTGGGGAAATACAACCTGGAAAATAAGGTAGGAGCACCTGCAGGAGCCTCCTCTTCCTCCACTTCACTCCAGGTCAGCTTTCCACAGCTGGAGACCACAGTAAGAGGAGACTGGAAGGTCTACATCCCTGTGAAAGCATTGGGAGACCTGGATCTCTGCCTTGAATTGTGCAAAAGTAGAATAAGGACTAAAATATTGTGGAAATCAGATCAAAGGGGAAAATGCTTATTTTGTGCATATATTTTTCTTCCATTTCTCTTCCCAGCCCAGCAAAATGACAGACTCCTACAACATGCAAGCTTCCTGAGGATGCCTTTATCAGCCAAAACAGGGATTGTTTGCAGTGTTCCTTCTCTTTCCTTCTGCCAAATCATTTTTATTGGCTTGCTTGGTTTCCGCTGCATGTGCTTCTCACTTCTCCATCAGAGGAAATGAGCAACACACAGGCTACACGTGAGAACAATATTAAAGAGAAAGAACTGAAAAGCACTTAATGCAAATTAACCTAGGATCAGATCAAGCGTAGCCACTGCTTCCAATCTAATGTCATTATTGGTTTTTAAGAAGTATCTAGGTGCTTGGAGGAAATTTCAGGTGTTGCTTTTATTTTGTCCCAGTGTGGGTCAGACAGAACACAAAGCAAACTTCCACATGCTGTGCCCCAAGGAGACTACACTCCAGTTCCTTTCTGTCTGGAGAATCAGGTATAAATTGTTGCTTGAACATTTCAAATTCTAAATGTGTCAGGATTTGCTCTAGTCAAACTCAGCACTACCGCTCAGAAATCAGGTCTGAATGTGATACAATCTTTTCCTTGAGCATTTCCTCTCCACTGCTAAATCTTACATCACTTTCAGTATGTTGAGTTTCTTGGTTGGGTTTCCTGGGACTGGAATGGACCTCAGGAAGCTGCTCATCTCCTTCTCCAAGGAAGGACTGGGTATTAAAGTCATCCCTGACAAGTGTTCACTGTTCTTAAAGACCCTTCCAAGGTGGAGTCTTTTCTCCTCCTCACCTCCCAAGGTGAGCCATTTAATGTTTCATAACTGTGGAAAATACACGACATCTTGGGAAAATCTCCAGAGTATTACTTCAATCCCACTCTACCACCTGCTTCAGTTTTAGTAATGACATCTCTGCATCAGATAAAATCTCTAACTAGGTATTTGCAGGACAACAGCACACACAGGTACCACCACAGTGAGAGAGCTTCCAGGAACAAACGGATTTCAAGAGATTTGCTGAGCTTTAGTTGTAAGGTTAACTCTGGATATAAGAAAACACAGAGGGCCTGTAAGATAGCAAAAGAAGAGCTGGGTTAGACAGAGTGGAATGGTCTAAGAGCAAAGATCTGCCCTGACAAGCATCACTATCCAGTGGGAGGTATGTGTGACCTTACGCTGGGCAGTTAACGCAGTCAAACATCAACCTTTCTGTTCAGAATTACAGGATGGGTCTTTCTATGAAGTAGACATCAGCCTACTAGGAACCAGACAGGAATTAGCAACTCATATTAGAGCACTAAACACCATCAAACAAACAAGAACATTTGCTTGTTAACATAGGCTTGATCTTGAACCAATACGGTGGAAAACTGAGTCATCCCGACTCTGTTTACTGTTAGCAATAAATGCTGAGAAGAGAGCAGCCTCCTGGAGTGCCTCCTGCCACCAAGCCACATAGAAATGGGCGATACTTTGCAGAGCAAATAGACAGGCTGGCTGCTGTGACAAGGAGTTTCCTAGTGGGAAATGGTTCAGAGCAGAGTGAAGCTCACTGTGGTTTCAGTTCGCATGTTCCATCAGATTTCATCTCCACCAAGTGCTTGTGCATGCCCAGTTCTCGGGAACATATGTATTATGATACATAATTTAACTTCTCTGGTAAGAAGTTCAGCTGGGTTCCTTGCTCAAACACTCAGCCAAACTGCTCAGAAGGCTTGTTGCACCTCATTCAACGGCTTCCAGTCCCAGCTGTTTCCCATGCTGAGAAACGCAGTTGCTGCCTAACAACCTTTCTTGTTGCTCAGGTCTTTGGGGGACAGGAATGTTTCTTCTTTCCTCCTGTGCCACTCACAGAGCCCACAATCTGCTCCCACATCCCTCAGCTCCGGGTGCAAGAAGCTGAGTCTCACAAAGGTCAGAGATGGACGTGTAGATCCAGGGCTTGATCTAACCAACTAAAGTCAAAGTCAATACCACTGTGGAGCAAGAAACCATAGGCATTCATGTCCTACACAAGGATACATCTTGCCTTGTCAGTATTTGAAAACATTCCCAGGTTCCAATATGGTTTTGGTTTGTAAATGTTTTTTTTTTTTTAAAAAAAATCCTCTCACAGAGAGAGGATTTTTTTAATAAAACACTATTTGACAAAAGAATAAAGTTGGGATTTTGCTGAGGCCAGAGGGCCTAGATAACACCACTGAGATATGAAACAGTGCTCAGCTAACCTGACTAATGGGCTTATCTGTATGGTCTATGGGTTTTCCTTTGTCTCCTAGCCAAAACTTGAGAAAACACCTGCAGCAAAAAAAAAAAAAATCTTATCTGTACTCTTCAGTTTTCTTCTCTTCCCTCCCACATCTCTTCCACCACATGTTATGAATAGTTTCTTTCCCTCCTCCCACTATCCCATTTATCAGCACAGCACTGGTATTGTTAAAATAATGCTACATTTCTAGGACTAGGCTCCAAGACTAGTTGGAAGAATTTGCAACTCTTACACATTTCTTTTGTTCAACGAACAGCACTAAGATGGGAGCAAATTGTGAAGGATGTTCAGGTTAATACTCCTGACCTCCCAACTGAGATTGTATCTCAACACCAGTGTGTGCCAGCAGTGTGGCAGTTCATCTGAGCAGTGGTGACACTAAGCAGCTGTGAGTCCCTCTCGGTTAGCTACCAGTCCCAACCTAGCAGATACAACAGCGATGGAAAAAAGCAATAATCAAAGTGCAGGTGGGGACCCTGGCTGCTTACCAGAAGCTTAAGGAAATTTTGAGTAAATCAGAACAGGTTGTTGTGGCCCAGGGAACACGGGGACAGCTGAAACATTTGCAGATGGCTCATGTGGAAGAACAAACCAGTGTAGGTCCCCAGCAGCATTTCAATAGAGAGGGAAGATGCGGGATGCACAGGAGAATAAAGCAGAGCCCCAGCCAGAGGTTTGGAATATGGGTGACTCCGATCTAGTGACACTGAGAGGAGGAGAGAGCCAGGTGCTTGGGACTCAACCTCGACATAGCTACAGAAGCTACAGTGACAAAATGACATCTCAGTCCCAGGTTAATTTATTGTAGGAAGAGAAAGCGGACAAAGGATGTCAGAAACACGTGCAAACAGAAAAGCAGATGACTGCAAATACCTAGAAAGAGAGCTGACATGGGATGCAACTTAACATACTTTAGAGACATCTCTCTATTCCCCTCAGCCTGGTGACTCTGGACTCCCTTTATAGTTACAGGAGAGAAAGAGGCCCATTTACAGAATGATTAATCTGACCTATTTTAGACATTTACTCTAGCATACAGTGACTCATGTCCTTGGGGTGCCCATCTCTTTCCTATAAACAAGAGTCTAGACAAGTAGCTCAGATGTAGAGATCCACAATTAGATGTCTACATTTGGACAGATGAATTCTGCCTCTAATGTTCAACTAGAAATCAACCTAGAAGCTATGCCAAAGACAGCTCTGGTTGATAGCAGCGATAGGGAAGAGAAACAGGGTCATTCATTCTTTTTGATGGTGCATAGCTCCCTGCACAAACCACTTAAAGCAGTAGCTAAAAGATTAACCATCCTGCAAATGGCTGCAGTAGTACCACTGAAAACAGCAACAGGGACCAGTAAAACAAGATTCATTATTGCAACTATTTTTCTAACCTGCACCTGTGTCTAATTAAGTGGTGTCAGATCCCTTTTCAATCAAAGGCATTTGGCAAAAGGAAGCAAAAATCAAACCAATTTGTCATGCAATCTCCTCTCGAGAGTAATGCCATGGATGTGCGTCTGGCCGTGGGCTTCCACTCTTCCAGGGCTGAGAAAACAGAAGAAAATCTGATGCCAAATCTCTTGCTAATCCCAAGGGTCCCTTCTACCATCACCACAGCTGGTGCTCTGCTTTCTGGCATGGGGCTCTCAGGAGTCCCTTGGGGCTGAGGGAGCTAGCCAGACCTCAAAAGGCTTTAGAAACCAATAATCTGGACAAAAAGCCACGTCAGACCACTGAGAAGGCTTTTTGTTTTGACAATTTTAACGTAGTTCTCATCTCAGCCTGTCAGTCTGATTTCCTATCGCTCGTACATCCACACTGTCTGTGTCTCCCTCAATAACTTTGAACTCATTGAGCAATTTCAGCCAAATTTGACAGAGATAACAGCCTCAGAGTTCCTCAAAGGTTTGCAAAAATAGACATCCACGTGAAGGAAAGAGATGTTATATGAGTAACCTCAACTGAACAAAAGGCTGCAACATGTGCTCAGCCTTGATTAGACACTGAAGAATCTACAAGGGAAAGAGCCATTGCAGACCCCTCAGACCCCAGCCCGGGGGACAGTTTTCCTGAACTCCCCAGCAAACCAGACACACAGCCCCAGAACAAACCAGGCTCAGTTTAATCCAGTAGCTGCAGAGCCCCTGGGTTATTCTCTAAGTGCTTTTGGTAACACTTGACTTTGTGTGGTGAAACTTCAGTTGTCTCAAATTAAAACAAAACAAAACAAAACAGTTCTATTTTAACATTGCAACTTCAGCTTCAAATGCATAAATTCAGGATATTTATCTCACTGAGCTGGGTTTTGGAAGGGAAAGGTAAGAATTTTCTGATGCAAAGCATTTGATAGGAGGTTCTCCAGCTTCTGCTGCTCCTGCCATGGCAGCCACTGCCTGGGCAGCATTTCCCACGGAAGCATCATCCCTCATGGATCCCAGGCAGAGACCATGCCACAGCCCTGGCTGGCACTGGCAAGCCAATGTCCCTGTCCTAGATGGGGATCCAGGAGCTGCTGGCTGTCCTTCCCACATCCCACAGGGAAAGTTGGGGAGCTGTCATCTAGTTTCTGGTCCCACTGAGCTTCAGCTATGCTTTGGGTCCCTCAAAGCTCTCTGTGTGCTCTGCCAACAATTTGCAGTGACAGGAGGAGATGCCTCCCAACTCCTCAGAGCCCTCTTGCTTCCCACTGATAAGGGGTGAGGACACAGTGTCAGGGAGCCTTGCAGAGAGAAGCTGGAAGTGGGATGTAGCTCTCAGTTCAGGCTGGCACCATGGGAGTCAGGCTAATGGGGCTCATAGGGATGCTGTGGTTGTGGATGAAAAGCTCCATGGGAGCAGGGAACTTTGTACACTCTTGGCCAAATTCTCCATGGCTAGCTCCCCAGCAGAGCTGGGCGTCTGGCTGTAAGAGCAGCACTGCTCCAGGAGTCCAGGGATGGAGGGAGTCGATGCTGAGTTACAGCTGGATGCTCCTCACACTGGGTGGCTGGGTGCCACCCACACTGCATGCCAAAGGGATTTACCTGTAGGAAGAGGGCAGATGAAGAGCTAGTAAATTACAAATCCTTTCCCCAGCATCAAACAGAGCCATAGGCACTCCCAGCCCAAGACTAGAAGACAGCAGGGAAAAGCAAGGATAGCTTTGTCTTCTCCTTCTGGCCCAAGTGTTGGGACTGGCACCAAGCCTGTTGGGCCAGAGTCAGGGTTTCATTATGGGGAAACACAATTTTATCAGCCTGTACAAAACCTTTCAACATCTGGGCATGGGAGGGGCAAGAGTTGTGAGAACGAGAGGGAGGAAATCTGCAGCACCATCTGATTTATGTGTTCACCTCTCAACCCTCCCCTTTCCCTTCCCACACCACCCCAAGCTGTAGCACCTGAAAAGGCTTCCCATGAGTCCTGCTGTCCTGGAGGAAGCAGTCGCTATAAAATGGCCAGCACAGGGCTCTCACTTCCTCAGTTGCTGCCCCTCACCGGAGTGCAGCTATCCAGCCCTGCTCAGCCCATGCCTGGGAAATTCCTCCGGTCTGCCCCTCCGGTGACCCCCCAAGCCATGCGTTTTTATTCCCTGCCTGACCTTATCACTCCCACAAGTGGCAGAAGCCGAAAAAAGCCAGAAATATATGCTTGCAGTGGGCTGCCACAGTTTCAGCCAAAAACCACAACAGCATCAGAAGTGGGGGGCTGACTCAGAGGAAAGACGCACATAAAAAGTTCCAGACATCCTGAAGTGCTCAGACGATGTGAAGGCAGGCTGTCGGCCACCCTGAGAAAACACAGATAAGCCAGAAACCCACATCTCACGTTTGCCAGAGCTCTACAAGCTGGAGGAGAGCTCAGTCGCTCTGTGACCAGAGCTGCCTGGTTGCCAGAAACTCCTAACCAGCAGCTGGGGGAACGGTGGGTGAAGATGCTCGTTCTAGGCACCACCTATGCCTTTAAGACACACACCAACCACTCAGATATCACCTTGTTTTCAATACATGTGTTTCCCTCCCAGCACAGCTTCTCCTGCAGTTCACGTAGCATAAATGACGCATTTTGCTACTTCATTTATTTTAAGCAGGCTCTATCACCGGCATTAGAGAAACAAACCTCCCTCCTCTTCACAGCCATAAAGTTAACAGACAGAATCACAGAATCATAGAATGGTTAGAGTTGGAAGGGACCTTAAAGCTCATCGAGTTCCAACCCCCCTGCCATGGGCAGGGACACCTCCCACCAGAGCAAGTTGCTCAAAGCCCCATCCAGCCTGGCCTTGAAAACCACAGCCCTGAGGAATACCAGGCATTCACAGCAGCTATACAGCAAAGCTGCACTATGCAAAATGTCAGGGGTACCAAAGACCATACCACATTCAGCCAAGCTCTTTCAGATGGCCACACTCGGCCCAGCACTCCCACCACCCTCTCTTCCCAGATGGCATCACCATCTCTTGATGACACATCAGGGCTGCAAAGCGTGCCTTAACAACCACATGAGAAATGGGGTTTGCTCATCCAGGAGAGCAGTGGTGGAAGAACCTGCTGGTGGGGTGCAGAGCTCACATGTGTGCGGGAGACTCTGTGTTTGCAGCAGTGGCTTCTGATGGTTTATTACACGCTCTTCGGCTGATTGATAGCTTACCATGGAGCTGTTAACGCAGCAATATCCCAGCCCTATTTACAGACATCTCTGTACATTTACTTTGTCACAAGTAAACTCTGCACACAGCAATAAAGCTTAAGGTAACAACTTCTTCAGCACAAAGCCAGCAATTTCCTGTCGGGTTGTTTTACGGATGGCTAATTCTGGGGTTAATTTTTGGCTGTGGCTCCAAAGTTGGCTATGCAAAGTGGGGATGAGGGGAAGGAAAAACACCAGGCTGTGCCGCTGTGCCACTCTGAACTGTAGCATCCCTGCTCTGAAGGATGAACGCTGAGGTGCAGATCCATTCGTGCTCCTGTGTCATTGCCCACAGACAGCAGGAAAAGCAAACGAATGTGAACCACAGGTCTCAGCTTAACTCCACATGTAAATTATTTTATGCATCCTTCTCAAAACCACGGACCTCAGAATAAAGAGCTGTGACATGAGAGGGGACCACAGTGGGTTTCTCCTACAGAGGCCTTTCTGGGAGAGATGTGCAGAGCCAGT
Organism: Thinocorus orbignyianus; assembly: GCA_013400375.1. Taxonomy (NCBI): domain Eukaryota; kingdom Metazoa; phylum Chordata; class Aves; order Ciconiiformes; family Thinocoridae; genus Thinocorus; species Thinocorus orbignyianus. Next base: position 290,576 of record VXBW01007044.1, read on the forward strand.
CATCTCCACTCACTCCTTATTGCATTGGAGCACTACTGGTGTGACCTGGGTGGACACTGTGACCCACACTCCCGCCACTACTGGAGGAAGCACTCTAGCTAGCAGTAGCTCCACCAGCCCTGATGGCCGTGCACAGGACAGTAAGGCATTACCAGCAGCCTGACCAAGCCTGCAAGTGCCTGTGCAGACTTCAACACCCTTCTCTGGAGCATATGGAAACAGCACAGTGAGGCTGTAAACCTGGGAGCTGAGCTGCAGATACACGCTCCAGCCTTCTTGCTCCCTGCCTCTAGGAAAACAAAGAGGTTATTATTGCTCTCCCCCACCTGCATGCATCAACCTTCACGTGCTGAAACTAGGAGCTTAACATCTCTAGCCTCCTGCTATAATTAGCACAGAGAGGGCATGTCTGAGAACAGGAGTCTATTTTAAGTGTCGTGAGTCACCTTCCAGAGACGCATATCCTTTTTTTTTTTTTTTTCACTGACCATATAGAAAGATCTGAAAGTAGACACCTAAAATAGGTGGCATAAATATGTAGTGAAAGCTTGGAGTACACTGCCCTTTAACTGGGTTATGATGTTCTTCCTTAACAAGGGTGTGAAAACACTTTGTCACATTGAAATCTAAACAGCTGCACCTAGGAGGGCTGTCAGCAGCCGATGCACAGAGGGGACAAGATGATGCTGGTGGAGTTTTTGCAAACCATCTTGGTTCAGCATCATAATCTCACTGGAAAATAGCAAACTGAGCTGCTCTTGCCTTGGTGTGAGCCTGTCTTGCCTTCCAGCACAGATACTGAGCTGTGAGAAAACGGCTTTGGTACTGCTCTAAAGTAGAGAAAAGTTAATATAATTCCATATATAGAAAGAAAGGCCAAAGGATTAGGAGTTCCTCTTGATCTCCAAAAGGTAGGTCTATATGAAGCACCTTCATTTTTGGCTGTGGCTAACAGGAGAAGAAACAAAAGATAGGAAAAGGCATCCTCTTGATGCAGTCCTGCATCAGGGGAAGAGCTGCAGTGGAGCTTCAGAATTTTTCCACACTGCAGTTGAAGGTTTGGGGGCTTCTCCTTTTCCTCTCATCTTACTAGTTTTTTCTATTTTTTCCACTGAATTTCACTCTGCTTTCAAAACAATTTCAGATAATAAAATTTTGCATTGTTTAGAGGATCTCTTCTGTTTGCAAGGGCCAAATCCTTCACCTTTTTTGCTTATTCCTGTTGAGATCTTGCTTCCTATTGTTCCACTGCTGTCTAGAAACTCCTAAGTCTCCTGTTTCCATTATGAGCTGTTGTATTTGTACCCTTTCGCCCCTTCCCCATTTATCCTACAGCAAGATCCCCCTTCAAACTCCTCAGCTTCCATGAAGGCTCCTTCAGCTCCTTTTTTAAATACTTCAAAGCTTTAAAGAATGAACTATACTTCAGCTCTGCATCCTCTTAAAGAGCTCGCTGAATATGCTTCTTGTTATTTTTAAGAATCTGTTAGAATTAAACTCCAGTAAAAAATCTGCCACCATTGTGGGGGATAGCACATTAATCAAAGACACAGGCCTCTCCCCAGCCACCTCGGCAGAGCCCAGCCTGGGATTGATAAATTGCACCTGGAGGTAACTAATAAATCTGAGAAGTCATTTGCTTTTTATGAACAGGAGCAGTGGGGGATCCAGCTGCCGAAGGAATTTGGGTGGAAGGAGAGCAACACCTGGAGCTCCCAACATGTTTCCGTTCCTATTCTCCTGCTCCCTGTTGCACCTGATGTCGACCCAGAGACCCACCACCAAGCAGTCCTGCCATGCTCAGGTGGGAAATACTTAAATTAGGCTCTGGGTTGGTTTTTCTTTTTTTTCGGAGGCGCATGGCAGAAGTACAACCAGTACATCTTCTGCTGGTAGAGGGTCAGTGGTGGTGGCAATGCTGAGTACAGCTTCAGTGTCCCAGGCTGGCAGGAGAGGGAAGGATGCACTGGGGTTGTCAAGCACTGGAACAGGCTGCCCAGGGAAGTGGTGGGATCACCATCACTAGAGATATTTAAAAGATGTTTGGTGCTGAGGAACACAGTTTAGTGGTAGATTTGGCAGTATCAGGTTAATGGTTGGACTTGATAATCTTAAAGGCTTCCTCCAACCAAAATGATTCTGTGACTGTAAAGCACTGCCCAAGTCCTGCCAGGGGCCTTGCAAAGTGGAGATGCTTTCCCCATCCACAGCACTCCACCTGTGCTGGAGGAGGAATTTCATTGTTTTCAGCCTGAGTGCACCAGAGAATCTCTGGAGAGGGGCAATGCTGGACTTGAATATAGTGTCCTAGGACTCCCCAGCTCCACTCACCCAAATATCGCTGCCTTGCCCCCACCCAGTGCCCTGAGCAACTATCCCTGTTCCCGTGCTCAGTTTGAGTATTATCTCAGAAGTTTGGGAAACATATTCCTCACCCACCTTGTTTGGAAATGTTTTTATGATGCCCCAATTATAAAAATCAACAAGAAATAGGATAAATCATTAATTACGCATCTGGTCCTAGACAATACTCCAACAAATTCCATTCAAAAGCATGGGGTCAAGAAAAATCTATCTGCTGTAGTACTGCACAAAATATAATTTCCTGTTTTCTCCAGATCACAACTCCCCATGGTAAGCAGCCTTTCATACCTATGCATTTCACCGAGCTGAACGTGGTTGCTAGCAAACACACACCAACCACCGACATTTCAGATGATACTCGGAAGGGAGGATCAGAGACAGGACGTGATCACAGGAGAGATCAGGCAAGACATGGTGTAAAATGTTTCCTCCCTCCTCTTTTCTTTTCTTTTGAACATCATTCGGGCAGCCTGGAAGAGCTTTCCCAACAGTTTCCCCAGAGAGCCAGGAGCATGCACAGGCAACACAACTCAGCTACTGGTGTAGGAGAAGTGGTCTGGCTGGCATCCACTCTATCCATCACGGGAAACAATTACTTTTCTTTGATATGGGATCTCTTAGGCATTAGAAAACAATTTAGATGTAGAACTTCAAATCACAAAGCTGCACTGATGGTTGTTTCCCCCTCCCCAACCTTGTGGAAACTTGCTTGGAAATTCAGAAATGGCTGGGGTTGAGTCCTCCAAACCAAGGCAATTGTTATTCTGCTCTGGCTTTGCTGGGCTCTCCCAATGCTTTGATTCATTGTGTATCGAAAAGGACCTGTGCAATCTAAACGTCCCTTTTTCAAAGCCAATCTGTTTCTGGGTATGGAGGATGAAAGAAGAGTCTCTTCTGTGCCTGTCAGTGCCACTTCTGGGGGATAAATCCATCCCCTGGGGCATCGTGTACGGATCTGGTTTAAGGCAGTGTGACCATGCTGTGCCTGCCCTCAGTGCAGAGCATCTGAGCTAAAGCACCCACAGGGGACGAGCACTTACTGACAGACACCAGTGAGCTGGAGTATTTTGATCCCACTCTGGCCCAGCTCAGGACTGCAGTGACAGGAATTGTCCTAGGAGAGGATGGAGCAGGAGAGGTCTCCTGCTCTGACCAATGAAGGATCTCTCCACCTCTCACCGAGGGGGAAGCACCACAAAGGCAGGATATCCCTGTTCTCTCCCTGGCACAAGAAACCACAGTGGTGCTATGCTGTCTATACCCCAGCCTTGTGCTCCAAGGATGGTCATGGAACTGAGAAATACACCCTGCTCACTTAGAGCCACCAGAGATGGAGTGGATCAGGATGCCACATCCAGTGAAAGGTCTCAGAGCACTCCTGGTCTGCCTCTGGTATCCCCATCATGTTCGTCATAATGGAACGTCAACCCAGAATCCACCCCCTTGGCCATAATCAGCAGCTGTGACTTTTTTATCCCCCCTTCATAAACAAGGCTGCTCTGATATTTGTTCACAACATGGGCTGTGTGTAGCATCAAGGAGAGATTACTTACTGCCAATTACAACGTTAAAGTTCAAGTGGAACGAAGTACTAATTGCCTTGTTATAGCTATTAAAGCTGTGTTATGCAAGCAAGGCACTCTTAAGAGTATCTGCATGCTGCATGGTGATACACGGGGTATAATGTGAACTGCTAAGAAACAATTGCTGATACAGTCATAGCTTCTTTAATAATTAATTTATATATTTTATGTATATATAGAAAGGTAAAGAATAGAAACGTTCAAGGTTTGGCAGGGGGATCTGCAATGCACTGAAAGCAACTGGTCACTGAACTCCTAGCCACCAAAGCAGAAGACCTTGCACCATACATAGCAAATCCAAACTCTTGGAAAACACCAAATAGAGCAAGAACAGCTGAGACATGAACTCAGCTTCCAGAACCACAGTTCAAACCCGTAGAGTAGTGATCTTCCTCCAGATTAGAGGCCATTTTGACCTAGAAACCTAGAGACCTGGAGCAAGATGTAGACAAAGAGCATGAAGCTCCCAGCCTGAAGGAGTGGGTACCTCCATCCCCTGCACTGTTCAGCCAGTACTTCTGTCCCACACACAGCTCCCAGCTGGCAGGAGGCAGATCTGTCTTTCCCAGTCCTCCTGTAGGCTGCAGATGTGCTAAAATCACCACAAAACTTGGTTGCTGCTGCCCTGCTGGTCTCCAGGGGATGCTATATAGCCAGGGAGGTTTCAGCCCCCTCCATGTATCAGCAGATATCTAGTTCACAATTGTGGGACCAGAGCAAGGACAAAGATTTCAGTCTTTACTTCTTGAAAGGCTCCTTTACTGGTTCAGGTTGAGGACAGCAGCAGAGCAAACACTGTGGCCAGCACCTTCCATTGTGGTTGGCTGGACACTTTTAGAGATTAAGGGAAATAATGTGGAAAAAGAATCTCCTTTCTGTACACCAAGAAAGTACACAACCTGAAGCTTTTTTCACTGTGCAGAGGATGAGGATTTGGGGCGGCCTGTTCTAACACCCGGTAAAGCTGGTGGAAATATTTCTGACTATTTCAGTGGACCCGACTGAGGAAAGACTGGTGCTTAAAAAGTCCTTTAACCCTAAATTCAACTCTCTGAGACCCAGGTCTGGTCAGATTTCTACTTCTGTTTTTTTTTTTTTCTGGTGGGTTGCTTGCTAAGAGGAGGAAGATAAGAGCTGGAATTCAAAAAAATAATCATTGTTTTCTTTCTGACTATTTGAAACTCTAGCTTAATTTTATCAGTGACTCAGCCTTGTACAGCAGCAGTACTAGCTCGCGCTGTGCAGGCTCTCTGCTCTCACCACTGAAGTGCAATCCTTTCAGTTCTTATAGCTTCACGTCAAAGAGAGGACAGAGCAATGAACTCATCTAGCATCATCTTTAATAGAACATCTGAGAACAAGAGTGAGAAGAAAGTGGGATTTTACAGAGATAGTAATGAGAGAGTCGGTAATAGGTCTAAATATGAGCTCCTCTAAAGTCTTCAAGTTAAGCTCCAGTCTGGATATATAGTCTCCTCTGGAGACTGCACATCATGTTAGACGTAAATTGCAACTATAAATTGTTAAATAGGCAACTTTTATCAAGGCAATAACACTGCAAGCTAACCAAACAGCTTCTGCACAGCTTCAACTCCAGCTTCGTCTTTTGTTGACTATGGCCCGAGCTTTACCTGGGTCTCCCTGTAGCACATGGAGACGTCTAAAGGCTCCACAACTTCGCACGCAGAGGCCCATGCCTGTGTGGCCGTGTGTAGGGCTGAAGCTGACTCTACCCCATGGCCCCAGTAAATCCGAGGTGATCAGGAGCAGGTGTTTCTGTGGGCTCTCAGAAAGGCAACAAATTCACCTAGAGTCAACAGGACTCACGCTGGTGTCTCTGCAGTCCAAGGGATTAAAGCAATATGCCAGCAGGCCTTTTATAACGCATCAGTGTGTGCTTTAAAGCCCTGCAGGGGCACACTAACTCAATTACCACACGATGTGGACTCCTCACCAACCCATCTCCTAATAATGAACAGACCTGCAGGTTCCAAATCTTTAAGGGGAAGGAAAACACCACCAAATAGATTAGCTCCACAGTTGTGCTGTTAATTATGGGTCATTTAGTTCAGTTAATCAATAGGCAGACTTCTTTAGCCAGCTAATTATGCCAAACTGCTTCCACAATGAGCAGGTTTGCTGCTAGTTGTAAACCATGAAGGGATAATATTTCACTGTAAAGATAAGTACTTCCCAGTCCTCAGTCAAATGCCTTGCAGCCCTGAGTTTGCATTGTCACTGGCTGAAATTTAACCCGTTCCACACCAGAGACATACAGCTGGGACAAAAAAGTACCAGAATCTTTGGCTTCTCGGTGTTAAATCATCAGGGTAAATATCTGGCCACCTCCTAAAGTAAAACACTCATTTATTCTCCAAATCCCTCCATGTCAAGGCTATACAGGAACTCAAAATGATGCAAACTAACCAGCTGAACTTTGTGGTGGTAGCCCAGGTAAAACCAACCAGGCTGTGTTGGGGATATCAGGCTGGGGCTATAGTTCCCTCCTTTGATTTGCCAGGCAGTTGCATGAGACAACATGTCCCAGCCAAGGCAAGAGTCTGGAAAGCCAAGACACATCCTCTATTCAGACCCTGAAAGAGATCAGCATGCGGAGGAGGAGGTTTAGGTCCTTGGTTTGTCAAAATGGATAAAAGGTCAAGACAATCTCTTGTTACTTGTAGTTGTTCAGAAAAAAAGTGGATTTTGTTGCACGCTTGAAGAACTAATTACTGGATTCAAGGCCTCTGTTGAGGTCATCAAATAGTTATTCCAATAGAGCAAGATAAGAGCTCAATGATAGCAGAAGTTTGTAACTGAATTTTCTGGATGTTTGTTTTAATAAAAAAAAGCAACCCATGCTTGGGTTTTGCTAGCAAATTGCTTTAGCTGAATAATAGATTTATAGAATCGTTTAGGTTGGAAAAGACCTTTAAGATCATCGAATTCACCTATTATCCTAACACTGCCAAGTCCGCTAAAACTTGTCCCTCAGTGTCATGATTACCTGCTTTTAAATACCTCCAGGGATGGCAATTCCACCACTTCCCTGGGCAACCCATTCCAACATTTGATAACACTTTTTGTGAAGAAACTTTTCCCTCATATCCCACGTAAATCTCCCTTGATGCAATTTGAGGCCATTTGCTCTTGTCCTATTGCCTGTTACTTGCGAGAAAAGATGTCATTGCAACCTCCTTTCAGGTAATTATAGAGAGTGATAAGGTCTCTCCTCAACCTCCTTTACTCCAGGCTGAACAACCCCAGTTCCCTCAGCTGCTTCTCATCAGACTTGTGCTCCAGACCCTTCACCAACTTTGTATAAGAAAATATATATATGTTGATCAAAATTAATACTAATAACAATAAACAAGAATATTTGTTTATTGCAGAGTCACAGCCCAAGATGACAGCTTTCTGAGTGAGCATCCTCAAGAGAGCACTCGAAGACACGCTTCCTCTGAAAAGTTGGGGTCTCCGCTCCCATGGACGGGGTTTCAGACATTGGTCACCTGAAGGGCTCTGCTCCCAGCCCTAGAGGATAACAGCAGCATCAGCACATCAGCTCAGGGACTGTTCCCAGTGCTTCCACTGACTTCTCAATGACTGTAATGCAAGTCACAGTTTCTGTCCTACTTGTATCCCCTATGATTTTTCCCTCCATCTTTCTCCCCTCCCCTTTTTAACTCCCATCTACTAGCAAATTAGACCCTGGCTTTTGCTGCTTAAGAAAGTCCATTAATGGAGTATTACAGCAATAAAGAAATGCAAATGCAAGCCCTGGCAGTAAGCATTTGCTAAAAATTTATAACCACGGAAAAGTCATACTGTTGTAACTACACCAGGAGAATAATATAGTTTGATGCCATTGTGAAAACATAACTGAAGACAACAAATAAGCTATAACAGCAGTATCAGCCATCTTTAAGCAGAGGAGAGTTCAACACGTCAGTATGAGCATTCAGAGCAATTTCAGATTAAATCACTGTATGTCTAATTCAACCCATTGCATCAAAGATCAAAGAGTACAAAACTTGCATTTCTCCAAATCTTAATAACAGATGAAGCTTGAAATGCACAGCCTCAGGTGGCAGAGCAGCCTCTGCCACCTCTGTTCGCATCTCTGTTGGCCTTTCTAGGACCACTTCAGACCTCAATAGCTACAAGTTTTTGGCAGGTGAAAGTTTTATCTTCGCTCCTCATCACCTTCTTTTTGACACATGGAACTGTATTGTTTTAAAAGGGAAGAAAGGCTTAACTCCAACATTTGTATGTGACCAGCTCTTCTAAAACATACTGTTGAAGTGCAAGCTCTATGTACGCATTTCAGTTTTAAGTGCTATTTTCTAATATCCACATGTTTACTAAAACATTAAAAAGACTGCAGTGTTGACTGAAAAAAAATGGAACACAGGCTTACAGAAAAAAGGTCTGTGCTGAATCACAAAATCTGACAGAAATGATGAGGTTTGTATTCTGAGGTGGCTTGTTAACCAGCTGCAGCCTTTTCTTGTTGGAAAACAAGGTGCTATGAGAAAGGGCTGCAGCTGGTTTCCAGGAGAGTTTGGGCAAAACTGCAGGATCAGATTCCAGGATAATTCCTGGTTTACTCTGGAAAAAGCACTATTGAGATATGAAACCACTCCTTGGAAGTACTCTAAAATAACATACATTCCCACATGCATCTGATTTACTAAATTTCAATGTTTCTGCCAGGAGCTGGAATTTCGATCTAGAAATTGCAAAAGAGAAGCTTAAGAGTTTGTATGTAAAAATCCCACAAACAAACAAAACCTGACTGTTTTCACCTGGATCACTAGAAAACAATGGGATAAGGAGTATTCCTTTGGGACATGTGGTGCTAGATTGCAGATGTGATTCACAGAGACATTCAATCAGATGACACATCAAAAGCAATGGTAAATTACACACCTTCAATAAAAAAAAAAAAAAAACATGAAGTCATAGATACATGGCCGAGGAGCAAGGCAATTAGACTTCAGCATTATTTGTTAAACAATAGGCACAAGATGATACATAGCGAATTTTTTGCAATAATAGCAGTTCCTGGTCATTCATTTTGAAGAGAATAAATCTGTCACTTGAGTGAAAACAATTGACAACACCATTTATTACCTTGCACGCTTCAGAATAACAGCACAATTTACATGTTGCCCTTTGGCACCAGCACTCTCGGCTTGCTTAGAAACAAAGCAAAAAAATATCTACAAGCCTGGTAGCAAGGATTTACGCAGCATCTGACCTTATGTGGTTTATTTAAGCTTCTGTAATGGCGCACTCTTGTTCAGCCCCTGGTTATAGGAGAGATAAGTTCTTCTGGAGAATCCACAGCCTCAAGACTCTGAAACACAACGGGTCACGCAAAGGTCTCTGAATCTGATAGTTCAGAGAGTAACATGTTAGCTCTGATCCTCTGAGATACCTCCTGGGAATTGAAGATATTTGGTTTTCTTTCAGAGGCTTTAAAAGGCTGGGTCCAGCAGAAAGAAGGAAATTTTCCTCTAGCTCAGGCAGATAAATCTTTGTGCTAAATCTCAGATTTCTTTTTCATACACAGAAGGCCAGATCCTTGGTACATCCAAGCCATTCATTCAGCCCACTGAAAAACAAACCAACAAAACTGAAGGGAAACACTGTGTTACTAGAATATAATCAGCCAAAAAATACTCTAAATGTTCTAAGATTCTGCCCTTTATAGTAACATCTTTGCAGTATTAGCTGTTGGCCAATTTTCTTTTTAAGAAGGTTAATAGCTTTCCTATGGCACCTGTTGGAAATGCATGAGACATTAAAATTTGGGATCGATTATAATAGAGGAGAAGCCTGCAGACAATTTTGGAAAGGCATTTTAAAGAGATATTGAACTTTTTGAATCCAACAGAAATATTTAGCTTGAGAGCTATTGTAAACCTCTGTCAAGCACTTCTGTATACTTCAGTAGCGAAAAGCTGTCCAGGATGGATCAATTGGAAAATACCTTACACTCACCCTCATGGGATTAAACTGGAATTTCAGGTCTATAAATGGATGCTCATTGCAACCAGGCACTGGTGAGGATTTGTCCCTGTGCAGGGAGGTCTCCACAATTCCAGCACACTAGTGCAAGAACCAAAATATACAGCTTTTCTTACTGCAAAACTGCTCAATTTAACATTGTCCATTCCAGTTCCCAAAGTTTCCCACTACTCTTCCCTTTGGCAATGGTTCCCTGAGTCCACAGGAAGGGCAGACCAGCACCTTGTAACTCCATCTCTCGTTATACTTTAAATGTAGAGTGGGCTGTTTATATTAATTTTCCCCCACTGTTTGATAGTGCACAGCAAGATCAAGAGTCTGGCTGTTTACTAAGAAGCTGTATTATTCCCAAGTGCTATTCCACACGTTGTAAAATCCTAGGGAGATTAACATAGCTGGTGGTAGCACTTATATTCTTAACACATAACTTGTGCCTTCGTGCCTTCTCCCACAGAACCCTGGTCTCTGTAGAGCTATGAAGAAATTGTCAATCTGAAGTGTCCTGTTCTCGGAAAGAAAATGAGATCTTGGATTTCAGGTGCCATAACGGAAGACTTCAGCCCTTTGCTATTTCAGAACACCTGCAAAGATCCAGGCTATAACTGGTTTCTTAGCCTTTCCCCCCTCCCCTCCATTCTAATTCCTGGAGATGCTAAAATATAATCAAAATGTCTTTTTTTAAAAACTTTTTTTTTTTTAAATAGTTGTTACCAATCTGTAGTTATGTTGTCAAATAAACTGCTGGTACAGGTATATCATTTACTGTAATTTCTAGTGATGCTGAGAGTGGAGTTTCTTTTTTTTTTTTCCTTTAAACGCTGCAGCATAAAATTCCGCCTGACTCACATGTCAGTTCAGAGCTCAAAAATACCCTATAGAACCACAGAATTAGAATTATCAAACTGTCTAGATTGGAAGGGACCTTTAATACTACTGAGTCCAGTCATTAACCTAACACTGCCAAAACCACCACTGAACCATGTCCTTCAGCACTAAGTCTACCCATCTTTTAAATACCTCCGGGGATGGTGATTCAACCGCTCCCCTGGGCAGCCTGTTCAAATGTTTGATAATCCTTTCAGTGAAAATTTTTTTCCTAATATCCAATCTAGACCTCCCTCAGTGTGACCTGAGGCTATTTCCTCTTGTCCTATTGCTTGCTACTTGGGAGAAGAGACAGATCCTGCCCCTCTACCCAAACCCAAAACCACCATTTGAAGTCACTGAATGACCAAAACACACATCCAAGGGACTTGGACAATTCAGAGCCATGAAACCCCCTGTCTGTAGCAGCAAACCAGAAACTACTGATGAACCACAACCCTTTGTTACAAACAGCAGACATCTGGAGGTTTAAACTTCTTCCTCTCCTGTGAAGTCAAGAGTCTAGGTAAGGGGGTTTATTTAACCATTCATTCCAATATTCAGAGGATACAGTTCCTCTTCAGAAGAGCCAGAGTAAGATGCTATAGATAGTTCTGGGGTTTACACCACTCTTTGCACAGCTAAATGTGCAAATATTTGGGAACTCCATGTAATGGGATTTTTTGTTTTCTTTGTTTCATCCAGGCCAAAAGAGTTTGTTCTCTTCATTAAGTCTTCACAGGTGTCCTGAAGAGAAATTACATCTAGTCTGGGCATAACTTTATAAGATGGAACCTAGATCTCCTCATATTTGTAGTTCTCTTAATGAGGCCCAAAATTCTTTATCCTGTTCCCTTCCTTGTCTCTTGCTCCACATCTGTTGCCTTCTTAAAACAAAGAAAATTTGGCAATGGATGAAGCAGCAGAATACCTGGCTTGTGGGACAAACAGATGTCACACACCCTCTCTCCATCTAAGGAGTCTAAAAGCAGACTACTTAGTGTTATTGGCCTTTCTGCGTGAGTGATCAACCCCAAGTTGGACATATGGGTGCCACAGGCAGACTGATAAAAGTAACAGTTATTTTTTCTGAATGGGGTATTTACTGCTTACTTGTGACTGCAATAGCAGACTGCAAGCTGTACTTTAGTGATATGCTGCTATCATACTTTAGGATAAGACTGAACTATTAGGCAGACAGTAAATAATAAATAAATAAATACAGGGCAAAGTTCTCATGCTTGGGGAATACTTTAAGGCAAGTTGGACATCTGCTTAGAGATGACACCCCTAAGTCATGCCCCTGTTTCCAGAGCTACTCTTGCTAATCCTTTCCAGGGATATCTGAAGATACACCATAGTCTCCTAACTATTTTAGGTACGTATCGCAGGATCCAGCTCTACTTGCAAAAACTTCACCCAAAAGGCTTTACAGCAAAGGCACCAAATGCGGCTTCCCTTTCTCAAGCCACTGAGTAATAACAAAATGTCCACTTCTTACACAGCTTTCCCTCTCAGCCTTCAGTGAAGGATGATATCCATTATTTCCATTATTTTACAAACAATGAGACCAAGCCACAGCCACATTCTCCCAGGCAGCATAGCTGCAATTTCCCTACGTACTGCTGTGGGACTTTGCTCACCAGCAGAACTTGGGAAAAAAAAAAAATAAAAAATAAAAAAAAATCAAAACACAACCAAATGAATCACATTGAAGTTCGATGACCTTCACTGCAGTCTAAGAAACTGCTGGCACTAACAACTACTCACTCTGTGAAAGGAAATTATTGCCTGGTTTTGACATAGTATTCTCAGGGTCTTTTGCTGCCCAGATTACCTTTGAATTTGAAAAGTTTCTGCATACAACTGGCAGGTACTGGCCTTTCTTACTAGCTAGGGGCCAAGCAGTTGCTCCTGAAGGTGATTACAAGGCCATCAGAGCCCTTATTCAGGCTTCTCTGTTCTTGAGCCTCTAGGAGGAACCGAAAGAAGCCATATCTTGGAATCAGGGAAATCAGAGCAGGGCACTGCCCCGAGTCTGGTCATGGTCTCTTGCAGCATGAAAGCACTACCCATTTCTCTAGAATACTCCCTCAGCTCTTTTTTTTTTCATGTTTCACTTCCCTTCTCTGCCCTACTCTGACACTGCAGACCTCATGTCAGGACTTTAAAATCCAGGAGCCAGACAAGCTCAGGCCACTTTTCCCACACGCAGCCCAGCAGTGTGGGTACACTAGGGCAGCTTCTGCAGGAGCGCCTGCTCCACCATAGTAGATGAAGCAGGGTGTGAAATGGCCTGAAAGTCACTACCTTTTCTGCTCCTCAATTAATTCCCTTATTAAGCAGTGCCCTTATCATGTGGCAAGCCTGCTGGCATAGGCTAACATGTCTGAGTTACTTTGCTCCAGGAAGGTCTTCCCCCACCTCCACCCTCACTAGAAAGCCACCCCATGGAATCTGAGGGTCAACATCCCATCTGAGCACAGCAGACACCAAAGGAGCAGCACAAGGGCCAAAATGAGGCAGAGAATTTCCCTTCACAAGGAGATGCCACTTAAACCATCTTAAATCCACTGAAATCACAGCCCAAATCAAATAACAACTCCTTTTAACACGAGGAGATTTTTTTTTTACATTTGCAGATTAAATTGAAAAAAATCACTATTGAAAATGAGTAAAAATATTTCCATTTCAGATAGCCTTACAAGTTACTCCAAATCATTTGCAGCCCAACAATTTGAAAAGTCTGCTCTTGCAAAGCAGTCTACATTTTTTGGCACAGGTTAGTTTTCCACTGCAAATCCCATGCGATTAATCTGTTCTTTGGAAAGTGAAAGACAAGCAGTTAAGCCCAATTGCAACAGAAACCTATGGGAATCTTTTCATGAGTTTTAGTAGGAACTGAACTAAGCCCTGGGTTAACTTGCAATGTTGGAACAATCCTTGACTGGAGACAGACACGGCAAATGCTTGACACGCCAGATGTCAGGAATGGACCGCAATGTATCCCCAGACAGCGATATCCCTGGATCTGGCTGGCTGGCACTTGTAAGGCACCTATAAACGAGAGCCATACCTGACAGACCTGGGTCTCAGGGCTTTCTAACAGCTAATTACCATGGCTGCCCCTCAAAGCTGACTGATAAATGAATACAAACAGGGCATGCACACACCATCCATATACACGATGTATCTTTCATGGAAGGTACAAGGAGCCATGTGCCAGCATTTGCTGAACGCAACCCATGTGCTAATGACCCAAGTGCTGCAGCCTCTTTGGCTCGCACGTGCCAACGAGGTCAGCTCTGCATCATGGGACATCAGGAAATTACCGCCTGTCCCTCCTAGCTTCTTCCCTAACTGCAGAGACAGCATAAACTATGGAAGTCAAGGGAAAAAGCGTAACCAGGTCCCAGATAAATCACAGGAATGAGACATCTCTTGGGTCACCTTCCTCAGCTCCCTCGACAGCCACAGCCACTGCAATTGCCATGCGATTGCCTCCAGCAGCCATCCTGTAAGAAATTAACAAAACAAGCCCATCAACACTGCTGTTCTCCAAGCCGGACACTTGAACTGCGAGACCACAACTAGGGCTGATCAAATGACAACTAATATGCATAGCAGCCTTCACTGCTTGCTTGCCTTTTGTCTCAAACTGCAGGGAGAAAAGGTGGCTGGAGGCTGAAACAGGAAGCCCACAACACATTGTCACAGCTTCAGAGGTGTTACCAGGCATCAAATGGACTTCTTGCGGTGCAACATGAAACAAGCTGGTTGCATTATGTCCTGCATGCCCGAGCAGGGGAGCGATGGCCACGGTGCAGGCAACCTCCAAGCACCTGACAGGGTCCCACCTGGGAAGCATGTGATGGAGAGGGGGAAACAGGATGGTGCAGCAAAACCCATGTTGGGTTGTTCAGCTGGGAGTAGATGAAAATCAGTGAAAGTATACTTTTTGACTATTACTAGAAAGTAAGATACATAATAAGCCATAAAAATTAAGGAAACCACTAAAAAACAGCAAAAGCTAAGAAAACACACTTTTTTTCTTCATCTGTAGAATAAGGAAAATAACAGTTCCTTACCTGAGAGGTAAAGCATTTTTGTAGGTCTTCAGTTATAGGGTCAACAGCATCTTCTGAGACTCAACCATCATGTCAACACTCAGGGCAGCAAAGGCTCTTGCCCCAAGGGGTAACAGGCAATGCAGCTGTGAGGGCAGTCCCAGCACTGGGCACCTTCATGAGGATGGGTCAAGGCTGAGACAAACCATCAGCCTGCAGAATAGTACCTGTCTCAACAAGGACACAGCAGAGCTAGAGACACCCTACAGCATCACTAGGAAGAGAAAATAACCCCAAGCTGAACTGAAATTTGCTACTGGAGCCTCAGATGAGGCCCATCAGGGCCTAGTCGTGCCCATCAATCAGGTGCAGGTGATAACTGTCTTACAGTTACCCAAAAGCAACTACACCAAAGCCAACGCAACAGTGCAAGAGCCACCCCAGCCACAGCAGTCCTTATGCAAGACAGGAGCCACCATTCCATGCAGCCACATCTCCCATTTAGCATGTCCTACTGCACCCAATCCAGACTTTGATTCAAGAGGCAATCCAAAAATGCAAGTGGATTTGTAATCCCATGAGCAGACTAACCAAAAGGAGGAGATGATCAGCTCTACTACATCAGGTATTAAGAAACTGGCTGAAACAGCTGATGAGGTTATTTTTATGAATAGCAATATAATGATAGATTTCTGGTAGGGAAATTGGTACGGGAGGAGACAGAGTTTCCAAAATGTCAGAACATTTTGTTTCAACATTTTTCAAAATAAAAATGTTGACATTTTACAAGAAAAAAACACTAATTTAGATTTTAGCTTAATATTAGATGTGGATTTATCAATACGAGAACTCAAGAAAATAATCTGGTCTATGTCAAGCATTTTAGAACCTAGTTCAACATTAATTTGGGATTGGGATTTGTTTAATTAATTGAACGCTTGTGGAAAGTACAGGTATCAGATGGCCTGCAGAGATACAAAACAATTTACTCATTCAGGCATTGAGAAAGAAATTCTATGCTTGAATTAAAGGAAGGTGGGAGAAAATAAATCAGTTTGAGACACACTTACTGAGACACAAGGAACAGGTTGGAAGAGAGAGACGTCCAGGACTGAACGGTGCAGATCACAGGGGAGAATATTCTAAGCACAGAAGGTGATGTAGAAGTGCATAAACCACACTGGAAGGGATAGAGGATTTGGCGTTACAAGGGAAAAAGTGGGTTGAAGAAGAAAACAAGGGGCTTTGCAAATGTGTCTTAATCCCCATGCATCCTCAGGCTAAACCCAGCTTCAGAAGATATAAATGCTTAAATAAACATGAGTCAATTTATTATTCCTCTGTGTTTCAGATCTTCCTCACCTTCTGCCTGGTTCATTTACTGCAATTAAATGCTTGTAAGCAGATTATACCCTGAAAGCTACATTTTCCTGGTAAGTGGGCACCTTAACCTCTTCTGCTTTGACTGTGGCTAATATTCCCCAGGTCACACTATAATCAATGAGTAATGGGACCAAAGTGAATTGCTAGGGCACTTGGTTCAACAAAACTATCTCCAGCATCCAAACCACATATGTGACTGTGCTTTGCTGATTACTGTGACAAGAACTGCTTACAGAGTCAGGAAAAAATGAGTAATGTCACAATTTTTAAAAAATCTTGACAAAACTTACCCTGGACACAGGACACGCTGCTGTATTAAACTAGTAAGCATAATAATGAACTCTATGCTTATCTAGTTTTGATTTGTTGTTGATTATGGCATTGTACACATCGTGAAACCAGCAAAGTGGAGCCTACTGCGAAATGGTGTAATTTTCTGGAAACACAAATAACCTCTTTCAAGCCATTCTAAGAACTAAGGGTTGATTGCCTTGTTTTTAACTCAGTCCAAAATAAGCTTCATAACAATCTAAACAGGCAGGGGAGAAATGCATGAGCAGATAGAGGAACCGTTAACAAGACTGACTTTTTTTAATGCTTTGTTTGGTTTTAGTGGCAAGGTCTGAGTTGAAATACTACTGACAGGTATCAAGTTTATTACAGCTTCTTAGATGGGAAGCAGGTTCTGAGATAGCGTAGATGAGCATAACTGCCCTGAATCAAGCCGGGTTGCCAGTTTATAGTATTTGGTAGTCTTAGTCTGTATTTTGTGTCCCCTTTGATACTGACTCTGTCAAACTGAATTGATTGTCTCTACCAAAAAAAAAGAAAGAAAAAAAAAAAAAAGAGTGGAGAATAAATATTCTTTCCACATTTAAGTTAGAAGATTTTTGCTCTCTCCTGAACAGGATTAAGCTGATTACAAGTATAGGAGAGAAGTTTACCACCCCGCTCCCTCCCCAAACCACAAAATATCTCTGCAAAAATGAGAGCGAAGCTGTCATGAAGAAAAAAATACATTGCCTAAACTGAGCTTGTAGCATGCATTTCACAACTAAGTTGTATGCCATCATGGGAAGATCTCTCTACATCCCTTCGGAGAAGCAATCTGAAAATAAAGACCTGTGCACTCCCTCAAGCCAGCACATTGGGCTTTCCTTGATTGTCTAAACCCTATCACAGCAGTGAGGGAAAAAGGAGGTTATTGCGTGCACATCAATACAGGAAGTCAGCTCTGTTTTTTACATAATCATCTCTATTCTGAGCTTTATGAAAAGTTCATAACAGGGAAGGAACAGAAAGTCACAGTGACAATGCAACCAAAACTCAGAGATGCATTGCAGTACTTAGCAGTGTTTACCTGCTCCAATAATTCTGATCCCAGGGCAGAGCGCTGAAGATTAACTCCAGACCTCATTAGGCAGGATAGAATTATGTGGGTTAACAAAGTAATACTCTTGGCTTTCTTTTGCATTTTAAAAGTGGCTTGAGACCTATAAAATCCCTTTGAATTTTATTAAAAATCTTCTGCAATGATTTTTCATCCTGCAGCCCAGTTGAGCCGAACTAATAAATTAGCATGTTAGCTGTGTGGATATACATTAGAGTTCCAAATGAAGACAGAGACAAAAACCTAACAATGCTGGTTACAACTGGGGAGGAAGCAAGCTGGTCCACTGAGAGGTGGGCACACAAGATAATGATTGAGGTACACATCTACCCCCTGAGCCCACAGGAGATGGGCAGCATGACAAAAAGCACCTCCAAAAGGGCAGGCTTAGGGCACCCTGAACAGGCAGCCAGAGGCAGGAAAAGCCAAGCAGGAGCCCACTAGAATTGAGTATGTAAGAAAGCCTCAGAGAAAGCTCATCAGGCTTATCCTGACTGTGAGTTTTTGCTCATCCTGAACCAGTTGCCCACATGTAAATCCTGGCCGCAAATAAACTTTGCTTTTCAATTGAGTTGTCTGCCTCAGCTCAAACCCTGCTAAATGCAAGGTGGTCACAACATGAACATAAATCACACAACTTTCTAGTTCCTACAGCTCTGGGCTCTGTAGTGGCAGAGACAGTTTGAACATGAAGTGATGTATTCATACTTGGCATCAACTTCCCCCAAGTCTTCTGCTTTTCTTCCTTACATGCTTTGGGCTTTCTGACCAAAACATCAGTACAGGTAGTGAAATAAATTTTCTTGCCATTTTGCAAAGCTCATAAACAGGCAAACTTAAAAAAATGAAGCCAGGGTTTCAAATATGGGTGTAAAATGGAAAGCAGATACTGTGAGATCATCTCATCTATTAAGCTTCATCGGCAATGTTCCTGGCCCAAGTGCTGTTTTCTCAATGGAAGCTGGTAAAATGCTTTTGTTGTCCTGAGCAGGAAGTGGAGGAGGGTGGTGGTGGCTGGGTCAGAAGCCCATGGGGGTAACAGAAGCACATGTCGGGACAGAGCTGCCGCAGCCCTGCGCAGATCCCCAGCGGAGCCAGGACTGTGCACCCGGCTGCACTCCACAAGGGTTCTGCAACAAGCCAAATGACCTAGAGGGGGGATAGTGAAGAGGGGGTTAAAAGAGCTTTACACAAACACACTGAGCCCACAACAGGCCTGACCACCAACAAGACCAAACACTTCCTTCAAAGGGAAAGCCACCATACAAGCGTGCCTCCATTTTTCTGTCCACACTTCCTCTACTCTGCTCTATCACTGCAGGACTCATCTTTCTCCCTGCTTGCCTGCCTTCCCAGCCTCCTCCATTTTCCTTCTCCTTCTCCCTGCTGATTTATGTCTCTCCCCTCTTGAAGAAGCATTTGGGCGGCTGGTCACCCATGTGAGCAGGAGCCTGAGGCACTAAAACTGTCCATATCTGTGCAGGCATGACAGTGTATAGGTAGGTTTCTTTACTTTTTCTTCAAGGTGTTTTCCAAGGATTATTTTCAACTCTCAACTGCTCCAATTCCTACAACCCTGTCTCTGAGAGGGTGGGCAGCCAGGCAGCCTGGGTGCATCCCACGGGATGCTGTGCAGCCAGCGCTGCTTGGATGTGAGCTCGTGGTGTTTCAGCTTCACTCAGAGCAAACTAATCACAAGACAGGGATGTAAAGGCAATGTTATCACACACTGTCTGGCTCACTGAACCACAGCAGTTTGGTTGTGCTTGCCTGGACAATTTTTCTTTACCTTAAACAAGGTCCAGCTCCCTCTTCCAAGTGACACTCTCTCCTGCAGTTCCCCTCCTGCATCAACACCACCCCAACGTTAATGTGGACACAAGTTGCTCCTGCCCAGAAGAAAAGAGCTCCTGCCTGAGCTCATGATGTGCTACCCAAAGCAAATTTCAAGATACATCTCCTAGCTGCTGCTCTTCCCCTGGGGTCATACAGACACCATTTTTTAGTATGTCTTTATTTCCAGCCTTCCTCCTCTTCATCTTATTCCTTTTCACCTGCCACTCCTATCCTTTATTATTCTCCTTCTATTCTTTTTTAAGAGGAAAATGTTTCTTTTTACTCTCACTCTCTGTTCCTTTCCTCCTGTCATTCCCTTCATGTCTCATCCATAGTGATATTTTTGTTCATGTAATAACTAGTTTGCTCTTTCTCCTCTTCCCACTGGGCTACTTTGATCTACTGGTCCTATGTCTGTTTTACACATTCCTTTCCCTCCCTCCAAAGACACGTCAGTCTATTTCCTGTCCCCTCCTCCTTAGTCATCTCTCTTTTCCTGCTCTGATCTATTCTAGCTGTGCCAAACTTGTTTCATGTGTAGATGGCTTTAAAACCTGCTCCACTGCCCCAAGAAGCATTGCAGTAAGTGCTGGAGGATACAGTCTGTCCACGCGACCCTAAAACGACGCAGGGTGCCACTTTAACACCCTGCCTTAGCCATGCTTTATTAAGAAGAACACTGGATTCCCAAAGGAAAACCTAACCCAGGGAGCACTGAGGATGATAACCCCTCAGTCACCAAGTGTAGCAGCAGATCACATTACAGCACAAACCTGGAAAAGCCCTCGGGGACCCATCCCCTTTTCTGCCCAGATCTTTTGCAGGAGGGGTGCCAACCACCAGGAGTGACTTTTGACTGTCTGTAACCAAGAAAACTCCCTGAAAAGGAATAAAACTCACTTGCAGGCACTTGGGGCTCTGGAGAGGGGAAATTTTAGAGCTGCGGACTCTGCGCTTCAATAAATCACAGCAAGACATGGTGCCAAGCAGCAGGGAGCCTGCCAGTCCCGTGTAACGGGAAACCCGAGGGTGAAAATTATTCTTCCCCTCCGTGTGACAGCCATTTACTAACCTGTCCCTTGCCCTGAGAATCTGTAAGCAGGAGAAACAAGAAAAGTCTAAAAATCATGCTTGTCCACCCTGTGTCAAACAAGACATTAGTGCTTTCTGCAATGTCTCCTCCTGACAAAAAGCTTGCTTCTACCTGACCTGGCCACTTTGGGGAGAAAGCAAGAACAAATGTCATGGGAACTGCTGCAGCATCCCCCCCCCCCGGACTGAATAACATTTTCTTGGGGGCAGGCACTGCAAACCAGGGCTTTTTGCAGCCAAAGCATTTGGATACAGAGCACAAATGCCATTTGGTGCTCAGCAAGTGTCCCCTGGGCATTTGGGCTGGCTGCCAGGCTGTTTGCCCAGCTGCCTTACCTCCAGGCTTTGATGAGCAGCACTTAATGTGATGGCTACAGCAGAGCATTTTGGCCACTCCAATTCATCGAGCATCATCCAGTGATTTCATTAATGCAGCAGAGCTGTGGGATTGGCACAAATGTTGGCATTAGGGTCTGGAAAGGAGAAAAGAGAAAAGGCTTACTTAATTTTCACCTGCTACAAAGTGGAGAATAAGGGAACAGAGTGATGTGCTGCTTGTGACAGGACTGATTTCCCAGCAAAGTGATTCCAAGTTAAAAGACCCAGTTGATAGCAAATGAAACATATTGTTCATTTACCAGAGTATTTGAAATGTCAGTCCCAGAAATCTGGCATTTCTTTCTTTTACCTTACACAGCCACCTGAGTCAGTCATCCCCAAGATGATAACTGCAACAAGAGCCATGATGAGGCCAAGTTTTCCCTCCTGATCTTCAGCCCTGCATCCTCCAAAGCTTGCCAATGTCAGCAACCTGCAAGCGAGCTCTGTGTGAACTCAAGCACTCATGAAATAACAAAGTGGCCACAGAAATCTGTATGTCATTGCAAAGGTTAGGTGCAGCCTGCCCTTTGCATGCCCCAAATCCAAATCTGGTCTGTGGCTGAGTAAAAAAAGCCAGGAAGATAAAAAAAAAAAAATCAAGATGAAGCTAGTCTCAGCAATTGCTTCACATGGACACGGTGCATTGTTCAATAGTAATGGTCTGAAACGTTATACTTCCAAATGCTATAACAGCATCACTTAGAGTCATTACACGGGCATAATGAAGTTCAATTTGGCAGCATGCAGTTTGCCTTGGTTTTTTTAGCACAGAAAGAACGAACTGGAAGCCTCATGAACTCTTGTGATCCCATCCTAAGTAATTCCACTTAAATATAAAGTTTGCTCAATCCCTGGGAAATTAAATTATCCCGTTTATTGAATAAATACAGTTATCTCTATATACAGGGGAACAGCATGAGTACCTGACAAGCATCTATTGCCACTTTGACATCCTACTGCGCAGGCTGCAAGTGGGCACGGGACTCCTGTTTCCTAGATGCCAACTGTATGGCCATGTCTCAGATGCTCTAGGGCAATTAAAATGTCACAAGACACCTAACATTTGGGCACCTGATTCACTCCCACACCATCCTGCAATAGCAGGTGATGCAACATGATAAACCTCAGGATAGAAAACCTCCCCTCTGAACATTTCCCAGCCTGCCTTTGACCAGGAACTCCCCAAAGCCTCAGAAAATTACAGCTTGGTACCAAGCTGGTTGGTTTAACTAGAAAAGCATAATAAATATTAACCCGTGTGTATGTATGTGACATAGATATAGCATATCTATCATTCTATGATATATTTGTGCCTTGCCTTGGTTCTACTTACCAGCAGTGACCAAATTCTGTCCCTGCAGGTGAAAAACTGTGGACTCAAATGAGGCTATAGTAAAGGGCTGTATTTGTTCATAAATTGAAGTGACACAGGTTAATGGAGAAGAAAGATAATTTCATTACCTGAATCTGAACAGATCTCATCATGTAAGAAAAAAAAAAAACCTTAATGCAGCGCTGATGGCAAATATAAGTAGATACCTTAATAGCTAGCATCACTGACTGTACCATATGAATTCCTAACACAACTGCTGTGCTAGAAAACAGCTTCTGACCTGCTAGTAACATTTCATTGTGAACTCAGCCCTAACCGCAAAACCCCAGTCTTTTGAACTTGGAAAGATGTATATACTGTACTACGCAGTGAACTCCTAGTCTTGAGGGTGAACATTGCCTTATTTGGTGAAAATTGATTAGATTTGTCAGGTGAATAAAATTCTTTTTTAAATTCGCCTGGTTGAAAGTATGCCTGTGTATTTTAGCTTTTCACTAGAGCGCTGATGAATTTGTCCGAAGTAGTTAAGAGTATCATAAGTGATGCATCAGCAACAATTGGACCAAGCCACAGCAGAAACCCTCCCAGGAAAACACATTTTGCCTATGAAACTGAAGTCTAAATGCTGCTGGTTTTAATTTCTCCCCACCAAAGGGAAATAGAAGATAAATTAGGCCACAAAATGGCTTTACTTTTTTTTAACGAGGAAAAAAAAAAAGGCACAGAAAAGAAAAACCTCAAAACCACCTCTCCTCACTCATACACATGTGCCCAGATGCTGCCAGGAGGATCAGCATGAATATTTTGGAATTAGCTGTGAAGTTCAGCAACAAGCACTGGACCAGGCTGCTCAGCACAGCCCCCCTCTCCTCCTCCCCACCACCCTCCCCGCGCAGAAAGCGCCCGACATCCTGCGCCCGGGGAATTCATCGCAGTTGCCCTGTCTAATTTCTAGTTATGATGCAGGATGCAGGGTGATAAATTTCCTATGGGATACTCATTATATAGAGCATATGAATGTGCTGTAATCAGGCGTGTTTGTTGCTATGGAAAAACACAGCAAGCATGCAGAGCCTTCTGTGTGGCATCTTTAGTGTCCCTGCACTCAGAATACTCGGATTCCTCGGCAGCATGCGGCATAGCAACATGTTATCTGGCACAAAACCCAAGGACGTTACAAGTTTCAACTGAAAAACTTGCAGGGCTCATTAGCCCATTGCATCTTCAAGGGGCATTAGACAGTGATTCTGCATTATTCCCTTTTAAATCAAAGAGATCAAAGAAAAGTACCAACAGCAGCACGAGGTTGAAACTGTGACCTTTTCCTCCTCCTTCCTAAAGCCTGTCGTCTTCTTGTATATACTGGCCACGTCCATTTTAGGAGGGGAAAGAGGATTGTTGGACCGTGCATTCACACCTTTAAACACCATGGTTAAATCAGGCTCAGTGTGGCTATCCCTGTCCAGGCAAGGAGGTTATTAGCCTGAACACCACCTGGGGCAATGCCCTTGTAGGGCACCCGGTGCTGAAGGGGGGGGGGGGGTAAGAAAAAAAAAACACAAGCAACCAAAACAGTCACCATGACAGTTCATTAAATCCCCTGCTAATCCCTTCCACGGGCGGCTGGTGGAGGTGGGGAGGGTGCCAAAGTGCAGTTCTCTGTACGCAACCGAATTAAATGGATCTCGGTGGCACATGGAAACACTCAGACCATTTGTTTTATGCTTCCCTTGTTTTAAAACACTTAACCCACAGCCCAGGCCCACAGCGCATTCCTCAGGGTCCAGCACAGTCTCCATAGAGAGGCAGGAACGGCAGCAAAGCCACCTCACTCTGTAGCCTGCTCCTCCAAAGAGGAGAGACAGGGAAATATCACTAGCTTCCATCATCTTTAAGCAACGCTCGTTTTGTATTTCTGGAGTCTCTGACCCAGAGAAAGCTTTTTCTGACACTGTGCTTGAGGTGCGAAGGGAGATGGTGTAGCTGCGAAAGCTGCCAATTGCGCATTGATGGCTGGAGCATCTGCCTCCAGAAAAAGCCATCAGAGGTGCCGGGCATCACAGCTGCCAGTGTCTGGGTGGTGAGGCAGGCATCGTTAGTGGTGCATTCCTTATTCCTGTGAGAAAATTAGTCGAAGCTCTGGGAAATTCCTGCAGCTCCATTTGGGGCAGGCAAATTGTAACATATTATCTGGAAATAAAGAGGGCCAGGCAAGCTTAAGTTGCCATAATAACCATCTCTGCTTAAACAGTTAAATGCAGATGTAAGATGAAGAGCAGCATGGGTTTTTCTCCAAAACATGAGTTTCCCCATATTGTATTACTGCAGCACCCACATCTCTGTTCACCACAGGCTGAAAGATCTGATTTGTACTTGTTGGCTTAACTCTCCTGTCACTATGCAAAAAATAAAGATAGAATGTATTAATCTATTTTCTTTTTTAAAGTGGGCACCAGTCCATGGGATCAAGTGACACCTAAGCAGGGCTGCCACCAACTATTTCTGTGATTTTTATCAAGACTAACAACGCCTACTTCAGTAGAAGGATTTTGAAAAAATAGAAGTACATGTATGCGTGAGAGGAGAGGTGTTGAAGCTGCCAGCCTCAGAGAGATGCTCTGCCTTCTCTGCTTTCCCCTGCTCCCATTTACTTACCTGAACTCCCTGGTGGTAAGACCATATTACAAAATCCAAGGATGGGGCTGCCCCAGCCATGACAGCCAGTTCTTCAAACAGCAAAGTGGGACCTCACCACCCTGTTACAGATTTCCATTTGCTCTTCCTCAAAACAAATCCATCCTTGTCCGATTCCCCCGTATATAGGAGCCAAGATGCATCAGAAGGATCAGACATGAGAAGGTGGCACCAGGAGCTGCAGCAAGCTGGGAGATGAGGGAGACATGTTCCTACGCACATGCTGGAGATGTGCCAGCTGGGCAGCTGTCAGCCTCACTGCTGGGTTTGGCTGACAGAGCTGAGAAAACCCTGTAATGCAGGAAATCCAAGCAAGTAACAAATGGAGACCTGCACATCCACGTGGATTACAAACCATTTAACCAAAAAGAACCATCTCTCCAGCAGTCCTTTGCTGCATGGCAAACAACCTACCAGAGGGATGGGGGTCCTCCCAGATCCAGCAGAGTCAGCCCAAACTGGTGCTGCTGGTTGACTTTTGCTAGCCTGTGTGCAGTAAGTTGTGAGCATGCCTGTGCTCATGGCTAATACCATGCAAACAGGTTCCTCACTGTGCAAACTGTGAGCAGCCTGAGAGGGGCTTGGTTTTGCTCAAAGTCTGGCTGCCCAGAGAGGAACCAATGAAGGATGCAGACATTCAGGGAAGCCTACGACACCACTGCACCTTTCTTCTGCTTATTCTCATCCAAACATCTCAGGCTACTTTGTAAAAAATCAGATTAACACCACAAATCCTATTGCTATTGAAGACTGGCAGCCAGGGAGGAAAGACTAAGAGGGTTCTTCTGAGTCACAAATGAGCTAGTGAAAAAGATGAGGCTCAGTTCAGGCTTGCTGCCCACTGGCAGAGGTGGCATTTCCTCCATCCACTGCCCTCCTAACTACAGCCTCCCAACCCGCCTTCTCCAATGCACAGGCAGAACCACTGCAATACCAGGCATGCAGAGAGCAAATGGAATGTGAGCAGGAATTGTGGTTGATTGTCAGTTCCCAAATTTTCACCCACCCGAACAAGTTGCATTTCATTTACCTAGCAGCTCCTCCAATCTAGAACGCATTTTGGGGAGGCATCGTTACCAATGTATTCGTGCAGCACCTTGCATTATGCCATCCCAACATCCTAGATGGCATAAAACATACGCCTACCAACTTCACAGAAATATACCAGCACCTCAAGCTCATAACTCTCTCCAGAACAGCAGCATTGATGGAAACTAATGTCTCTGCAAAGAGGCTGTGATATAAACCGAGCTGACAACAGACTGGTGACTGCCACGCTCCCAAGTCCCTGGCAAGCGGGCAGGTTAATGGTGAAATGTTATTCATCAAACTTGAAGGAAAAGGGTTCAAAACATTCTTGATTTTGTTAGTGTAGCTTTTCACGATGCGTATAAAGGAGAAACTTGACAAGAAATGTGAATACAGAATTTCTCAAACAAAACACACACAGAAGAGTGAAATTCCCCTCCTACTTCAAGGGAAAAGCGTCTCATTCGCTGATACCAAATACTGGTTTAAAACACTGACAGATACAGACCACTAAAACTTCCCGTAATGAACTGTGGTTTTCAGTGTTGGTAAGAAACCTCAAAACACAACAGGAAATGAGGCAAAGGTTTTGTTTTGTTTCCCCTACTGTTGCTTTTATAAAGGGGAAATTGTTATCATTTATTGCTAAATCCAGAACTCAGAAAAGAGACCTGATCTTCCCATCCCTCCCGCCCCAGCACAAACCCCTCCACGCTCCCGTGAACATGCAGCACCAAAAGCAGCACAGGTCTGGGGGTCTGGGCCATGCCAGGTGTGAATGAAAGCAACAACTCAATTGCTGATGTAAGGTCTTTAAACTGCTGTTTTGTTTTTTTTCTTGGAGGGGGGCAGGGATTGAAAAAACATGTTTCCTCTGCGCCAGATGTGTCTTGCCAACAGAACTGTCATGGTTACCGCTGGGGGCTTTGATTGTAATAGTTTTTGGGAGCTTTTTGACTCTGTGCTGAGTTTGTTTGTTTTTTCAATCTCTGCTGAAATACTTGCTGTTTCTATAGGGCTTTGCTTTTCTCAAGCAGAGGCAGCTCTCACCTAGAAGGTTTTGGCAAAGTGATTTTTGTCTTGCCTTTTTCTGCACATGCAATCTCCCTGCATGTCTCATCACCTCCTTCCCATCCCAAGAGCTTTATAATGAAATTGCAGTATAAAACAAACATGATGAAGCATGGAGAGGCAAGAGCTTCTTAAAGCACGTAGCCGCAGGAGGGAGAGTGCAGCAGGTTGCTGTATTACTGCACCTGTTTCACATGTCAGATAACTGAGCATCAATTCACAGAAGTGAAAAGAACTATTGTGAGTTCTCTTATTTCCAATCTGAGTGTGTCCATGATGGCAGCTATTGGGACAGTTCCGGTAAATAGCTACTGAAAAACTATTACTGAAAAATTACCCAGAAAGACAACCCCCATTTCTGCTTTTAACTTCTGGGCCATGCATCAAAACTTTCCCATCTCCAGAGCTTAAAACCGGTGACAATTTTGTGATTCTTATAGATTTCTTCCACTCCGAGTTGAGAGTGAATACAAATATTTGGGGTTACACTCCAAGCCTTGAGGACTGATCACACTTCTGGGCTACCTAAGTCTGCAAAACTTGAAGTATAACATCTGCTTTCCACAACAATTTGTGCCTAGGCAGATCTGTTTTAAAACTCCATGGAAATATTGCGGACAACATTTCCCCAACTGCATTCAAATTAGCTACGGACCTGAGCTACTAACTAAGGCAATATTAGCATACACCTAGCAGAGCACCTATTGGCAGCACCAGTCTGCCTGTACCACACTGCAGATATTCTCAAAGGACACCAAACACACAGGACCAGCTCCCTGAAGCAACTGGGAGTGCTGCTGTCCCGTGAATGGGATTAAACATAAGCAGTTGTAGACAGGGAAGTTAAATTAAGGGGAAATTAAAAACAAAACAAAACACACAAACAAACAAAAAACACAAAAAACCCACCTTGCTTTTAAAGACAGAGTCCAAAGAAAGAGCAGTAAAAATCCCAGAACTGCGTCACTTTGGTAATTCAGCCAGAAGGTGCCATAAATAAGGTCCAGAGGCCAGCATACATTAAGGAGGCACGAAGACAGTTTTCCCACGGATAGAGATAGTAATCTCTGCTCAGCTGCAAAGGGCTGCAGCTGTTGAATAATTGCTTCAATACCAGCAGTTTCAGAGGCAGCTTATCAGCCTGTCCTGTTCTGCCCTTGGAGCGGGAGGTTAAGGCCCAGGGACAGAGACAAGTTTAGAGGGACAAAGAAATGATAAGTAGAAGGAAGAGGAAGGCCTCTGTTTGCTTCCCATTACACTTCCAGTTTAGGGAGATAAGAGTCCTTCTCTTTGTGTCGGAGCAATAAAAGGAAAGTGGATTAGCTGTGTTGGCCAGCATTTTCCTTGTGGACCCAGAGGGAGCTGGAAGCAGTGATCATGAGTCATTTGACACTCCCCTGATGTCGGACTACTGCATGACATTGGTGATACCAACTGTCTGAGAGGTGAGCAAAGCCTCTTTCAAATGTGGATTTACTCCAATGTAGGTACTCCCTATTTTAGGGGAAAAAAAGAATTGGTCTCTATCACTTTTGCACGGAAAGGACAAGCATTTTTTTAGCCAGAAATAGCATAGATTTATTAGCTGAGGCACAACAGAGAACTGATGCCACTCTACAGCTTCCAGGTTCCAATAAAGCAACATCCAGCAAGGAGTTCAACTATGTCTGAAAGTTCTTGAGGGCATTAAAAATAAAAATGCCTTTTAAAGCTGCACCCAGCAGCTGTGAAATAGAAGGGAAGTAGGTGGGAGGAGGGAACCCAAGAGTACTGATGAAGATGTCAACTCTCCTTTGCGTACAAGAATAAAATATACATTGGTATACTGTGCTAACACAGCACTACTGTACTTAGAAAGCAGCTTTGCAGTGGATTCTCCTCTTTGGCAACAGGACTGCACCCAGCTTCTGGCCTAAAATGTTTTGCAGTGATGGGAGGCAGGGCAAGCCCACATGCCCTCGCCCCAGCACCTCCTGCCATGCTTCACCCCTGGGAAGAACTCTGTAAAAGGGCACAGCGGACATCTTAGAACAACTTTTTTAGTGGTTATCCATGATTGCACTAAACTTTGTCAGACCGTGCAGCACAGTGATGATACCACTTCTTAAACCACAGTTTAGCATAATTCTTAGGTGCCTTGATAAGTCTCATTGAACTCACAGAAAATTAAGCAGATGATTATCTAATCAAGAGCACAAACAGCAATAATTTTCCCTTATCTACCCATCAGCCTAAGATCTCAAAGCAATTTACAGAATGAGTAAGTCAAGACATGTTACTAATCTCCAAGGCATCGTATTGTGGCCATTTTACAGGTCAAAAAACCAAGGCATGGAATTTCCAGGCAAAGAGAAACTATCCCATTAATACTGTTAACACACTCATTGAAATCAAGGGTGTGACTACTGAAGTTGGAAGATTTATTTCATGAATGAAGGGACTAGAGACGACCCCAAAAGTCTGCATCAAATTACAGATGAAAGCGTGGATCAGATAGAAAAAGACCTCAGGAACTTTGCACCTAAAAGCTTCTTTGTGCAATGGCATGTCAGCCTCTCACAGGCACCTACAGAAAGTCGCTGTCTCTTTATGAATAGGTACATATATCATAGAGTCATAGAATGGTTAGAGTTGGAAGGGACCTTAAAGATCATCAAGTTCCAACCCCCTACCATAGGCAGGGATACCTCTCATTAGAGCAGGTTGCTCAAAGCCCCATCCAACCTGGCCTTAAACGCTTCCAGGGATGGGGCATCAACAACTTCTCAGGGCAACCTGTTCCAGTGCCTCACCACCCTCACAGGAAAGAGCTTCTTCCTAATATCTAATCTGAATCTCCCCTCTTCCAATTTAAAACCATTACCCCTCGTCCTGTCACTAGACTTCCTAACAGAGAGTCCCTCTCCATCTCTCCTGTAGGCTCCCTTCAGATACTGAAAGGCTGCTCTAAGGTCTCCCTGGAGCCTTCTCTTCTCCAGGCTGAACAGCCCCAGCTCTCTCAGCCTGTCCTCATAGGAGAGATGCTCCATCCCTCTAATCATCTTGGTGGCCCTCCGCTGGACCTGTTCCAACAGTTCGATGTCCTTTCTATGAGGAACATCTATATGATGTTCCTCTTCGAAATTCATTCTTACATTGCACTGTTGACTTACCAGCCCTCTGCGGCAAGGGAGGGGTGATGGATTCACATTAATGTGCAACCTGGGAAGCAAACACATCCCCAGGGGAGCAGCATGATTCATTTTTAATGATACTTCCCTGAGTCTGTAGGCCCCATAAGCCAAGAATTACAAGCCTTGAAAGTCATCATCACTGACTGAGCTGTTGTTGGTGAAGGAG
This sequence comes from Thinocorus orbignyianus, assembly GCA_013400375.1. Classification (NCBI taxonomy): domain Eukaryota; kingdom Metazoa; phylum Chordata; class Aves; order Ciconiiformes; family Thinocoridae; genus Thinocorus; species Thinocorus orbignyianus. Next base: position 321,038 of record VXBW01007044.1, read on the forward strand.
GGTTTCCAGCCCAAGTGGGAGTCGTTACAGCAGAAGGATCATTTTAAACTAGGTGACAAGAATATATTAGGGGAAGGAAAATTACACTTTTCAACAACTGAAGAAAAAAACACTTCCTGCCAGAAATTCTGATTCAGAAACAAGACAAGGAGGCAAATTGCTTCCCCCTGTCTACGCTGCATGGAGCAAACCTACACACGTAGGTCAGAGACCTAGCAAAAGCCTGAGGCTAAACTAATTATTGTGATTTGCTCGTCTTTTGTAATTAATCTAGGAAAGGCTTAAGGCTGTTAGCAGCTTTAAAGAAGTAAATCTGAAGGACCAATTAATTAAAAACAGCAGTGCTTAATGAGGACCTTTTGGTTCTCTCATGTTGATTGTTATTTGTTGAAAGTTAAGTTTCCGCTGTCTGTCAGATCTTGTCTGGTCTTGTAAAATAGATCTTCTTACTTGGTGCTTAACCACTTGACACTGGAACAAAAGCTTTCGATTACAAAGCAATTTGTGGGGATTATAATGGAATGAGCTACACCCACGCTCCCTGATTTAACAATCAGTTTGGAGCAACATTCAGTTGAACCAAGAATTCTTAAGGACCTTAAAACTACAGTTTGGATCTTCTGGTTCCCATCCTCCAGGCTGAACCCACAGGTGTTAATCACAGAGGTAGGTTGAAGCATGGACCTCAAATCTTTTTAAAACAAAAATACAGATGCACTTTTCCTTACTCAGTCTTGTCATAAATTGGCAATTAAGCACCCATCTGTCTCCACATTTTCTGTGCAAGTGTAAATCTAGTGTAAATCAACAGAATTATGGCTTGCTCTAAACCAGAAGGGAAATTCAGCTGAGCACCACAGAGAAACAGTCACAGCTTTACCTTCTTACCCACACACCACAGTTAACACTTAAACCATGTCCTGAAAGCCAGCTTGCACCCCTGGGTTTGCTGCCAGTAGCAGAGTCCTTCCTCTGGTGTAATGCAGGGAGGCACTGGAGATACAAGGGAGATGTTATGGAGGTCATGGTCAGCCACTGAGAGAAACGGCCATTTCTGTTTCTGCTGCATTCTTGAACCTGGTATTTTTAGGACATCTTAGGCAATTTTCTTAGACATGTGGAAAAGGCTTTTGACACTTTAGTTTATTTAATCAGGGGAAAAAATAATTCACCTCAGGAAAACCCATTTTATGTTTGTTTTAAGCTGGACTATGAACTAGGTCCTAACAACAGAGCCCTGCCACAGGGAAAAACCTGAACCAACATGTTATCTAAAGACCCTGAGCATCTTACAGAGAATAACAGTATTATTCATCAAGTGAATAAGGCATCTGTTATTGGCAAGGACCTGGACTCTCTGCCTATTTGCTGCCCTTACACAAGATATGCAAAAGCCCTGTGTAGAAGAGAGGGACTAGGAAAGGAGTAAACAAGTATGGAAAGAATAAAGATCAGATTACTAACTTAGCCCCAGAAACAGCCTTTTGTGAACAAAATTGGACTATTTTGCTTGGCAAGATAGAGGAAACATATCCATGCTACTCTCTTTCAGACACCTTCTCTGTCATCTGTCCCCACAGCTAGCATTTTTCACATGCAGCAAATTAATTTCACATTCTCAGCAGGCATCCCTTTTAGAGACCAGCCAACTTCCTGATATTTTGTGTTTGGTTTTATATCAGCAGATCTATTTTAAATAAAAAGCTATGTGTTTTACAAAACATGAGTGCCAGTAACACAGAGGAAGAATGTGACATTTTTCTCCCCAGGATATTTTGACTGACACAAGAAAAAGTCTATAATCTTACATAGGCTCAAGCTGCTCATGTTGACATCCAAATGTTTGGTGAAAAAGAGCTTGATTGCCTTCCACGAAAGGTGTAGGCTTCTGATATAGTCTCTCTACCCCAGAAAAAAAAACACCACAATTGACCTCAAGTTCTTTCTCAAGGTATTTTATTTTATTCACCTGTCACAAATGCAGCTGGTGAATTGTCTTTCCACTACTTAACTGAGTCTCCACACAACATCTTGCATATTTTCATCAGATTCTCACACTGCTAGCTGCTCATGCAAGCCAGCTGAGCCTGTCCCAAAAGCCATCTCAACTCATTGCTCAACTTGGTGGAAATGCTCCCTAGCTTTTGTAATTACTTGATCCTTAGCTCAATAGTCTCCAAAAAAGGTCTGCACCTGTAATCCCCACCATTTACAGAGATCAACCACCTCCTGGAGAATCAATCACTCCCTGCGGGAAGGAAGCATCTGAATCATCTGTGGAAGCAAGAAAAGTCTTTCCCGTCCCAGATGACCATTGCTCTGCATCAACTCAACAGTATTCAACTTCAAAATCCTCCCATACAGCACCATGCAGATGCAGTCTCCTTGGAGCCTGCTGTAAAATCAGTCAAACTCCCAATAAGAGACAAAGAAACCTCTATTAATTTCTGGTATCCTTACGTACTTAAGTGAAAGCACTCCAACACCAAGAGAAAAAACAGTCCCTAAGGATTGTTCCTCCCTGAACACCACAGTGGAAAATCCATGAGCTTTGAGTCATCATTTTGGACTGATTGTTTCAGCAGTGGTTGGGAGAAACAGAGGCTGAATGGGAAATCACCCCGAGCACCTGCAGGGCACTGAAAACATGCTGAATCTGGGTCTCGGTGAACAGAGACCGCTAAAATCAGGCCTACCTCCCATCAATGTGCAAGAAGACATGTTACCAGTCTGAACAAGTAGCTAATCTCTCCAGGATTATGAATGAACACAGATTTCAGACTGACCTTGTGCAGGCATGGCAGCATTTATGAGTTAAGTTTATGGCTAAGCCATATCCGGAATTAATACATGAAAGTGAAAGGGCTTATTTTTCAGTGTAGGTATAAGTCACCTGTCCATGCTTCAGACTTGGTTCACATGGATCTAAACTTTGGGGTTGGGAAAGCTGGCAGTTCACTGGTGCACTCACGGACTCAAAACACTGGCCGTTTATCTGTGTCAGCAGATAGGCTCATACGTCACTTCTGACAGAGATAGAAATTTAGGCAACACTGTGGGAGAGGCATATTTGTTTCTGGTTCTTCCAAACGCAGAGAAGTTTACTGAGGGAGCTGATGCGAGGCAAAATGCACCTCTTCTGATCCACTGGGGTGCAGGTGCCTGCCACCAGCTGGGGCTTAGATCTGGTGTTTGGACATCAGTAAGGCAATTCTGAACAACTGGAAAACTGCAGAGCTAGAAGAGATTGCTACAGAGTCAAAGCAGGACTAGTGCTTGAAAGGACCAGGGCCCTAGGATTAAACTCTGAGCCTCTCATGGTCACTTAGCTGTGGTCAAAACTGAATTTGGAAGGAAGAAGGACCGTTCACTGCTGAGATCTTGTGAACCATAGCTACATAGCTAGCCTGAAGAATAAGGCTGACAAAACCACCCTGTTGTTATTTATGTTAGTACAAGCATAGGTGGACATTACTGGACCCAACCATCCTCAGAACTGCAAGGGCTGGTGCCAGGTAGGGCCAGATGTTTATATGTGCTCTGGGACCTGCTTCTTGCAGAGTTTCTGGTTTGAGAAAGAAAATATTTACATACGATCTTTGCTCTGGTTAACTCCATGCCCCAAACTCAGTGCTGCGGGGCTTGGCTCTCACCCAGGCAGGTGCCCACAGAGACATTCCCAACACCATGGCCAGGCCCAGACAGGGGCCCCAGAGCCACCTTGCTCCAGACTCTGTGTCTTTGTCCACCCCCCCCAGACAACAAGAGCAAACACAACCTGTCACGGGGCAGATAAATGCATGGAGGTGAAACCAACAATTTTCATCTGTTGATTTTAAATAATGAAGCAGAGTGAATGCCTCTGCCATGACGTGAACAGGAGCCCTGCCCTTCGTTTTAGCTTCACTTTTCAAGGGAGACATGATTTTTTTCAGCTCAGAAGCATGAGGGGGAGAATGAGCTATTTAGTTGAGCACTAAAAATTAAAGTAACTTTAAGATACTTTTCCTCTTGGCATAAGGTTTTCCAGATCCCAGTTTCCAGCAGATCTCAGCGTGGGGCTGTCAGCAGCTTTGCATACACACACACCAGCCTCAAAAGCCTGGGGAGAAGCATTTTATACACCCAGGCCTGCTGAAGCCTGTTGTGATGGTAAAAGGGATTGACCGACTGTGGTGTGCAGCACTGACCTTGGCATTACATCACACATGGCTCCCCTTGGCTGTGACCATCACCAGCCCAGACATGGGCTGCAGACCCCTGAGGAGCATTTCAAGAGAAATGGGCTGAAGAACCATCTGTGAAAACCCAAGTCTCCCCTTCATTTAAGAGGAGAGATCAGGAAGATCTCTGAAGCCAGCCAATGGCTAAACTACCTTCCCTCTTTCAACTGTTCAAGCTGAAGATCCCAAACAGGCAAGTTTAACCACTGCAGCACTTCATAGTGCTACCGTGATTGTTTCCCCTTCTGTTTTCTTGCAGTATAGGGAAAAAGTAACATATCTAGGCACAGATGGATCCACAGAAATGTTTGAACACCTTGTCCTCATTTATACTCTCAGTTATCTCCTGCCTTGTGAGCAAGACCTGGAGAACCTCCTTGCCTGCCAGGATGAGCCTGTACTTAAAGCTCTGGATTCTGCCTTTATTTACCTTTATAGCACCACAGTGCATCATGTTGCTCAGGAATAAGATGATATTTTCTCGATATCAGAAGATCAAGTGATTACTTAATAACAAGAAGAGAGAGGAAATCCCTATTGAGAAATGACTCCTCCCCTCAAAACCCAGCCTTGCCACATACCAGTTTGTCTCCCCAACAGCTGTGCCAATGTTTTGTGTGTCTGTGCAGTGAACTGGGTAATCAGAGCGATCCATTATAAACTGTACAGACAATTTTGGAGCTTCACAAGCATGAATGCAAGACAAACAGAAGGCTGGCAAGGTGGAAATCACTCTGGCTAGATAATTTAACAGCCCCTGTCCACAGTGACTGGGAAGGGAACAAAAGATCCTGGACCAGCAAGATTAATTTCTTGCTTGTTTAGTTCAGCTTGATACTGACCATGACAGCATCTGGCTGCTTTTAAACAGAGGAGTCAGAAGTGCATGTTTGATTAGCTGAATATTATCTCTCCTTATCTGGACCTCAGCAGCTCTCTAGGATGGGGATTTTTGCATATTCACTTCAGAATAGGACCCTACTGGGAATTAGGGAAACCAGTGATTCCTGGAAATGTTAATCTCAGAATCCTTGTAAACCCAAAAGCTGGGGAAAAAGTGTTTAATGTTTCTCCTTCCCATAATTCAAAGTATATAAAAATCTAGTAATATATTGAAAAAAGGAACATCTAAATGTTGTCTGTCTTACACAGGACAAGAATACTTGCCTGGAAGCAATCAGAAGATGCTTGGTAACGTGTTTGCAGCTATGTCACTAGTCTTCTTACATATGAAGATAGATGTCAAGGCTGAGCTACTATGTATTCTTGAGATACAAAGGAGAATACTTTGAAAAGTAGTCCCAGAGCACTCCAGACATCGTCATGAGGGGAAGCACATAAGACATCTGAAAAGCTGTGGCAGTTGTTTTATGTCCGATATGTGTTTTTGTGAATAGCATCTTCAGTAATTTATGTTCTTGGTTGAAAAGCTCTTCGTAGCCTTAATACACACAGTGGTTAGCCCTTCTGCTCCTCAGCTCACAAAGCTGTACAACTCACTGAAGACAAATAGCACTATCCTTGGCTCCATCTCCAGTGCCCTTTTCACATCTGCACACTAACATCTTATTTCCCATGCATATAGAATAGCTATACCCTTGAAGCACGGAAGATACCCCAAAGAAGTATCAATACTTGACTTTCTCTATCCTTCTGCAGTCTGCTCCTCCATTCATTTTGGAATCTATCTTTTATTTTTGCTGCCTGTACAAACACTGCAATCCAACCCTTCCCGCAAACCTTTAGCAAGGGATCAGTTCTCTAACGATTGGTTCAGCACAAATTCCAACCTTTCTCGGGAAATACAGGTTTTTCAGAGTGACCTCTGCAAATCACTCCCATGTACAAGGAAATCTAAGCTGTATCCAGCAGCAACCAACACTTTTTAGCAGGTAATTTTGGATGTATGTGCACATGCACAAAATTAAGGAGGTTATTAAGAGAACAATATCATACAAACCAAATATAGAGGGGATAATTCCTTATCACAGGAAAACATGAAAAATATCCTTGCCTTATAAAGAATCCTATCTTTTTTTGCCTATATGCCTTTCTTCACACTCCACCTCCATTGGCCTGTGCCTGTTTCTAGAGGCTTGTGACAGTCAGCTGAACTGTCACAGACAGCTAATGCTGGGACACAAGATGTACCAGGACCCTCTTTCACAGGTTGGTGGAAAAAAAAGTGAGATTGTAACATCTTCACTTGATGTCTGCAGCTACCTGTGTTGCAGCATGCTGCCACTGCATGTCACCATTAAGACAGAATGGCAATGAGTGATAGGATTTTTAGGGAAGACTGTAAAATTCCAGTGGAGGGAGACCCCACAATCCCCAAGAACTGCCCCTGGTTGTACCTTAGTCAGCTCCATTCTCCTAATGCAAGCACAGGATTGAAGACCTGAGGCCTCATTAGCATTTGGGCTAAGCTGAAAGCAGCAACAGAATAAAAACACATGCTTAGAAGAGAGAAAAGATGAGAGAAAAAAAGAGATGTGAGAAAAAGGATAACTAAGAGAAGTGCAAAGAGCAAAGAAAATCACTTACAAGTAGAGCTGAGGCTAAATCATTACTTCTGCCAGTGCCTATCAACAGTGAGTTCCTTCTGAATTTCATAGATAAATAGATCTTGTTATATTTCTAGCAATCACCACAAAAATATTGGTTTGCTCAAAACTAATAGGAGCTCAATAGGGACCAGTTCTTGCTACACCTTGCTGGTGTGCTGGCAGCCTAGCAAAAGAACAACTCTCACAAAAGCACTGTAACAGCACAGCCTAAAAAAGGCATTATTGGGATGGTCCATCTCTGCTCCCACCCCTGCAGCCACAGGGAACCCTTTGCTCAAGGACAGGTCCTAGATCCTCTTGTGGTTGGCCTTCCATGTTGTCCTCATTTCTAGTTTATGAGATCGGGGAAACTCATTTGAGATTAAACAAAGGGCTAAAGATTAGGTGTTCTGCAATTTAGTACTTCCTCTGCCTGCTTTATGTTTAGCAGCTCTTGGCACAGAAAAGGAACAGCAGCAGCCAAGATGGGCTCTTTCTGTGAATCCACATGACCTAACCAGAAACAAGAGCATGTCACTTGACTCTATTTAGCAAGCCGAACTTTTATCCAGGGTCCTCTTCCAAACACTACACTTGCATTCATTTTGCCATCAAACCATGTGGTTGTTTAAATACACTCATGGAAAACACATTAAAAAATAAACCATAGAGCAGATCCAGATGTTTTAAAATGCTAAACTTAGTGCCTCACACTCTTCCCTCTTCATCCAGCTTTAAAAAATTCCTAAAAAACTCAAAAGCATTCCTGAGCTCGTTTGTAATGAGCCATTGCTTCATACTAAAAAGTATACTCTAACACAGACTCAAATAATCAATCTTTAAGCCTTATATACAATTACCAAAACACTTTGAAGGTTTGGATCAGCTTCATGAAAGGATAAAAATTCTTTGCTCTCATTCTTATTTAAAATAAGACTCTTGTTTCCAATAAAAGCTTGTTTTCATATTGAAAAATATACGCACAGAGGCAAGATGGTATCCCTGAGTACCAATCTCGCAGTGATGCAGTAGGCAAGGAAGGCTTGCGGGCAAGGAGGCAAAGACAATTTGCACCTTATTTTCGAGGTGTTATGCACAAGGCAGGAGAAATCAAGCTCAACAGCACTGCCTTACTCAAACCATGCAGTAAGCACAGGCAATCTTGTCCCTCATCAGCTCAATTAGCACACCTCATCATCCACCTCACACACACAGTTTGGAACTAGAGGGCCATAAGGTACATGTAGAGCACTGCTATTCTCATATTTGAAATCCCTGAAAACCTTAGCCTCCCATGTAAATCCACATTTATTAAAACCCTTCTGGTTTTGAAAACCTCACAGTATGAAAAAGTTAGTGGTTCCATTACTAGAACAGCAACCGCTTCATCAGACAGTCCTCACTCACTTTAAATCAAACAAAATTCCATGGCCCAAAAAAGAAGAGTCAAGAAGCTGCTGACAGAGCCATCTGCCCTGCCAGGCAGCCGGGAGCCTACATGCATGGTTTCCTCATGACTTCTGCAAAAATATTCACGTGCTTCTGTTCCTGGAAAGAGAAGATGCAAAGAGCTTAACCATCAGCAGGTCCAAAGCCTGCTGTAATACTGTTGAAAATTGCAAGGAAGAAAGCAATCCTTTGTTAGTTCTACTCAGTTCTGGAGTCTGCTGCCATTTACACATCACACCTTCCTCCCACTCCTGTGCTTTATTTCCAGTGCAAAGATTTAACCTGACCTTGTTCCTTTGGGCTGGCTAGGAATCTTCTCAGTTCCCCCCCCCACCACCACAACTCAGACTCACAGTTAAATCGCTGCCAGGCCAGAATCAGTTACATCATTTTCCCCCTCTTCTTTTCCAGGTATTCTTTAGTAATTCCTAAGTTTTCGCTCTATAATATAGACTCTTACAGCTTTCAGGCAGTCTGAGAAAAAATGGAGATCATGATTTATTTTTTGTAATCCCAGACACAGTAATTGAAGCCTTACATCCCTGAAAAGTAGTTGAGGGTTATTCACTGGATGAATATGTCAAGTATATTAATATATCCAGCCTTACATTCAGCCATGAGAAGCTTTACTGGGAAAGACTTTAAGACTAGGTCACCAAGATGAAATACCTGAAGTGATGACCATCATCTGTGTCCCTCAGGCCCAATTTTCAGGCCTCTTTATGCACAGATACCAAGAATGAACTAGTTAGCATGCTCAGGTGCTTTTGAAAACCCCTTTAAGGTACTCATCACCAGCTATAAGTGCTTCATAACCTTTGAAGCCTTGGCCTACAAGCTCTTATTCACATATGGAGCACAGAAACCCCGTAATCTACCTAAACTTCCCAGACAAGAAGGCGTTTCTAATCAACGGAATAGCCTCACTTCAAAATCATCCACTGAGATACATTAAGATCTAGACTGACAGTAGTTTTTATGCTTTAAAATGAAAGGAAAAAATTATATTTTCCTGATAAAGGTTGCATCAGAATTGTCATTTAAATGTTCCTAATATCATGAGTTTGGTCATGTCTGTGTATCCTCGCTGTGTCTCCTCTTCCTCTCTCCCGCAATCCCTTCAGAGGTGTGGCTTTATCCAGATCAGTTTGTGGCTCGTCTAAATCTTACGTGCATCAGCGAAGATTTCCCCAACAGGTTTTGCATAACAAAAGAGGAGTGTTACAGCCCACTGGCCAAAGCATTTCTTCAGAATCCAGGCCTTTGAGATTTATCTTAACTTCATGTTGTGGATCAGCCTTAAAGCAGCTCCAAAACATTTGGAAATTATTACAGTCCACTAGCTCTGTAATTATAAAAAGCTGAAATTACTTTGAAGCTTCACTTAGAGCAAACTAATGCTGCAATTACTCGACAGAGCCATTTGCAACCTGATTATTGATGAAGGGTTGTAGGTTCATATCTGTGCGTAAACCTGAACCACTGAAGGGATGGACACTACAAACTGCACACCTCCAGGCATCTCTAGTTAATACGCTGCCCTGTAAAATCATCTTCAGTAAACTAAGAAAATAATATATTACATGTTGCTTTAATTGTTAGTTACAGTTTCCTTGTAAAACAGCATCTGTAAGAGGGCACTGTGAAAAGCTGGTATGTTTTATAGAGGAGGCCAGCAAATTACAGCTCAGCCGTATGGAAATGATTAGCACCTGCCTATTGGTACAAAGCAGCAAAGTTTAGAAACCATGATCTCAGCTTTTGGCAGACCCAAGAGCCTGAAAGGTCTTAAGTTTTCCTGGGCAATAAATCCAGTGATTACTGAGATTATATTAACTTAAATTAATGTCCATCATTTTTTTGTAGCAGCATAAACAACCCTACTCAGATCTTGCCCAGTCAGGCACAAGTCTTAAAAATATTGCTTCTTGCAGACAGGAAAGACTGGAACACATTGGAAGACCTGACCCTATTACCCATACTCACATGAGTAGACCTTAAGTTGGATATACATGCTGCATAATCAAAAGCTGTCAAATTTTAAAAGTGTTTGTGATGAGAATTATTTCCTCAGTAAAAAAAAAACCAAACAAAAAACAAAAAACAAAAAACAACAAACCACCTAATTTTCATTAAAAATGACAGCTTTTCTTTTCACTTTTTTTTTTTAAATATATATTTATATACGCAAAAGTAAATTTAGTCTGTCAGGAGAGAAAAACCTTTCAGTGGTTTACTGACAAGCAAATATTTATCCCAGACATTCTAGCAAAAATAAAATGTAGTTCAAAATAAGTCTTATGTAAAAACTGCAGTTTGGTTTTTGGGGTGTTTGTTTCGGTTTGGGTTTTTTGGTGTTTTAAGGTTATTTTGTACTCTGTTGGACTCAATTTCATTACTGTTATTTGTGTGATGGAATGTAAAAACCTAACTGTGAGAGTAAAGGCTACATAATTAAGGTTCCTTGAGTGATTTAGTCCTTTCTACAGATCTCTTTACAATCAAGGGGGTATTTTTCCCCCAAGAGGAAGGTACTGTACAGGGTCACTGTGAGCCCTGATCAGAAGGGCTGGTACCCAGCCCACACGAAGACCATTCACTAGGGAATCTTCTAGGTCACAATATTTCTTAATCCTCCATTCATATGTGCTGTAATTTAGAGAAAACTGTTGCTGCTGTGGTTAAAGTGCTGACAATACGCAGATGCAACCCATGGGCTGTAAAAGCAGGCAGAATCACCAGTCTTCTCCCACAAACGCATGCAGCGAGGAAGAGGAAGGCAACACTCACCCCCCCCCAATCACTTCTTGCAGGTTTGGTTCCAGTTCTTAACGGTGTGAAGCCCTTTTCCATCAGTAGAGCTGCACAGACATTGCAGGAGGGTCCTGAACTCTTGTGTATCGTTAATATCAATCACCTTGGGGAGTGGAAAATGTAATTCTGAGAATCATAGAATGGTTAGAGTTGGAAGGGACATTGGAATGAATCATCTAATCACAATCCCTCTGCACTGGGCAGGGACAGTTTGCACTAGACCAAGTTGCTCAAAGTCCCATCCAGCCTTCTTCTACCTACCAGTGCCAGGGAGATGATGAGCTTAGCAGGAAGCAGAAGAAAACAGCAGGATAAGTCACCCCTGTCTCCCACTGGAGGAAGACCTTGGAGTTGCTCACTGGGGCTGTTGATGCTCTTCACTCCATTTGAGCCCACCGTAGCGGCACCCGTTTGACTCCAGCACACAGCCTCACCAAACTCACAGAGGATTCAGTACCCAACCAGTCCCTCAACCTAACACATTCTCACAGTATGAAGCTACCCACCATGACCCCAGCACAATTGCCACCATCCCTTCACTGACACTTGCAAACTCTTTCAGCGTAGAGGAGACCTCAGGCAGATGCGGTGTTACTGCATGACTTCAACTAGACACCACTTAAGTAAGAATAAAACACAGTGCTTTCCCTGGGTAATACTGCCACTTTCACTTAATGAAAATCTTTTAATAGGCATCTCCCTCCCTCGCTCCTCCCTTTCAGCAGACATCGTGGAGTAGGAAGATTAACAGCATTTTAGTTACTTTGATATTACCCAAGACAAATTAAAAATTAAATTAATCTAGTTAGTCACTTCTAGAGTACAATGCCTTTTGTGTTACTCGTTGGTATTTTTTCCTGTAGCCTGACACCCAAAGAAGAAAGCAGCTGGTTTTTTTATGTTTTACAGCATTCAGATATTCTGCATCAGTGTCTCAAAGCTTTGAATCAAAATCGTGAAGTCACAGGTATTTGAGGAGGGGGAACAAAGTCTCCCTATTCTACATTGCTATGCAAAGTTGTTGAGATCACTGGTTTACAGCTCTTTTAATCTCAGAGGCTTATTTCAAAGCCATGCCCTGTTGTTTGGGAGCTTGACTTTGAACTAGAATTGATATGGCTTCACAAATAATGCAAACTCAACCTGTCAGCAGCAGAAGAACCACTCAGATGTGTCACTAAGACTGCCAGATTAATAGAGGTTTGGGGGG
>VXBW01007044.1:333293-383890 GCA_013400375.1 Thinocorus orbignyianus
GAGGTGGGGGGGGGGGGGAGGGAAGAAAAGAAGAAAATAGAAAAAACCCAAAACATTTTTTAGAAGATCTTTTGCATGGAAAGTACAGAAAAGAGAGGATAAGATATTAAGTCAAAACCAAAAAAAGCCCATTTGTCCTGGTTTGCTTGTCTTAAAAAAAAAAAAAAAATCAAACACACACACGAACTTCAGAGATGCTCCTGATTTCATCCCAACTTTTTTATACTGTCCAAGCATTTCACCAATCATAAAACAACTGCACACTAAGAAAGTTCATTTAACCTTATTTAACACTTTAAAAAAAAATAAAAAAAATAAAATAAAAAAAAGAACAAATACAAGACTTCGTGGGATTGATCCATTTTAAGTCTGTCCTCATCAAAAGGTTAGCACCTGCACCAAGACCTCACCCTTGCCCTGACTTGCCCTGGCTCAGAAGAACTTATTTACTGTCAGGTTAAATCAGATTCCCACATCCATCTAATTGCAGCTCCTGTTCCTGACCTTGCATGGCAGGACGTGCCTCAGAGAAGAGCCGAGGACTCTGTTGGGGCAAAGGGAGATGCAGCCACCCTTGCCAAGACTTCCTCTGGCAGCAAGCCTGCAGATCTAAAGTCATTCAACCTGCTCCAAATCTGAATAACCTAAACTGCAGAGCCAGGGCATGGCATGGTAAGGGAGGGACCAGCTGGAGTCCCTTGGTCCAACCCTTCTGCTTAGAGCAGCTCCAAATAGATCTGGCTGTTCAGGACCATGTTCAGGTAAGTTCCGAGCAACTCCGAGGCTGGAGATTCCATATCCTCTGTGGGCCCCAGTCGCAGCATCTGACCACCCTCATGGGGACAAGAAAAAATTAACAAAATCACAGCAATTCTAATATATGGTGAGTAAAAGGATTTAATTATTTTTTTTTATCAAATGTGCAATCTGAAGAAGTGATGGTGTAATTGCGTTGCTGCCTGAACCCCCTGACCTCTGCTGAGCAGGGCTGCCGAGAACATGTGCACAAGAGGGGAAGAGAAACTATTTGGAGAACATCTTTGCTGCCCATTTAGTGGCTGAGGGGTAGGTTGTTCTTCTCCCTTCCCACAGAAGCAAGTTGCTGTTTCACTCTTTGATACGGCTGTTGGTATGGCAAATCCAGCATCAAGATGCAGGGAGTTCAACAGTGCAGCAGGTCAGGGATAAAACTGTGAATTGCCCCCAACAGTGGAGACAGTGCCTGCAGATGTGACTGCTCAGCCCATTTCTATTAAAAATATTCCCAAGAGCTGCTTCCTTTTCACATGTATATTTAGAAGCCACTTTCCTCCCCATAGCTCAGAGCAGAGGATAAAACTTGTGAGGAGGGAACTGCAGCTATTCCTACTCAGAGGCTTCTTACCATAAGTTGAACCCCGCTGTTCCTCTTTGTATATTTTATCTGGTCCTAGCAGTGGGGGAAATTGGTTCCTTCCTTTTTCCCCTCTCATTTTGAATACCTCGAAAAATGAAACAGTAAATGAAGTACCTTCCCCAAGGAGCAGCACAGCCACAGCAGCCTGAACGAAGCCCTCAGTTTTAAGCCCTTTTTTGGTTTGTTGTTTTCTGTTTGTTTGTTTTTCAAAGGAATCAGACTTACAGGCTCCAAAGGCAATTGTGAGCCCATGTCTGCCTCCCTCTGCACCCAGACAGGGTACTCACGCATGGCAGACATCAATCTCCATCTCCAAGGGGCCCCCCAACACTGCAAGTCAACACCCACCACCTCTTCCAAATTTCCTCATCTCTCTGTGGAGCAGCTACCCCACACCATCGCCACGAAGCTGGGCTCCTGTGCCACCACCTTTTCTCATCTCCAATGAAGGCACGATCTCTCCCTCCCAAAGGTAACCATCAGACTACAGTAAGGCTTGAAAATGAAAAAGCCTATAAGAGTTACAATAATTAAAATTCCATTTTAATTCCTCTGCTCAGATGAGGGAGAAGAGTTCTCGGGCACATGTTTTCCCACTGCCACAACAGTTCATGCATTGTTATAGAATTTTTCAGTGCCATTTATTTTTATTTGGCCAGTGAAATACTTTGGGGAAGGCCTCCTCGTAAATGGCCCATAAAGTTTGACAGGAACTAAACCTCCCACTGTTTTTGTGACTGATATAAAAAAGAACCAACTTAGTTGGCACCCTTAATGCACTTTTTATGGGAAAAGGAAGACTGTCCCTCTGTACAAGCAGCCAATTGCTGAGCAGACCAAGTTCAGTCCTGTAAGCATCTTTTGTGGCCTTTTACGAGGTAAGGCTTTCCCTATAAAGTTCTGACTTCACCACAAATCAACTTCCCTCTGGGCTCATCCACTAATAAGTACTTTCATTAAAATTCCACCTTTCTTAGGGAAACAGCCAAACTAATTTAACAGGAAATTTACTTTTTCCATCACCCGCATGTGTTTGACTGCAGCCACACAAGCCAGCCTTGGCCAGAGACATCCTGCCCATCACCTTTTCTCCTGTGTGCATCTATTTGCAAAAGCTACATGGTTCCTTGTGCTGTTTGGAGGAGGAGGAAACGGGAAGGTCTCCAAAAAGTCACCTACAAGATGCACTTGCTTTGAGAGAAACACACATACAGGATTAACCTGTTGCATCTTCTGCTACCTCCAACCTCCAAGGGAGCATAACATGGCCCCAGAAAAGCACAGGAATAATGATGGAGCTCAAAAGGACTGGGAGCAAATAGCAGTGGCATTGGTCTGAGGGTTACTGATCCTGTCAAACACAGATGACGGACAACAAGAGAGGACCAGTTTAAGAGAGACTGAGGGATGGGGTCACATAGACTGGTGGCAGAGATCTGGCTCTCAGTCCACTGCATGCAGTTCATCATCCTCCTGGAGGTTAAAAAAAAATAAAAAAAATCTATTAGCAGCAAAAGCACAATCCTGTAGAAAAAAAGAAAAATCCCAACCTCATGACACAGACTACATTCAAAAAAAATAAGTGTTATTAAGTGTCATCATCACACCGGTATTTTATGAGCAGAGGAGAAGGAGGCTGAGTTCATTAAACACATTATCAGCATCCTGCATATTGGCAAACTTATAAGAATAAAGAACTTTTTTGGCTTTATTGTAAAAATCCATTTTATTCTCTTTTGGCTTCCAAGACAAGCTTTCAGGTAGAAGGCTGTACATAACACCACTGTATTTAGAAATGAGAAACCAGAAACGACACTGATGCCATCTGCCCATAAAAACAACATAGCATAAAAAAATTCCATATGAATTTATTTTGCATTCTAGTGACATATCTCTCTGCATTTCACAAGAAAATGTCCAGGAAAAAAATGACAGGTTTATTTTTAGCCTTTCTTTAATCTTTGCAGAGTATGGCACCAGATTGCAACCTATCATGAGTGTCCCAAACTAGGCTGAGATATGCTGCTTAGAAAGAATGGGTTTGGATTGACTGTCATACTGCAAAGATATGGAGATGTTCTTAACAACCAGCCCCACTCCAGCTATAAGAAATTTGATCATATGCATTTCATTCTCAGTGTCACATATAAGTGGGAGATACATTTGTCACTGGATAATACGTTCAGAATTAACAAGAACTTGTCAGGTTTTGGCTGCAACCACTGAAGCTAAAGCCTAGAGCGAAATAAACTGTCATATCAGAGCTTTGTTAAAAGGATTAAACCCATTCTTAAGGGTGGAGCTGGGGAAAAGCTTTTAAGCTTTATACTTACACCTGAAAGGTTTTAAACTGGGATTCTAACAAAGACTGACACGAAAGAAATATTTTAAAACGTAGTAGCTAATCTGACCTCGCAAGCAGGACCATCTCCAGAATCAGCTGCGTCGTGAACCACACTGTCAGCAAGTACTCACTGAGAAACCCTGGATCCGTCATGCGGCCACTAATTACTGGCCACATTTTTTGGCATCTGTTCAAGTTGCTCTAGAATCGGGGACTGTTTTGTAAGTTAGTCTCATTACAGACCTACTACAGTAATTGATTTGCACAGTGGCCATGTGGTAACTCATAAAACTTTGCACAGAGGTCCCAATTCTGCAAATATTTCCTCCTGTGCTTAGGGGGAAAAAGCACCCTCTGGAAGTCAATGAGTCCAGCCACACTCCCAGCCTATGAACTAGCATTAGGAAGGTCAGACGGTTGCATTGCAGCCTTTATACCACAGCGGGGGGGGGGGGGGGGAGAAAAAAAAAGAAAGAAGTTTTTCTACATTCAATTAATTACAAAATTGCACCACATGATACCCCTGTGAATGAAGTGGGTGTTACTGCACAACACACTTTGCAGTTGAGGAAGCAGAGCTATGACTCAGAGGTGCAGTGAGCTGCTCAAGGTCACACAGTAGCTCAGTCATAAATAGCACCCAGGTGCCCCGCTCTTGCCCAACTGAGCTTTCTCACACTGCTTCGACAGCATTTTGGCAGCTTGACTTCAGCTTCAAAGAGATTTTGAACCCACTCAGCATCTGGTCTGTCCTGCACCTTCTTCACCCACCGCTAGGTAACTAGTCTGCTCTGAACCATGGTGCCTCATGGCTCTTCACCCTCCTGCCACCTCTTTGTCCTCAGTTGGTCGAGCCAGGCATAGGCTTCTCCTTACTAGCATTGGGGTAAGGAAACAGGCAGTAACAGGCACCAAATGAGGTGCAATACAAACATGGCAATGCATAGCAAATAACACAAATGCTGCAGCAAGGAGGCTGACAGACAGAGGCTGTCGGGGTCCCCCCCCATGGATGCAAAAAAGGTTTATGAAGACGGTGAGCTGGTACCTGCAAGTCAAAACCTCCTTCTACAGCTCTAACAAAAAAAAGCTCCTAGAAAAGATGCCACAAATCCTGTTGTCAAATGAAAGGCTCCACTCCACTTGTAACCTGGAGGCAAAGCTTCATAGCACTTTGGAAACCGACAAGCTTTTTACATCTGTATCATCCATCAACAAAATACAAAGCTAGGTCATTCAAATGCCTTGCAAAGTCCAGGCACTCCGTTAAATATTTTCAGCTCACTGAAGGTCAGCTTCTCCTCATCTGTTTGGGCTCAAGGCAAGATTTCTGGGCTCTGCAGTTGTGGGAGCTTGTGGGAGTTGAGAATTACAGGACTCGACCCCAAGGAAGAAGAAAGCACCAGCTGCAGATCCTTTGGCTTCGCAGAGGCTACAGTCCAGGGGCAAAGCAGTGCAGGAACAAATCTGCATTGCACAAGTCAGATGTTTTCCTAAAAGTACCATAAAATGAATCCCCAATAAGATTAAAGTTTAGCAATTCTGAGAGACACCAGACAGTACAGCGTCAATGGTCTGGGATCATGAGAGCTGAAGTCTAACCTCATTATGATATTGCTATAGTCATCTAGGAATATGAGCAAGTCTCTTACATTCTCCATGTCTCTGCCACACAATAGGATATGCCTCTATTGACTTAATCTGTCCAGATTATTGAGTCATCAGAGCACAGCCTGTTCCTCAGCAGTACAACCCCCATCACAGCTGTAAAGCCTGCAGTAGGTAGCTTCTGACAACAAGCTCATCTTTAACACTGGCCTTTATGTAGCTATCACAGACATTACTAAATCATCTTAAGAAATATGCTTGGATTTTTCTTAAGCAAGGAATCCTTATTTCATATTTGAAGCCAATTTTGGTCCAGAAGAGGCTCGTTTGCCCCACCTGTGAGGAAAGGCAATGTATCATCCTATCTTTCCTAGTGATCTCAGAACTGGCTATGAAAAAAATCTCACCTCCCAACACCTTTAATGGTGTACCACAACTGTGCAGTATCACTCCTTGTGTGAAGCTCTGCTGTTACCCCCCCTGCTTTTTACGCATACCTACCTGAGGGTCAGGGGCAGGGAGCACGTTTTTTAACATTTAAACTTAATTGTGCTAAGTACTGTACACTCACTGAAATATCAACATACCCCAGGTATAATCCTGCCAGGCAATGAGGTTTGTTGCCTTTACACACAAAAAAGTGAAAGCAAATAATTTTTTAAAAAAAAAGTGTAATTATGGTTTGGAGTGCACCAGTCTCAATTTTTCTGTTCTCTAAATCCTCTAGGGAAAAAAAAGAACGAGAGCTACTTACTGATTTCATTCTCCCGACACTCACACACAGGACTTGCTGGAAAACAGGACCCGTTGCTAGAAATCACCACTGTCCTCAGCTCCCCAGGGAAACAGGAAGGAGAAAGCAGAAGCAAAGACACTCGAGTTTAAAAGGGAAAAAAAAAATAGAGAAGAAAAAAAAAAAAAAGGAGGGCAACAGTTTAGGCTTTCATTATAAGCACTGTTATATCAACAATGGCTGGGGAACAAAGGAAGCCATTTCCACTAGTTCCTGCTTCAATTAGTTATTTGAACTAGTGAAGATTGTGCTACTTTATCTCCCCCTTGTAACATAATCATTGTATTTTACATCTCATGAGAAAAAAGGCCTGCCAGAGGACATTATCTGGCTCTGGGTCATACATCACAGGAGATAACATCGTTATTCATGTCAAAAGGGATGATCAAGGTCTTCCTGTTTTATCAGCGATTAGCCAGGAAAGAAAAGCTGCTGCTGCTTCTCTTGGCAGGTAGCCAGGCACTGTATGAGTATTACCATCGCCATGCAGCCGTGCTGGGCCTTCAAGCCGTGCAGAAGCAGCTCTCACAAAACCATTAGCATCCTGGCTGATAGGGAAGACGCTGAGCACCCCTCATCCAGCAGCAGCCCCCATCCCTCAGCTGGGGTCTGATCCTGCTCCCACCTGCAACACTTGCTCCAACGCTGGCCACTGTCAGCCTCCCTGGAGTAAAGGTGGAGAGACCTGGCAGCCAAGCCAGGCTTTTAGCTACTTAGGATGGTTTGAGAGGCACCTAAGTCCCCTGGGCTCAAGCCAGACTGCTCTCTTCATCCCCAAATGCCCTCACCTTGGCTGCTGCCATCTCCCTTCCATCCGCTGTTTGTAGCACTCATTCTCCTTCTCCGCCAAGACTGCATTGCATTAAAGCTGGGCAGAGCACAGCCTTTGGCTCTGCTGCTCGCCGAATTATTCCACTTCCCAGGCATCTTCCCTTGAGCTCAGAGCTCTTCACTCCTGAATGCTTAGCATATTCCCAATTTAAACATCTCAAGCAGTTTACCTACTATTCGAGAGCAACAGTAAAACCTACCCACCTTATCACAGCTACAAGCCCAAAGGAAGTTAGAATAGAGTGCCTTATGCCTCAAACACTAATAAAAAGAAGAAAAACATTGCTGTTTGAAAAATATACCATGTTGAGCTACAGAGATACATTCCACAGTGTCTTCCTGAAGTTACTTAGCTTTATGTGCCTGGTGCAGGGTTCACTGAACCAAGAAAGACTTTCCACTCACTCACTGAGCTCCAGCACTGCATCCTTTGGCAGTAGCACAGCATCATGGAAATTCAGTGCCCACTCATCTGAGCAGGCTTTTACTGTCTTCTCCCACCCAACTGACAACAGAGAAACCCATTCACTATTAGCACTGTTGTAAATCAAAGCACATAGAAGATGCTGCGTGTGAGCTGGATGATTCAAGACCCAACCTTTACAAGTTTTGAATGTTGCTAAAATGCAAAAAAGTCAGCAGTGCGATTAACAAGCAGAAAAGCACATAAGGGAAACATAACATCCCACTCTGGGGGAAAAAACAAACACCTTTCTTCAAGTGCACATTTTGGATCGATCTATTGTGTGGGTTTTATACCTTTCCCCAGATCATCTATCACTGACCAGATATGAGAAAAGGCAGACAGGAATTGCTATAGCAAATCACTCCAATAATTATTCCAACAATTTCAACAACAGTTACTGCAGCTCAGAACGTAACACACAATTATGCTGTTGCACCAACCAACCTGAAACTGAAAGAGTGCTAGTAGCAAAAACAAAGTGTGAAGCAAAGCTTATTAAACCCTGCAATATGTTAAAACTAATAACAAAAGAAATCTGACACGAAAAGCCATTTTCCTTCAAAAGGGACATAAAATTAAAAATGACTCAGCAACTGAGTCAGGACAGGAAACTCGTCACGGAGCCAGTGATTGTGGCTCCAGTGGGAGTGGGCATGAGGGCTCCGAGTTGCTGTCACTGGTGTGTTCGTCATCACTAATGCTGTCAAACACAACACGTGGCCCATCCGCAGAACCCCACAGGACCATCTCACCGTGAAGAACTTGAGAAAGTCAGATGTTCCTCCAGAGGAGCTGCGAAAAGGAAACACAAATGCTCAAACAGACCACAAAAATAAGCCAGGCTAAGCCAGCACAGCTGGGGCTCTTGCAGGTCACACAGCTAAACAGAAAAACAGGCTAAAGTTTTTTTAGAAGGAGTAGCACTGAAAGGCTGGGCGATGACCTGTTCCTGTCTCAGATGCTGATCTCAAAGAAGTGCTTTCCTCCTGCCCACCCACATGGCTAAGGCAATGATATAAAGCAACTGTCCCCAAACAGCAGGCAAAGGGTACCCTGAGCGTTCCAGTCCCTTTGAATCTGGACACAAAAGGACTTTAACCGCAGGACATCTTGTCTGACCAGCTGACAGCTGAGTCATCCCAGCTCTCTTTCAGTTGGCACAGAGCTCACAAAACCAGGGCTGGGAGCAGCACCCTGGCACCCACTGGAGCCTGGGGTACTCAGTGCAGCTCAGACCCAGGCCCCTCCTACTCCCCACAGTGTCAAAAGCAGGAGGTCCTTACTGCCTCTGCATACTGAGGGGATTCCATGCCCAGAACCAGGGCACATCTCCACTGGGGCTTTGCTCAACCCTCAGTCAATGTCCAAGCTGCTCACCAGGCAAAACATGGGAAGCTGAGCTGTACAGAGGGAAGGCACCTCCAGCATCAATCATCAGGACCAAGTCAAGCTGACAGTTGGGCTTCCACTCACAGACATCTTTGGCAAAATATTCAGTCCTCATGATCTTCATGTAGTAGAAATCATGGGATCTAAGCTGGGAAAGGCTGACAAGTAACCTCCTGAGTGGTTAGCAAACCCTGTACTGCCCTTTTAGACAAAGAGCCAGACGATCACTGTCTAGATAGAAGAATTCATAAAGTTTTAGTACAGAGACCACATAAACCCTGCAACCTTTAATAAAGCAATTCTAATTACAGAAGATTATTATTTTTTAGATCAAACGTTTCAATTACCAGGTATATAAAAACATAGTTGCACAAGCTGCCAGAAAGGAATCAAGGAAAATATGTAACTCTGAGTAATTAACATTCATTAGGGGTAATTTGCATGCAATCCCTCATCAGATCTAGAAATGCCAACTCTGAAGAACTGCCCAGTTTGTCCTTTGGGCATACTAGCCTTGCTCATATCCTGTCAAACCATACATCCAAAGACCTCAAAACCCCAGCAGAAAGGCAAGATACTTGCCACCACAAGAGTATTCTTATCACGCACGTAGCAACCTCCTTACAGAGCACAACAGCAGAAGCTACAAAGCAAAACACATCCCTGAGCTCCATTAATTAGTTGATATATCACGAGTGTATTCTAATCTTTATTTTCTCTTCAAAGGTGGTCCAGATCATCCATCTGCTAGAGTCCTTCCAGGAAGCAAAGCTTCTCCTTCAGGATTTCACCACCGCCCCTCCAGCGGTTTCTCACGGCCTCAGCCCTGCACGTCCCATCAGAAGCACCACTGCTCACAGAGCTCCAGCCTTGTAGATGGGGCCCACAGCCCCAAGTTAACTGGTTCAGCATGGCTGCTGGGGTCTCTCCGGGAGAAAAGCCAGCAACACCGGGTTGGATCCAACCTGGCAGGACCAACCTGAGCACAGAACAGCCCCTGATCTGAGCTGGAAAGGTCTGTCACATAGAAGTACTTCTGCAACTGTCCCAGAAAAGATTTTTTGGGTTGTGTAATGGATATTCAAATACCAGGGAGATGAAATCCATCTGCAAGAGTTTCTTGTGGAAGAACTGTATACTATAGAAACTGTACATACTGCTTGCTCCCAGCCAAAAGTGTTATTTTGCATGGGATGCACCACATGGATATTTTTATTACTACACTTCACAAAATATTTCTGAAGTTTCCTGGAAGATACTGTTTCACATGCCACCAACAAACACAAAGCTTGCTCCAAGCAACCCCTGACACATACGCAGAAGGGAAGAAAGAAAAAAAAAAGCCATTTAAAGCCTTTACAAAAGCACTATCTTCTGTGCATTGCAGAGATAAGAACCATGACTTGCAATGGATGGGGCCAACACTGGAGTTCCACCCATGCAGAGCTTTCCCAGAAAACTACACACTTACTCCATCAGGGGTTTTTCTTGGATTGCACAATCTGACTAGGACAGTTTCCCACATAAGCCTCCAGATACACCCCGCCAATAACATGGTCCCCTTTGCTACCCAATAGCCCCCACCTTCAGTCATTCTGACACTGTCGTACCCAAAGGGGAAACAGAAGGGGCTCCTTCTGTGGCAGAAAAGACACACATCAGTATGCTGTTCAAAGTCTTTATGGGTAATCAACCACCTCTGCTCAAACTCCTCACCCTGTGGTTCTAACTTCTAGACCTGTAACAGTTGTACGTCAACAGAAGAGTTCCTACCCCTTTGCTTCAGCCCAGGCCGTTTGCATGGATGCTCATCACCAACACACTTCTGTAGTCTAGATCACAGCATCTCCAGCAGCTGATGGTTGCATCCTAACCCCAAGCCACCTCTCCCCACAGCATCAGCACTGCAAGGGTCAGCAACGATAGGGTTAGCCCGGTAGCTTCAGCTGGTAGATGAGGAAATGCACTTTAAAAAATAAATAAATAAATAAATGCAGAGTCATGGCTCTGTTCAGAAGTGCTGCTGTTAGGCAGCAGCTTGAAGAAAAATAACGTCTGGTAAAAAAGCATTTTAAGTGATGCTTGTTTATGCACTGATTTTTTAGGTGATTATCAGCTTGGTATGGCCTAGCAAGGTGTATCAGAGCTCTGAAAAATTACTTTTAAGTCTCATACTGTGACAAAATAATAGCTGGCTAATAACGCAATGACTTTTAAACCACACTTAACAAGGGATATTAATGAAGATATTCCCCAGCTTCTAAATTACCAATATTGATTATATCTGTGTAATGAGGATGGATAGGATTTCAATTTGAGAGTTAACCCAATTGCTGAAATAATTGATTGGAGATGAAAGCACTTCCCCAAGTCAGCTACCTTTTGGTTCTTTAGAAATGTTGACTTTGAAACACTTCAACAGACTCCTAAGATCTCAGAAGAGGACATCCCAAATTTCACATTCATGTTTCAGTGTAATGGATATTTCCACAATGATTTCTTTGTAAATTTATGGCAAGTATCTCACACATAAAAGTATGGCTCAAACACACCTGAGAAATTGTTAGTTTTGTTAACCTTAATTGAAATTTCTACCACTGAAAATCTGAGGTTCTTCAGACAGAACCTAGCTAAGAGAAAATAATAATCTATGATTACTGTATTTCCTAACAAGTCAAATGAAGACTAGAAGACACTAGAGCAAAAAGAAATAATCATCATAAGCATAGACATGCAAAATTTCTCTAGTCTGTTATTAAGTGATTATTTAATTTGAATCCTTATAGTGTCATACAACAAATTACTAGGAGGACCAGGTCATCGTCCCATTGTTGCTGGATAGTGCTGCCAGTGCAGTTAATAACTCTTTCATGGACCTGAACGCAGATACTAAAAAAGAAGAGCCTTATCTTTGCAAGCGTACAAATGGGAGGGAAGAAAAAAGCACTTATCCATGTCTCTGGAACAGAAGCAGATTTATCAAGCCCTTCTTCTAAGAATGCATTTGCCAGAGAGCCATAATGCTTTGAGATTAATTATTCTGAATAAAAATTACAGAGAATGACACTAAGCAGTATTGATTCCCTGCTCAGTTGCTGTTCTAGCCTTATTTGTTGCTCCTGCCTCAGATATCCTTGCTTTTTCCTTTGCTCTACTTTCACCTGCAGTTCATCCGCAAAATAGAAGAGTCTACAAATACTTAGTTTCTAACTTTCTATTTTATTCAAGTTCCCTATAATAAAGAATTTGAAAATAACATGTTCCAAAAATTATTATCACTTCCTTCTCTCCCTTTCCTGTTGCGACATGGGTGGCATAAACCTCTAAAACCGTAAGGTTTGGGAAAGCAGGGCCAGGAGCACCAGGAGCCACAACAGTGGTCACAGACAGCCCAAAGCCCACAGGGGTGCCTGTGTAGAGCTTCACAGAGCAGCCATGGAGAGTGCTGCCTGTGGAACAGGCACTGAGCCACCCTGCCAGGGCAGCCTCTCCTTACCTCATGGCTCGCAGAGAACATCCACAGGAGGAGCAAGCAGCTACTGGGCAGGGGTGTACTGCAGTCCCAAGTGGTCTCTGCGAACAGCTGCTGGATGGAGCAATCCAGAGCAACCACATGGCCCTGTGCAAAACTGGCGTTAGCTTCCCACAATTACATCCCTGTGAACTACAGTTTTTAGAAAGATGAACAAGACCAGAAGTTCCATGACTTTATATTCAGCTTTAACAAGTTTGGGTTATACAGGTATTTAGTCTTTATTTATTTATTTATTTAAAGGAGACCCCCCAAAACTCTACCCATATTTAGGGTAGGAGGGGATGTACCTTGGCAAGGGAGGTGTTTAAGATAAGAGCAAAGATTTGTAGGGCTTTTCTTGTTTGAGACTCTGCATATGTTATCAGTAGCTGGGGGATAATTTATTGACAAAATTTGTGGCAGATCAGACAAGGTGTTTGTGCGATATGGGACTTTGAAAAATGACGTGCAATTCAGCCTTTGAAATATTCCTCTACCAATTTATCGTAGAGCCATATCTCAAAACCTACTTGGCCTAGAAACTTCACGTTTGTTTTATTCAAGAGTCCTTGGCTAGATTCAGTGCACAGGAATACTTCAGATAAGGTCAGATTCTTATTTACTATGGGTTTCCTCCCCCTAGTCTTTATTGTTTTCCTTTTTTAAGCTATCAAACATTCCTTCACTCTGGAAAGAGACTGTAAGACAGGCTTTGCCAGGATTTTGGCAGGGACTAGTTGCTGGGTGCAGATAGACACACTAGCAACATTTTAAAGCTCAATTAGCTCCCCTTCCACAGCATTAATCCTTTCTCCCCAACTAGCAGTTGAGATCTGCACTGGTGCTCGGTTCAGTCTTGCTGGAGCAACGCAGGCACTAGTACAGACTGACTTTGTAAACAAGCCAAAATCACTCAAGTTCAGAGATCACATACATCAGCACAAACAGCAGCCTCCATGCCCACAGCAAGGGGGGCTCTCCAGGACCAAGACAGGAGATACCAGGCAGATCTCATGCCATTGTAAGGGAAAAAAGAAGAAACTGCTTGGCTGCAATATTTGTTATCAAGATCTTCTACATGCAATATAGCTCAAGCACTCAAATTTCCAGCTTCATCTTGAAAGTGTCCCAGATCCACACAGCAGTAAGTCAGCTGGAGCCAGTGCCCAGAGATATTCGCTAACTCGGATACTCTGGTTACATTCAAGGTGTGTCTAGATAGGAAAACTTATCAGCATAAACAGAGAGCATCCTAAAGTTCAGCTTTATGATTACACAATGGGACAGATTTCACCCAAAACAAGAAAGGAAACTGTGAGTTTCTAGAGCTTCATTTTATTTCAGCTATTTTTGTAAGAACTAAAATACAAAACCTGCAACTGCTGAAAGCATAACCTCATCCCAGGTTCATAGAAGTTAATTTAGTTCATTACAGTCTTCTGAAAAAAATAGAGAACTCTTAAGTTCCATGCATTTTCCTTATTGCATGACATCTCCACTTAATTTCTAATACTTAGACACACACCTTATCTCCACTCACCTCTCCCATACCAGCACTGGCTTCTGGCATTTAAAAGGCACTCAGGCTCCTGGAGTCAAAGTAGCAGAAGATAAACAGCAGCCTCCTCAGTGCATCAGAGGACATCACCCAGATTTCCCAGGCACCATTGCCACTGAGAACCAAAACCTCAGGTTTCTCTCACCAGCTCACTGTCATTCTGACCCTTTTATATCACCTGCTGCTTTATCCCTCCCGTAAGCAGTAGACTGCCTACCTCCCCTGCCCCTCAATCTTTATTTGCCTTGTACCAGCATCGGCTATAAATTGCCCTGTGGGGCAGATGGATTCAATTTATTTTGACCTTCCAATTTCAATAATCAGGTAGGCTTTTCACCTGTCAGCTACCTTGATGAGCAAATTGATGTTGCAAATAGGAAAAAAAACAGTAAGGAGGAGGGAAAGAGAGTGGAAGGGGTGAGGAATGACAAACCTTTTCCTATTTTACCCCAGGTGAGCGTTGCAAATTGGCAGCAGCTGTATGGGAGTCACCCAGGGTTACCATGCAATGTTTTCAGTGTTAACAAGCATCCTTGCGTTGTTTTCATCCATAATGTATAATTAACCCCTTGGAGCCAATGAGTCTGGCACTGTCATTGTTAGGGCTGATGATGTTAGGCAGCTTGGCGTGTTGCACTGGGAATTCCTGACAGCCCACCATCAAAGGTTTAATCATATGCAATTTATGCTTTCACGGTTTATTATATTTTGGAGCTTGCTGGAACCACTCCTGTTATCATGCACAAACATGCAACAAATCTGTGTAATCTCTAGTTGAGTGCATTGTCTCACAAGTGCCCCATAGGAGAAAAAAAAAAAGCAGTAACAAGATATCTTTAAACAGTCTAGACTGTAGATTGAACAGGAGGAGGTGGAGGCTGAGAATGAAAGATATGAATGTAGCTCCTTTCATATAGGACAGCATATATACGTAACTTATTTTAACTCTTGCGACTGTTTCGAAGCACTCAGAGGGAAACCTGACTGCAGAGTTCTAACTTTTCTAGGCTCTAAAACGCTTCTGTTAAATACATATATATTACTTTTCCCAGATGCTGTTTCTTAATACTCAATATATGCTTTGTGCCAGCAGGTAAACAGATTAGGTAACAAGAGAGAAATGTATATTAAGACACATCCTCTGCAGAAGCAGGCTGTCCAGACGAAACAGCTGGGACTCTCTTTTTATACTGATAGTGTCAGCTCCAAGAAACTCTGAGCTCCATGTCCCTCGGTGCCAACTGCTGCACAACTGCCCTGAGCACATCCCCCAGTGCTTCCTACCAGGCCTTGGCAGTTGGCACTTTTGGCACGACTTTGCTTTTGTTGGTTGGTTCACTGATGGCTTTTTTGCTTCCTCTATCTGTTGAATGAGTACATATAAATTTCACCTGGTCTACAGACAGGTAGCTTCTCTCCTGGCTCCAGGTTCTGCAAGGGTCCATCCACATGCACAAGACTGATAAATTGAGCCTAGGGAAATTCATGAGATTAGCCCAAACTGCTTCATATTTTAAGAAATAACAGATTCCAGCCATCTGCGGACAGCACTCTCTGCCTCTTTTTTTGCACTGGTGCTGGTGAGGTACCTTTAAAAGACAAGATAAAAGTCCTCAAAAGCCCCAGGGAGCCAAGATTCACACATAATCAGCTAAATCAAGAAGTTGGGATTGCAGAAAATCTCATGAAGCTCACAGTCTGGTTAGCAGAGAACTGGGGGAAACAGAAATGGCTTTAATTCCAAATACAGAAGTTAATCACCTAAAATAGTTTATAGGTTTGAAACAGTCTGCTGAGACACCTGCACGTGAGCTAGCCCTGCCTGGACCACTGTCTGATCAACAGAAAACAGGCAGATGATGAGAAGAAAAATGCAGTATTACGTTACAGACAAGTAACAAGACAATTAAGTGACTTGCTTTAAATCACAGGCAATACATAACAGGAAAAAGGACTGAATTTAGACCTCATAAACTGTCATCCAAGCTTATTGGCATAAAGATGGCACTCAGAGCCATAGAAAAGTGCAGAAAAGTCATCCAGAAGTCACAGTGATAGAAATGACGGGACAGCTCCCAGATAAGATATGTAAACAGATCTTCATTGCAAAATGCAGCAGGATGTTTTTCTCATTATCACCTTTCAAAGGTAAAGTCTCGGTACAGACAGGGATGCTTCCAAATAGAGAGGATTTACTGACGCTTGTTCTGCAGAAAGCACCGAGCAGGGAGTTTATCTTTGCTGTAGCGGTGTGACTGGAGGAATGGGACTGTGTTATCTTCATTCAGGCCTTGGAGCGACACAGTAGTTCCTCCAGCAACAACTGCAAGAGATAGCAGGATCGCAAGGCGTAACAGCTGCTGTGGGAAATGTCTTCTCTGGGGATGACTCAGCTCTTCTGCTTTCCAGTCTGCAGAGGAAAAAGGAAGAAATTTCAGATTAGACCTTTAAAGGTTAACATGTGAGCTGCTGCCGATCACAAGCTTGTCCTGGGCAGGTTAAGGGGGATGTTCCTCTCTGGGCTCCCTGTAGTGTGGGTTGGACAAATGCCCATTGAGAACAGTCTGAGTACAAAATTACTCCTGTCTCAGAAGAGGGAGACAGGCTAAATGACCTCTCCAGGCTTCCTCCAACTTCACTGTTCAACGAAGAGATCTTAATAGAAAGATGACAGAACCAGTCAATCACAACCATGACAGAAGACCATGCTGAAAAAGGCATCGTGTGGTCTGAGAGACTGGACTGGGAGGCTGGGTACAAGCTCTGAGGATGGTTCTTTTGGGATGGATGCTTTCTTTTCAACATCTGTTCCTATTTAAAAATAGCAGAAAAATTCAGAGCTGGGGTAAACATGAGCAACCCAGAGGTTTGCAAAGTACTTCTCCAATCTCTGTCCCATCCCATCTGCAGAGATGAGAGTGAATGCCCCAGTGTGGGGAGCACCAAAGGGATCGTCCCTCACACAAATCCTGACGAGAGAGAGCTGCTGCGCCCTGCAGCCCCGCTGGATTTTTGGCAGCCAGAGTAAAGGTGTCTTGAAATTATGGAAAATCATCAATGAATGCTTGTGGTTATAAAACAAAAAAAAACCCAAACAAACAAAAAACACCATGAATCCAGTCAAACAGTCATAGTGCTCAGTTCCCACTGTAAATCCTTCTCAAACGTTTCTCCTATAGGACTGTGCATCATATCTTTAAATCTTGTATAACCACCTCTTTTCTTCCTGCAGTATTGTGCTGCGGATTTCTGTGCCATGCTACCAGGACATTTTTCCCTAGTGGGTGGGAATGAATTATATATTCATTGCTCCACAATGCGAACTTTCACAGCAGAGGAAGCAGAGATCACAGAGACATCGTTTGCTGCTGCTAGCCGTTGACTAGTCTTTCACTCAGAAAGGTGGGATTCAAGCAAATATCCTCACTTCCCACCCCAACGCACCCTCTTGGCTGGATTAACATCAAAAAGCAAATGCAAGAGGCAAAACCACTTGGTATAATCAAGCAACAGCTGTAAAAGGAGAAGGAGCAGTGGGCTGCTGGGGAGCGCTGGAATGCCATTCATCTCAGCTGGGGCTGTAAGTGAAGCCAGCTGCTGCTGCTTAGAGGTGGTCTGGAAGGTTCTGTGGGGACCAGCCCACCTCTCCAGCATTTTATCTACCACAAGTTGGATTCTAGCCTCAGCTCTCATCTGTTCCACAGCCAAGGGTGAAGTCCTTTGTATTCCCCATAGGATGGTCAAAAAATGGAGGAGGCTCCCAAGAGCTGATGAGGAGCTCAGCAACGCAGCTATGCCCACATCTCCTGTGCCCTCATCCGCAGAGCAGCAGTGCCCTGCTTGCTGCAGGGGTGTCCTCCCCACCCCACCAAGACCATAGTAGCTTGTCCCTAAGGTGGTGGGCAACACTAGGATCTAGAAAACCCAGGTTCGTTAACAGAAGGACTATGGGGCAAGGAGTTTTTCAACGCTGGCTTGGTTTTCACCATAGCATTATTGGTAACAATAAAGGTAATTCAAGAACACGGCAATTGATTCAGGCAACAAGCAGTTATTTTTTCAATGGGCTCTTTGCTTGCTTTCCCTGTTATGTTAGGAATGGTATAAACTTCTGGTCCAACATCTCCCTCACACTTGGCACTTCAATTCTTTTAAACCTGGCAATTTACGCTATTCCAGCAAGAGAAGTAAAGAAGAAACTTCAGCTTATCTCTGTTCTAGATGTAGCTAATTGCCTCTGAGAAAACTCCACCAAGAGAGAAAATACAGAGTGTGTAAGCTAAAAGCCCTTATTCTGATTTTTGCAGACTTCTCACACATCCTTTTTCCACTCCTTTGAGCTGCTGCTGTCACATCAAAGTTCATAACATCAAAGTTCATAACAGAGCTATCCACCCAGGAGCTAATAATTCACATATCTTACAACGAGGAAGTAATTTGGGCTTTAACCTCTCCGTTCTGGGATCCATGTTAACAAAGCACATTTCCCAGATAATTCCTTGTGTATCCAAGACATCTACTGCAAGAAAGGCCGTGGTTAGTCAAAGAGGCGCTAAGAGGAAGTAAGTCATTAACCTCGAAACATTCAAAAAAGCCCATATTCAGTTTAGGATAAGCAGAACTGTTGTAACCCTGATTGCTTTGGTTTCCGTTGCCAACCCTGCAGACACACACACCCAGAAATCAAACATTCCTCTGCACTTCAAGGGAGGGATTGTGACAGAGCAAAAGCGGGTTTTGTGGGTGTGTTTCACTACCTCCCCTTAAGCCTATTCTGTTGGCATCTATTAAGAAATCACTGCACATTATTAAGATATCTCTTAATTAGTGTTAGCTACATTACACTTCAAATTTTTCATAGGTAAACCAGATTTCTTTACAGCTGCATAATATCAATAATTGCTGTGAGATGAACCTGAACGTCACGTATGTTCAGCTTCGAAAGAAGTGTAGCTTAAATTTGAAGTGTCTGTCATGCAGAAGGAGACCTGATACAGAGACTGTACTTTTCCTTCATGTTCTGCCTGCTCCCTAAACGTGAGTGCAATGTACAGACCTTCAGCTGAGTAGAGCATCTCCTAGGAAAGGGTATGGAAGCTATTAAAGTTTAAAATGCAATCATGTGCATGACAGGGAGGTCATTCCTTTATACCACTTTGACTTCAAGCAGAAGAAGAAAAAGGGCAAGTATCTCAGCTGATTAGAATAGGTCAATGGAAAAGGAATAGAAAAACAGAGAGATGGGGAAGAGATCCCAAAATAATTTGAACTGCTGTGAATGTCACTTGGTATCCACATGATGCCCAGCAGAAGGAGCTGGTCAATGTGCTCATGACACAGTGACCACTGACACATCACTGACCCTCTCCTGGCCTCAACTTCCCTGGAGAGGCTGGGTGAAGGCAGGACAGGGTTACACACCAGTTTTGCACAGGGGTAAGGTTTTCCTCATGACCATTAACATTTCAAGGTGAAAAATCTCAAAGATGAGAAACAGCTCAGTCATGGGCCAACCCCTGTGCTTCCCCTGTGCTCAGCTGCCAGCACAGGACAGAGATGCAGAGGAATGGGGGGACAGGG
Organism: Thinocorus orbignyianus; assembly: GCA_013400375.1. Taxonomy (NCBI): domain Eukaryota; kingdom Metazoa; phylum Chordata; class Aves; order Ciconiiformes; family Thinocoridae; genus Thinocorus; species Thinocorus orbignyianus. Next base: position 352,773 of record VXBW01007044.1, read on the forward strand.
TGGGAAACCCCTCTCCAACCTCCCACCCTTCCCACAGCCCATCCTCGCTGCATACTCACCCCAAGTGTACATTGCCCAGCAGGAGAAAAGGGTGAAAACACGGAGCAGAGAGAAGTTACACATGAGGGATGTTTGGGGGATTTTTAATTCTACAGTGCACTCAGCTGAATTATGTGTGTCCCTCACCAAAGGTGATAAAAGTCAGAAGAGCGGAAGGGAGAAATCAAACTCCCAGCTGTTCCACTTGTGCAGCTCAGACAGAGCAGGTCAAAAGAGGCAACCTGCTATAGCAATACAAAAGGGACAAACAGCGACAGAGGCAAGGAATAGCATCATCCATGCCCCATTGCTCCCTCCCTCACCCTCCACATCCACAAGACATTTCCACAAAGATGCATGTTATTTTTTTAACAGCAAAACAACTCCAGAGAAATGGGAAGAAATTATGAACTGTGACTCTTCAGCAGCATAAAGGTCTACATATATTTTTTGTAAAATAATTAATTCTTAACCTGGGTCTCTGTCAAGCTCCAGTGTTAGCTGAGACTTGTAGAAGCAATAATTTATAAATTATGAACAGTAGCAAACAAACAGCTACTTCAGCATCTGCCATTGCTTGTGAAAGAAATATATGCAAAACTCTGGGAACCTCAAGGTGTCAAGCTAAAAAACTTGCTAGTATGAGTTTCGCCATCAATCCAAGTGACCAGCGTATCTAACCACAGCTCAGTGTAGCAGAAAACAAATGCTTCCAACAAGCTGCTCTGTATTTGCTCTAGTGACTAACAGCTCAAGGGAAAAAAAAGTTTGCAAGCAATTTACAAGTGGGAAAAAAAAAAAAGGTACCACTTGAATATTATTCATTGCAAATTATTCATGCTCTTTTTCATGCAAGTAGTCTGCCCATTCATCAAAATTTTTGCTCCATCCAGGGCTGGAAAACAAGCTGTTACTCATTTTTATTTTCTTGTATTGCACTCAAGGCATAATATATAACTAAAGTCATACTCTGCTGGCACACGGGCAAAGGACAGAATTAGAGAGAAGCAAAGCTGCAGATAGCAGAGCCATGGGGCTGCAGGCAGCTCTCCTGGGCAAAGGGACAGCACCAGCCGGGGGAGCAAATTCACCAAATAAGAGCTGCTACAAACATAACAGGGAACAGCACCCTGCTGTCACCCACAGCCCTCGTGAACACAGCGGGTCCCAGCACCCCAGAGAGCCTCCTTGCATCCTGTGCACAGCAGCCCAGGGCAGCCCACGGCTCAAAAGTAAAGAGCGCAATGCTGCCCCTCTGCACATCCCGGGCACTCAGCCTTGTCTTTGGGGAGACAAGACAGAGACATGATGGGAAGAGCTGAATTTTCCACTGGGTGGTCAAAAGCCCCTTGGCCCGGCTGTGTCAGAGGAGTGGCCGGCGGTGCGCAACAGAAGGCAGAGACGTGCACCTGCACACAGATTGAGTCATTGCATGTGGCAGGTACCAGACGGGTCTTCGCATGCGTAATTATTCAACCTGCATTTGTGATAATTGCCTGGGCGAATCTGACACGCAGGCAGGTGTTATCCTGGGCTTGTTAGGCTGCAGATTAAAAAAAAAAAAANAAAAAAAAAAAAAAAAAAAAAAAAAAAGTAGTCAGACTTGCTTATGCATTCCTGGTTTGTTGTTTTTCCATTTCATTGATTAAAATGTGAGAGTGAATTTAGCCTTAATGAACGTCAAGGACTCTCTCGCTGGAAGTAAAACTAGTTCAGAAGGACTCTCTCGCTGGAAGTAAAACTAGTTCAGGCAGTGCTCTGCAAACTTTCCATGCTGGACTGTGCCAAGGCAGATTATTCCGACTTGCTGAGCTCCCTGGCCCAGCCAGTGCTGCTGGTGGGATGGGGCACGGGACAGGCGATGAGGATGCTGGCTCCCCGTCCCTGCTGCATCTCAGCCCACTTCATCCCAGTATGCTGGGGCTGCTCATGGCAGGGGTGAAGCCAGGCAGCCCAAGGGGCAAACAAGGCAATCCAGGCTCACACGGCCGTGTCATGAAGAAATGTTGAGATCCTCGGTCAGGTCCTGTAGCGCTCACCCAGCACAACCCCGCCAGGGGCAGGCAGCTCCCTCTACGCACTTGCAGAGCAAAATGTTTACCTATAGCCCTGCCTTTCTGCAGCAGCTGGAAAGTAGGCTGAAATACAGGAAACATGACATCATTTGCCTTCTCCCAGCACAAGATAGATTAGCTCCTTTGTAAGGGGAAGCAGTGGTGAGAAACACACACCCCCAGCAGTAAATTCCACTATTACAGGGACACGTTTATTGGGAGATAACAGAAGAAAGCTGCTTCTACAGTGACTTTTTGGATAGAAAAAAGGAGACGTCTATTTTATTCTTTTGAAGTAGATACTGTGTAGGAAATGGCTAGCATTTACAGCTGGCTGTGTTTTCAGCTATAGATTTCCCCAAACCTTCTCCTGAAACTGTGTGCTATATGAGTCACTCCATCAAATAAAGAGCAATAATAAGTTATTGTGAGCACCGGGCTTTAGATTTCTCAGTCTCTGCATCTGAAGAATAAAAATTATCCCCCTCCTGACTTCTTAACTTTGCTGGCCAAACTTTAAAGCTGTGGCTGAAAATCAAGCAAAAGTACCGAGTGTGCTACTGTAGTGCAACTGGTTTCATGTAGTTCAAAGTCAACATTCCTGGGTTCATTTCCCAGCTCTACCATGGCCTTGCCTTTTCCTTTTTTATTTTATTTTATTAAACATACAGCGAATCATTTGATGAGTTTCTCCTCTCTAAAGAAAGCCTGTCCTGAAGGATGCCAGAAGGTGCAGAAATTCATACGGGTAAATTGCTTTAAATCATTCTTTGCTTGCAAGAAAATTAATAACTAAATTAGTTACTTCTTCCTGAAGAGATTAAAATTTAAGGTAGCTGCTAACCCCTCCGTGGCCCTCACATCCAGGAATTTTTTTAGGAGAATGTGGGAAGTCGGTCCTATCAGGGCCTGTGAAAGGTCAGGTTGGCCACACCAAGGTGCTTCTGGTCAGCCTGGGTCAGTCAGGAGGAGTTCACCGTAGGAAGATTGAACAGGTTTTCTTCACTCAGGCTCTGGTTACATCAGTTTCTGCATTTTCCTGTGTCTCATACCAAAATCTCCCTCATGCCACCCAGCTCCATTCCTGCTCCTTGCTGGCTTGGATGGCTGGGGACAGGATGAAACATCCCATCAGTCCTTGTGCAGAGGGGATGGGTAATTTTGGAGCTGCCTTGGGCAGCGAGCGGCTGATTTAGCTCCAAGCCTTGCGCTTCATAACCACAAAGAGAAGGGAAACCACCTCTCCCGGTGTCTCTGCACACACTGCTGATTCCCACAGAGCTGGGGAGCCTGCCAGGAAGGAGTTTTTTCAAGAAAACACATCCTAGCAAGGTCTGATTTCTAGCTGGAAAATGCATTATGCATATGGTACCTTGGGGAATCTGTGGAGAAGGCTGCGAGAGGCTGGCAGTGGGTAGCTATTAAATATATTGCAGCTATTACTATTATTACTGTTGAGAAGGCAGGCACTAGGATATCACTGAGGCAGGCTGAAGAGAAGAAATACAAGCAAAATATAAGCAGCACATAGGAAATTAAACCATCTTCAGAAAGTAACCCAGAGAAATGCAAAACCAAAGTAAAACTAGATGAAACAGGTAAATTTTTCTGCAAATATTTCCAGACTCACCCCATCGCCTGCTCCTCAGCCACAATCAGAGGCTTATTTTGCACTAGAATGGAGTGTTTAAACCTAGCAGAAATCCAGCAAAAGGAAAGGTTATATGCGTGCAGTGTGAGACTTTGCAGCCAAGAGAGCCGGGTCCCTGGGTCAGAAGCAGACTTGTACAGATTTGGATGGAGCTATTCCGAGAAAGATGTGGGCTTGTTCTCGGTGGCTGTGCTCATGCAGCCACACATGTTTGGGAATAGAGGGGACCACGATCACCTGAACCGTGAACATTGGTTCACACAGATCAGAGTTGCCATGTCCCTGTAGGACAGCAGTTTGGCTCAGGAAGGAGGTGGTCCTAGGGCGGGAGCAAGCAGATTGCAGAGCAGGCATCCGTTCCCTGGTTTTGGCAGCAGCACTGCCTTAAATGCAGTATTTCCTTAGAAATCAGACTAAGGGTTATTCTAATAATATCAATTTTAGAGTCAAAGGCTCCATCCAAAGTCCACTGGGAGGAGAGAGATTCCCAGTATACCTGAGACTCAGCCCACAGAGCATGTTTCTCTCTGGATTTATTAGAGACTGAAGCTCACACTCCCAGGGGATCCCCAGCAAAGAACAAATCAAATTAAGGCTGCTACCTTTGGAAATCAGATTTCAAGACAATTAACTAGTGCAAAATGATTGTTGTTTGCATCACAGTCCCTAAAACTGCAAAATTCTGCCTGTTATTATTCCTCAGAGATGCTGTGGTAGTGCACATTTCTGTTGATACCAATAACCCTTTCCACCCTAAATATCCTTTTAGCTTTCAGACACCTCTCAGCTCTTTCTGTCAGTGTCCTAGATCTGGTAGTGCTCTAAGAAAAACATGCACCAGAAAAGCATCCTTATTATTCCTACTTGTAAGGATAGTCATAAGAAAGTAAATAGCACATGACCTAATCACTATATTCTCACTTAAAATATGACACCACTCACTTAAAATATGACACCATTCAGGGGCTCATGTCAAAATCTGGATCTGCCTGTGCATGGCGATATGCAGAATTCCAGCAGATAACCCCTGTACAAAAAGCAAAAGGAAATGGAATAAAGGTGCATTGAAAGCACACCTTTATTCCATTCTGTTGAAAGAAGAATTTTAGATATGTTCCAACGCCTTTCTTCTAAGGAAATCAATGGGACTATTGTCACCATTTTCAAAAGAAGCAATTTCAGGCCATTCACTGAACACAGCAAAACAGAGAGAAATACACTTTCCCTTCCCTAGAATACTGCGTGCTGCTCGGCCAGCCTGGCTGCTCTGCAAAAGGTGGGCGAAACAGCTGCCACCTGTGGCTTGTTGGGACCACACCACAAAGGCCAGTTACACTGAGAAAATTCATTGCAGGTGACTTCCCAGCAGCCAGGCTTTTCTGGATACATGACAGAGACCTTCCCCTCTTAGCATGGCAGACCTGAGGACAGATACTCTCTGCACTTCTCAAGACAAGCAGGTATATGGAGGCAAAACTCTTCCCATGCTTTTTTTCATAATCAAACCCTCTATTTGTCAGGGAGTTTCAAAACAAAATTGTTTTTTTTCCAAGTTAGATTGGAAGTTTCCAACTGGAGATGACATTTATGCTGAAACACATTCCAGGCTCTGTGCAGTCTTGCCCTCAGCAGCTGGAAATCTGATGCTGGCTTTGTTGGGGCAGAGTGCAGGGCATCTTTTGTCTCACAAAGAACATCACATGGGAAATCTTCTATCTGCTAACCACTATTACTTTTGTAATCTTTTTATGACTGAACCATTGCCTACTTTATCAGGTGTTTGCTTCCATAGAATGGTAACATGTGCTTCTGCTGAAGCTATTAAGGGAGCCAAATGCACCATGTCCTACTGTGGAGAAAGGCAGGATCCCAAAGCACATCAGAAGCAGCTTCCAGCACGCAAGAGGTGAAGTAGCTCTCAGTCTCCAAACCACAAATCCTTCCATCCAGTGCAGCGTGCAGGCAGCTGTGGGCTCTCCCCCAGAGGTGGCCCTGCTAAGTAGGTGTCCACAGCAGGAGGGTTCCACTGGACCACCTAACACAGCTCTCCTCCGCCCTTCCTGTCACAACTTTCACAAGCATTAGGTCACAGAGGTGTTATCAAACTTGGTGGGGAGGGGGTCTGTGAGCTCCACTACAGAGCACCTCCATCCCCTGCCAGTGGCCAAGACTGGGGAGAGCACAGCTTGAACTAACCGATACCTGCACCAATGGCCAGTCCATCCCTGCCATGCAGAAGCTCCTCAGCATATCCCTTCCTCAGCACTCCATGTGCTCAGCAACACAAATTAAACTTTCTTTCATCAGGCTTCTCTGACCCCAGGCTTGGTTTGTGGGCAAGCCAGGGCTCGTGATAAAGATAACTTACTTGACTGCAGGGTATTTGGTGCTGCCATGTGGCTTGTTAAACCAGGCAGGGATTTCACCTTCCCTTGAAAAACCCAGCCCCAAGGTTTGTCTTTCCCTAGCTCATACAGGGGGAAATCTGGGAGAGGATCTGAGGCAGTCAGATTTGCCTGCATGGGGTTTGAGACATCCACCTAGTCTGTACAGCATCCTTCTCTCTGTGGCACAGGGCAGACCCACCTTTCACTTGGTCAAATGCTATTCCTCTTTTATCTTTTAATTTCCAGCGCTGCAAACAAGTACATCTGCCAGGCTGCATGTAAACAGAATAATGGGTTCTCTGGCCAGCAGGAAGGTATGACTCATTAATTGCTTTACACCACAGTGTAGAAAGCCATCAGTGTCTGCTATGGCCAATCTCCTTGTGGAAAAGACTTATATTTGGATTGCATTTTTCAAAAGAAGCTTCTGTGTCGTCTACCACTGTTTACTATGCAAATTTTGGTGCTAATTGCACCAAAATGAGAAACATATTACTTAAATCAGTGCACTCTTCAGATGGGCATCAGTGCATGTGTGTGATATTCTGCCAGATGTTATTTTATTACTGCAGTTTAATACCTAACCATCTGCTTCCTTCCTATTTTGTCATGGTTTGTATTCTCCCTAAGATCTCTTTTCTGTTACACTGGCTTTTATCATCTGCATTATGTATTAGTGTGGCCAAGGCTAAAGGCTGGCAGCATCCCGAGCAGGGTATTTGAGCAGAGAAGCAAATGAACAGCAGATCATTAAAGTAAGAGCATGGAACTGATGCTCCAATTGGACCAAAGAATGAAACAAACAAACAAACAAANAACTGACTGACTGAGGTTTAGCTATAGTGATCCCAACTGAGATTGAGCACATGACATTCTTGCAAACACCTTTCGACTCACTCCACTCTGTAGCTTAAAAACACCATAATATTTTAAAGCCTATGAGGGATGGACTGGACAAAATATATTTTATTCATTTATATGCAGTTAGGTGTTTTGCTCCTTTCTCTTTCCAGACCACTTCAGTACTGCAAATGCCCAGACAAAAAGAAGAAATGGGAACAGGGGTTTTAGCTCGACTTCCCCATTGCTCAGCGCTGCCTTATCACTTTGAGCACAGACAACCAAGGGCTCCAAGGTGCATCCCAGTAACAGCACAGCTGCTAACACTGTGGGCACAGAAGTGCAAGTGAGAACACAAGGCAGTGGAAAACAGAAGAGAATCTATGAAGATGAAAGCTGCCACATTTCAGGAGGCCAGTACTGCTAACAACCAGTAGAATGCAAAACCCCTTTGAAAATGACCATTCCCGTATCTTTGGGAACAGATAAGAATTAGAATTACAAGATATTTGCCTGGATTGTATATCTGAACTGCTTCAATACCACCTCAGAAACTAAGTTCATCACTGATTGAAAATAGTGGAGACAACATCACATAGCCACTCTGCAGAGCACTTTATCAAAAATCTCATTTTTGTCAAATAGAGCTATATTTCACTGCTTACAATGTTAATTCTCAATCTCTTCTTGATATACTTTCAAACAAACTTCTGTGATTTTCCCAGGCATGGCCAGGCAAAGGAAGATGTTGAGCCAAGTAGTCACCAGGACATAAAAGTGAAAGCAGCAGTGAGAAAGAAAAAGAATCTCTTTTCTCTTTCTCTTTCATTTTTAAAGACACCTAGAGAACATTTTTAATTTTTTTCATATCGATTTTACTGAGACCCTTTCAAGTGTTTAATGGTCTACCAAAAGCCAGGAATCCTAGTTACCAGCACAGGGGCTGGTCACCTTTCCCAGGCTCAGTCTAGGTCTTGGAGGCATTTCAACATTCTTGCTCCCATGAGGGAGTGAGATTGTTCAGATAATTTTGCCAATAAATAAAGCAATATTTTCAATAATTCAGTCTAGTCTGTCACCATTTCATTGTCTAGTAGGAGATAATGGATAACGACAACTTGACCTTTTGTTAGTAAACTTCAACCAGGCTACACATATTACCCAGGACTTCATATCCTCAAAGCATCTTACAAATACTAAATAATGGATCCACATGGTAATTGTCTAGTATAATAAAGAGCAAAGAGCACAGCATTTACAGTGGGTATCCAGAGCACAAGGCTGAGGGCTATCCATCGTATAAATCTCACTGGTTTGGGGGATTTTGTTATACCATGATCATGTCCCTGCTTTGCCATCCCAGTTTGCCCAGTGGTGCTATAACTGTGCTGTGAACATAGCCCTGTAAAGGCCATAAAAACACCCTAGTTGTGTAACAGTAACCCATTTCAGGCTCCACTTCAGTTAAGAATGAAACTAACTTTCAATTGATTAGGAATTAAAAGCATGACAGGGAATATAACCCAAATGTGCTGCAGAATGGACAACGGACCTGAGCAGCAGAAGCTCCTGCCTCCAACCTTTAAAGCTATTAACCCTGGCATGAATTTTTATTTAGTGTTAATTAGGGGACTGGCAGCAAAAATCAATTAATTAATTACATCTCAGATCCACTGGAAAGTATAATGGAAGTCAAAGAGAGCTAGATTATACTGCATCCATGGAAGAAAGGCTGTTGCAACAGCTCTGGGCAATGGCACTCACTTTTCCTTCAAGTGTAAACTAAGTGTTTAGACCAAAAAAAAAAAAACCTACAAAGAAAAAATAAATCTGACCAAGATCATTTATCCTAGCTGTAAACACCCAGCCCTTCCTTGACTTAGCTCATCCATCAGGCAACATCTGTCCCTGGCTCCTGCTTTCATTTCTGCCCCTGGAGCTCTCTGATCCTGAGGATTTCTTGCACCAGTCCTGCAAATTTCAACTTCCTTCTGCCTGCTCACAGAGCACCATCTTCAAACCACCCTACAAGTTCAGGTTACGTGATCTCTGGAGAAGGTCCAGAAGGTCCCAAAAGCAGGACTCAAAAGGGGACGACGGCACATGCCACCATCTCCCTGTCTATGTCCCTCCAGAGAACACACACATTTTGCTATTTCATGTTTTTCAATGAAAATTATGCACTGGGTCTGGGTTTGCATTGTGTTTTAATGCCCAAGGTGCAATTAGCTAATTAACATTACTGACAGTGATTAGTGGGTGCTAATTACAATAGAATTTCTGTCAAATTACATGGTGCATAAATACGGCCTGACAAACTAGCTCAATGCTGAGCAGAGTGTGAATGGACAGTAGGGCTGGCAGCAACACAGGGCACAGTGCAGCCCTCAGTTAACACCTCACTTGTCTTCTGCTGTATTTCAGGTGAGCAGCTCCCACAGATGGGTTTTCACTGGGGCACGACTGTAACATTTGGCCTTTCTGGTTTCAAGATACAAAAAACAAAAATGTGAGCCAGTGCGTGTGTGTTTGTGGTGGGTGTCAAGAGCCACCTAGCTCAAAAACCTCCTGTTGCTACAGCATTTGTGACGTGGAAAATGTTGACTCTTGTTGCCCGAGATGTTTGAGACTGGCTGGTTAACAAGGTCCAGCATGTCCTAATTCAAAGTATTTTGATGGAGTTAATCAAGAGATATCACCACCCTAATTGCATCCCAAGCCTGCCCAGGAGCGTGCTGGTGCTGGACCCGCTCACTATGGGAGGACGAGGCGAAGGGCAGCATTGCCGCAAGCCTCCACTAGTGGCCCTATTGCTCAGCCCATTTATCAGTGCCACTGCTGAGATTAAATATTTATAAATGGTGTGTCAGCTTTGATGTGATAAATTATCTCCAGTCATCACATAGATAGTTGAAGTTGTGTTAAGCCAGTTATAAACATTTGGTTAAGAAAATGTCTGAGGGGGAAGTTGGAGGGGAAGAGAGAAGAAGAAAAGCCACATATGCCAAAAAGAGAAGGACAAAACATTTACCAGTTTGACTTTGCACCGTGCTTCTTGCCCTCGGTTTGTGAAGTGCAAGTAACCTGACAAAGTACATTAAAACTCTCTTCACTAAACCCAGTTTATTGTAAATATTACGGCAAATCCATTGTAAACAGCAGCAAAAGACTTTTGGGAACCCATTAATCAAAATAAACTGCTCTGGAAAATGCCTGTGCTCAGCTTGTTTAACTAGTGCTGCAGCTCCGTACTGCATAGCTGATTTCAAAATATACAATTTATTGCCTTGGATGTCTTTGCTCAGAGCTAGATCTAAATTCCTCTGGGTACTTTAACATACAGTTAATCAAAGCACAATGCCACCCCTATCATATTTACAATCTGGCAGGCAATTAGTCAATAATAAATAAAATGCATTGGAAAGACAAATGATATTACTGTGTATGTATCAATGGGCTTATAGGCTCAAAAGATTTATCAGTACCACTAGAGAGAATAAATATTTATAAATGGATGTGTCACTCACAAAGTGATAAACTATCTCCAGTCATCACATGAAGAATGCATGTTTTCAAGCTGACATACTTTATTATCTACCTAATCATTTTTCAAAAGGTGTTTTTCAACTTTATTAGCTGTACTTAACAATTGGAGGAACTTATTATCATCATCACTGAATTGAAGTTGTACAGCTAAGCCCCACTCTGGATTTCTACTGCAGGTTGTACAAAGCAAATAAAAGATTTTCTCTCTTCTTTGTTATCCTTTAGCCCCACATCAATACTTAAAGTCCTGCAAACCCTATCTCTGTGAGTAGAATCACTTAAAAAAATAAAAACATAACCTTCCCCTGAATAAAATTTAAACATTCAGAATGTTTAAATTTCAAATGTCATTGATATACAGATATTGGAAACCCATCGGGACTCAGAACATGTCAATTATTTCTACCACGAGTCCACACTGGGAAGGAGCAGGATTTGAAATATCGGTACAAAAAAAAACACAAAAAAACCAACCCATCTTTCTCTAAGATTCATTTCTCACTATCTCCAAAAGTAGGAGCCCTGCTCATACCTAGCTCTGCTGCTTTAAATGAGTAACTTACAGTGTCAGAGCTAAGTATGTGTTTTGAAACCTACCAATTTTTTGTATAAATATTTAAAAGAAGTGCTTTTCAGGAAAGTAGCTTGTGTTAGTAAAAGTGTGAATGAAGTTATGTTTGTATAAAATGTTTACACTATAGCTGTATTTGTGGAGAAGATTCAAACCAATATAACTGCGTCCACACTGAGAAATGTTCACAGTAATAGCACAGGAAAAAAAAAGAGTAATTCACTTCTGCTTATATCCTTAGAAATAGATTATTAGCTAATTATCAACTTGGTTATTCATAGAACTTTGATTTTCTTTTTGTGTTACTATAGCTCATTGACTGAAAAGCTAAAGCAATATATTCTAAGAACAATATTTATAGAACTGTTATAAGAATGTTAGTAACCCAATAACTAAGCTTTAGCTTAAAAGGAAAAAAAAACAAGGAGCTGGGTCCTTGAATTAGGCCAGCAACACCATGAGGACAGATGTTTCCATGTTTGACTGTGCACGGGGATGCTGTACCTCTGGGTTTCCCTGCCTCAGGAGGTGGAGCTGTACTTGGCTTGCACAGTGAAGCTTGTGAGTAAGCAACGGAAACTGGATATTCTCCACATTTGCAAATCTACCATGCCAGTTAGACCTGATAAAATTTTAAATGCTCCCTTGAATGAAGTTTTTTAAATGCTGCTGTTGTCAGCCGATTCATTTTACATTTCAGTTTGGCAGCAGATGCCATTAGTGAACATTCAGTGTCAACAGTGTCATGATGTTGCTCTTAGAGATGTGTCAAGTACCGTACCGTGATCTTGTTGCATTTAAAATTAACCACAGTAGTAAGACTGTGCCAATTTCTTGCATTAGATCCAGAACAAAGCCAGGAAACATGTCAGGTGCACAGAGCGTGTTTCAAGAATAAACAAGCAACAAAGGAAACTCCTTTTTTTCTGCTGCTTTTTTCTTTGTGCCATGTCTTGTCATACAATTTAACTGTTAGGTAAAAAGCCTTTCTGCTGCTCTGCTGTACTGAGGAGCCTGCCTCTGCAAGGAGAAAGCAGAGATGGCAAATGGCCCTAGACCCCTGGGAATCCTGTAAGACATCCACTTGCAACCCGGTTTTAACTTGTTCCTCATTAATTGTCCTTCAAAGAAATTGACTTTGGTGGCAGGACAGGAATTTAGATAAACCACATGGATTTGTTTACCTAGAAAAGGAAAAAAAAATAAAAATGTATTTTAGAAGTGTGCTGCCCAGGCTGAATTAGTTAACGAATCTCAGTTTGAATGCACTTTTCCCCCTGATGTAGTCACAGTTTTTCTCTGCAAATCATTTCTCAGTCTAAATCTTCAGTTTCTTGGAAACCACATGACCAATGGACCTCAACGCTCAGGCTCAAAATAATCTATTGCACTTTAGCTGCAGAGTTGCCCACTCAGCATTATACATGGCTCTAGTTTGCATCTCCTGTTTTACAAGGTATAATATTGGCTTTACATCCTTCTTAGCTGAAGCTTTGACATTTTTTTTCCTCTGTGATTCAGACCGATGGAGAGAAATGCACTTGTTGAATTGAGAAACATTTGTGTTAAACTATTTTCATCTTGCTTATTCACATGAAAAGATTTAGGATACAAACCCTGAAGTGTGCATGCAGAAATAGGGTTGTGACAGAAGCCTGACACATCAAAAACCAACACCAGTTTGCCAAGGGTCCCCCCAGAGCCAGCAGCAGGACCAATATGAAACCCAGAGCCACATCAGCCCTCACCCGTGGCACCAGCTGGGTTTTGATGGAACGCTGGTTACCTGCACTTTCCATCACAGAAGTTAAAAGGCCCCAGGCAAATGCAACGTTCATCACAGACTTTTTTTAGTTTGCCTGTGTATTTTCATCAAAACACCTTTAACAAAATATAGGTCATGTGAATATTCTTACACCCCACTCACTTCTTGGCAAGCAAACCATCTCTCAGTACCATGCTTTCCAGCTGCATGGCAGATGGGAAGATCCTTCACATAGCTTTGTACATACTTCTGTCTCACTTCTCATCCAGCTTCAGTTCTCCACTGCTGCTGGTGCACTCACAAGGGCCTGCCCTGTCCTGGGACTTACTCTTCAGCAGCAGCCATGCCAAACACCAGACCTGGCTCTTCTCCTCCATACCATTTGCTACACACTCTTCCTCACATTGCTGCTGTCTGGGACAATCCAGCTGTGTGCCTGGGAACACTGCTGACCCTGTGGGTAACCGCTCAGCCACACACTCACCATTGAGAGTCCTCCTAACTCATCACATCCACAGTGACAAACCTCCCTCTGATGCTCAACGATCAAGTGCTTTGATATTGTTTTAGAAGCAGCAGCTCCAGCTGACAGAAGTGCTCCTCAAGTCAGCAGAAGTTTTTAACTGGATTAATATTGCTAAAACACCATCACATCGAACAAGACTCCTCCAGCTGCTGAAGCAAACCAGCAAAGAGAAGGGTCTCCACAAACAGTATCAGACCGACATGGTCTTTCCCAGAAGACGTTGGTTTGTAACAAGGAGGGTTTGGCAAGTCCAGCCACCTTAAAAACTTTAGGAAAAAAAATACCTCCATTCCTGTTTCATAGCAGAGTGACGAAGACCAAGCCTTCCTAATAACACGTCTTATGCAACCACGTTGTCATTACATCATTGACAGGAAAAACTGCCGGAGTGGGGTCACCCCAGCCCTCTGGCCCTGCCCGGCTCCCACAGTGCCTGTCTGTGTGTAATGGAGGAGCTCAACCCAAGTTAGACTCAGCTGCCTTCACCTGCGGCACCCAGCCAGGCTCTGGCAGCCTCTCCAGGTAGGACGGGCACCACTGCATGTGCCGAGGCCTGCAGGAGCAGGGCGAGGGCTCCCAGGGCCAGGTCGGCCCCGCTCTGCCTGTGCAAGCACAGCCTTGTTTTATACAGCTGGGATGGGGCTCGTTGCTGTCTAACCTAATGGAGATTTTTCCTAGGGATGAGAATTTTTTTGAGGGCTTGCAATAAAACCCATTGCTAGAGGCAAAATAACAAAAGAGGGAAGTATGAGCTCTTCCAGTGGGTCATCTGAAGTTAATTCTTTGAAAATGGCAACCATTCATTCAACTGCATCTCATCAAGACATTTCCAAGACTTATATCATGTGACCTGAAACAAATCACCCAGGAACTTATGTCAGAGCTGAAATCCCAGAAAAATCTGAGCAAAGGGAGTAGCGCCTGCGTTCATCCATGGGGGAGGAGACTGCTTAAGCTGTGAAAGGTTATTTGGGCATTTAAGTAACAGACAGGAAATGACCTTTCAAGGTAAAGATTTCTGAGCCAAAGATGGCTTTTGAATAAGCCAACTTCAAGACTCAGAAGGACATTTGAAGGAGCTAATTCCTTACAGCAGCATACTATGCAACCAGCATTTTAATTCTAGTAGTTGAGCAAAATTGCAAACAAAAATTGGGTTGTTGGAAGATTTTAAAACATTTCTTTCAAGGTACTTTATTGCTTCCTTAAAAATAAATACACATGCCACACATTCTCCCTTTTGCAGACACAGTAAACATGTATCCCAAGGACCATTTTTAGTTGGCAAGTTTCTTCTTCATCAAAGCAAAGATTTCTGATTTCTCTACAGCAGTAGAGCTTATTTTTATTATTTTTTTTTTCCTGGTAGTTACTTTTTACCAAGTGAACAAGTGCCTTCATATACCCATAAAGGAGGAAAGGACAATCACAGCGCAGTTGTGTTATCATTGTGCTCACACTCTCTCCTGGGGCACAGCCCCTCAGCAGAGCATCCCAGCTCAGCAGGGAGCTGACAGGGGGTTTCTAAAAGGTGAGTGGAAAAAACTGATTACTTTATGCATGAGGGATTTGTTTCAAACACTGCTGTGAGGGCTCCCCAGAGGTCCTAAAAGCTAAGGATAGATTTTGAAAATCGCATTCTTGCATGTGTAGGGATGAACTGATGACTGCCCTGTTCAGTTCCCTATAGCAAAGGTCAGGAATAAAAAAGCAAAAGTAAAAATCTCAGCTCACAAATTCTCTCCCCTTGTGAATGTCGTGCCATCAGTTAACTCTTACTGCAGGCAAAATTTCTGCCTGCCTCCAAAACCTTCCTTTTCCTCCCTTCATTTGTCATTGCTGATCCCATAAACATCCTCCCCATCACACAAGGTCATTTACATCCTCCAAACAGGCTAATCCTCCCCTAGATCTGCACAGGTACAGGTAACATCTTTTACTGCTCAGTCTGCAATACCTTAACTGTGGTGAACCAACAGGAGGTACCAGATGGAGACAGTCGAAGTCAAGGTGAAGCGACCCTCCAAGACGAAGGGCACAGAATCAACAGCACACAGCTGCTAGAAATGCTGTGACCGGTGGGGTGTATGGTGCTGCACACCCTGCATTTAAACACATGGTTTAATTGAATTCATTAGGAGAACCACATCCCCACATTATGAATACCATACGGTATTTTGCAGCTGCAGTCGTAACGAAGCTTCATCAAAAACCTGCAGTGGCTTGAAACAAGCAAGAGCAATGGCATGTAGCTTTTTCAAATAATATAGTATACTATATGGCTACAGGCAAGTACATGGCCTTCAGTTTTCTTGATTTTAATGGCAATTTTCACCTACCAGAAGCAGAGACTTACTTGACTATGGACAAAATTATATTTTTATATATATACAATAATTAGCAAATACACACTCTGAAAGTACAAGGTCAGTGCTATTAATGTACCTATGAGTTCCCGGATTGAACAGTTCCAGGATTTGATGTCACCACAGAGCCATACCACACTCAGTCCCTCTTGTGTTCTCTCTTCTCCATCCTTTCCTCTGTTCCCAGAGAAAGACTTTAAGCAGCATCAGAGACATGTTAGAAACACAGATCGAGTCCTCACAGCCCAAGCGCTTTACCCCGAGGGACACCCATTACCTTGGGTACTTCATAGAAACAACATTCTGTGTGGAGTGACACATGAAGACGGCACAATATACCTTGTACAGACTTGGTGCAACATGGGACACGTTTCCATAGATTTTGGAGAAAACTAAAACCAAAGCCTTACTGAGATCTCCTGCATCCATGAGCCCAGTCAAGGACCTTCTAGGGACTTGGGGGTCTGTCCCCCTGCTCACAGGGATGAGTGTGTGGCAACTCTGGCTGAGCACCAGAGGGGGCAGGCAGGTGAACAATGCAAGGTCCTTTGCAGGGCAATGGCAATGCTTTCTCTTTTCCATCATACAGCAACTAAATGTTTGCATTAACTTAACAATGAGTATCTCTATTTTATGATATCAGTTTCTAGAGACCTCCCCTGCATTATGCACATGGGCACACATGCACACACTCATCTACTTAAAAAAAACTTCCAGTTTGATCTGCAACACTTGAAAAGCGTTACAGGCAGTGCCCAGAAGTCCTTTCTCTCTCTTTGTCCTATAATAAAACTTTGTTCAGCAAGCCAAAAGACAAAACCTTGAAATTTCAACTTGGATGATTATCCTTCTTTCTTTACAGCCTTTTTCTTTTCCCAGTTTCAGAAGTGCAGTTGCCTCCAGCAGCTCTCTGCTGCCTTGTCTTAGGAGAGGGTCTCTAGGAGGTAACCACAGTCCCTTTCAACTGAGATGGGCCAGAAGCTGAAAAAATTCAGAGGTTTGGCAGGGCTTAGATCTGAAGTGTTAGTATGGGAGTCTCTGAAGACTGAGAAAAGGAAATTTCACAGAAAGGGCATTACAAAAAAAGAAAAAATCTGTAATCAGTCTAATTTGATAACCAATTTGTCTCAGCCATGCCTTCACCCTGGCTTTCAAAATGAATGTTCTTTGGAAACAAATGTCAGTGAGCCAGGCTGGAGTGTGAAATCCATCGCAAGCACAGCCACCAGATGTGTGCTTTATGAACTTCGGATTTCCTGAACCTCTTGGTTAAAAAGCATGTGTCTCTGTTACTCAAGATCACGACCAGCAAATTTAGCAGCTAACAATCAAGTCATAGTTATTTCCTGAGAAGTTTCATCAGATTAAGTTATTCATCATGGACTACATGCCCAATTCAAGCAGTTTGAAATTTTCCAACAATTATTTGGTTCACAGACTCTCTACCTGGATGCAAAATAATCTCATACAGTTATCATTTTCATGAGTAAATGTTCAGAAATTAACCCAAACTACAGTGTAAGTCCCAGAGGTGAGCCTATGAGACTCATTAATCTCAAGAAACACAAACATCTAATACAAACAATAAAATTAACTGTTGGAAGCAAGTCCTAAATCTGTAAGCTACACACGTGCATCAGAAAAGGCTTAATTTACATGGTTGTAAAACTCTTGCAGAAAGCATACCCTCTTTGACTTACAAAGAAAGCTGGAAAGAGGAAGCCTGCTTCATTTGCAAATTCAGCGTGCAAGATTGCGAGCGACGTTTTTGTCTTCTGACTTCCCTGCAAAACGATTTGTAACGTCATTGTGCCAAGCAACATTGCGTATGTGCCTGTATTTATAGAACTTGCTGGTACTTCTACCATACCGAGTTTTAAACTTACTGTTTTAGCTCATGCCACTTCTTGCTCACACAGCACATGCAGGAGATGCCTCCTCGCCTGGAGGCTCACAGCCCCCCTCACAAAAAAACTGTGGGGTGAGCTGCAAAGAAACACTGACAAAGCTCAAGATGACGCCCCAAACCCATGTTCCGTACCATATTCGCAAACTTCATATATGTAATTACTTGCTATAAACACACCTTTCTACCAAAAGTGGGCTGGATCCATACGGAATAGCAATCTATAATTTATACATACTTGTCTCTAAAATCTGTCTGCTGGAGTCTAGAAAAACATGAAGAACCTCCCTGAAAGCATTCCTTATGCCTGGGCTGAGGCTCATACAAGTCATTTGTTCCACGTCGCCTTATTTCAGGGCCGGATGCACTTCTCCTGGTGGAGGACACGCTCCAGGGAGGAACTTGCTCAGCAGCACAAACACCAGACCTAGACTGGGCACTGCAACCGGTGCCACGAGCTGCCACCAACCAGCTCCCCTGGACAAGCTTCTGCCTTTCCACTTTCCTCGTACCTCCTCTTCACCCTCCACAACCATTCCCATTCCAAAAGGCAAGAAAAGCACTGGGGATGCTGCTCCTTCTACAGCTTATCTGAGATCGCAGCATAAAGGCAGGCCGCAGATTTCTGAAGGAACCTCAGTGTAAATTGATGACCAGGCAATAAACATGTCTTTAGATAAGTAGAACAGTGTGCATATGCTTTTGTGCCTGCACCTGCCTGTTCAGCGAGTCATCACTCATTTCACAGCTCAGTTTGCTGACTGTGGCCTACAGGTTTTATCTTTTTAATTGGGCAAACAATACACACCTTGTCTTTGCACACAAAGTCCAGTGCTAACGTGCACAACTCTGACAAGTTGGTGGTTTGATTTTTTTTCAGTCGGCTCTTAGTAATGCTGCAAATTTAAGGTGGATGTGTCTTTTTTGACAGTTCCCTATCTGCAATGCAAATACTCATATTTCTGCCAAGATTTTGATTCTGCCTGAGGCAAATCTTCAAGGGTGCACATCAATGTCCATTAAAGCACAGGGAGGGGGAGACCGTTTGATTTCAATGGTTTTGGGACAGGCCCAGCAGCACTAACAAGAAAAGACAAGACGTGTGAGCTGCCCCTCACTCCCAAGCAAGGACTCTAAAGCAGATGAAGAGCAGCAGAAACTTAGCAGTTACCCCACTTCATGTCGTTTCTCTGGGACACGATTGGGGGTTTTTAACTACACCAGCAGACCATTACAGAGAGACGGGATTTTGCATCTCCTGCAGAGGCCAGCAGAGTTAATCTCCTTTACACCAGCCAGTCTTGGCCCAAGGGAGAGGGTAATGCAGAGAGCAGATGAAATTGCTGAGCAGAGCATGGTCCTCATTGGTTATGTTCTCTTTTTCTTCTACGCTTTGCATTGCTCACTATTCTTAAGGTTTTAAATCCCACCTGGCAGAGTCGGGTGGCACAGGGTGCCCACCAGCCCTGCTCGCTCTGCTCATGGCTGCAGAGGGATCCTGAGAGCAGCTCCACCGCCTGCCTCCTGGCCCTGTACAGCCCAGATCGGGGCTAGGGTTCCTGCTTTAAGCTACTGGACGCTGGCATCAGCACGAACACAACCAGACCTCAACTGAGGTCATCGTGGAGAGGGTGAGCACCCGTTCCTGCTGCAGCTCAGGCCCATGTGGCAGGAGAGAAATGCTCAAAAAACCAACCCTCTCTACACACACACTCTTACTTTGCAGCATGATTAGTTTTTGGCGAAGACACACTGAATGCAGGGGGTGGGGGGAAAAGTGCTGTCTTTGTTCTGGGATGCAAATGAGCATCTTTTTTAGAAGCTGAGAAAGAGACCCAACTAACAAAAATTGCGCATTGACTGAAATAAGCCAGGCTGCCTTTCAGATGTAGACTTCAGACAGAAAATGAAACATATCAGAGTGTCTGATTTGACGTGGCTTGCAGCTGCAAGGCAAAGCGACTGTCCCATTTTTTCCCCCGAGGCGAACACTCAAGATTTTCTTGATCTTATCTTTGTCTTTCTATAAGTCTTTGAAAACCATCTGTAGAGATTCATAAAGGGTATTTGTGTTTTAAGTAAACTGCAGAAGTGATCTATACCGAGCAGATGGAAACAAATCAAAAAGCTTAACGGTATGCAGAAAAACAGCAACACTTAGAAAAATACCAGATACGAATGAGAAGGCAGGTTGCCTCCCATTTGTATTACATTTAGCGTGGCAGCTCTTTCTCCTGGCTCTCTCTGCAGCCCACATGGTCTGCTTTCACCGTTCTTCTCCTGTCCTCATTCATAGGCTGAAAAATACTTCTCGGCTGTGTTTGCTCTTCTGGACGAGCATCCCTTCGATGGGAATTGTTCAGCTCCTTGGCAGAGCCCAAACACCCACCCGGAGCCCTTAACACAGCTCCCTCAGAAATTGCATTTGACAGCAAGAGGCTCTGATTTTTCACGGCTTGCCAAAACATTTCTGAACAGACAAGGTGGGGGAGAAAAGTGCTACAAATCAATCTCTGGCATGCTCGGGGATTGTGCTCTTGTTTGTTTGTTCGGGGTGATGTTTTTATTCTGATGGATGATTTCAAAGAAGCACAAGACTGCTTCCTCAGTACGGGCTTTTCATAGAAGACACAATAAGGTGCAAAATGATGTGTGTTACTGGAGTGAGTGGGCGTTAATGGGACTTCCTGAGTGTACTAACAAAACCCACAGAGAAGAAGAGAAAAAAAACATTAACAATTTTCCCCAGTGTTTCAGCTGCAGCCCTGCAGCTCTCCTCTCTCCCAATTAGTCAGAGCCCTACGTGCCCATTTTGAGGAGGCTGCCACAATACTGTTGGGGAGCATCTGCCCCAGCCCAGCTCAGTCATTGTAACTCCAGGTAGAAACCAGGCTTGGCCACATCTTCACCACAGAGGCACTTTGGATATCGCCATAGCTCTCGCTTCACAAAATTCCCAGCAGTGGGTCCACAGGGGCCAGTCCCTACTAACACAAAGTTCGGACTGCATAATCCCCTCCATAAATTTATCAGACTCCATCATAAAACAGCACAGGCTCCACACATACACTCAGACACACCATTGCCGCACAGCTCTATTTCATAACTTCACCTCTCCAGTGGCAGCAATGCCTGTTTTATTTCCAGTTCACAGTTATTAATGGCCAGGTTGCACCTTCCCCTCCTTTTCCTTTTTCTTTTCTCACCAGTCCCTAGCAGGCCCAAGGCAAAGGTTAAGGTAAATCCCAGATGGAAGACCTGGGGATGGAGAAGGTTGTTGGAGTTACTTCAAAGCACTCCTCCTGCTTTGTTAATGTAGGATGTTACATGACAGAAACTCAAGATAGATGAGTGTTTCTATTGAGCTACTTAATTTATTATGAAGTCAAGACACAGCTTCTGCCTGAAGCATCTTGGTAGGAGGGTGGTCTTATCCTGCAGTCTTGTCTGGTCCTCAGGATGGACACTGAGAACAAACATTCCTGTCCCTTTAGACTCTGGGAACACACTTTGGTTGCTGTCCACAGGCACACAAAAAGGGAACAAGAAAGGACCACTTCAAATGAAGGAATGACAGGGTATGCTCCAATCCCACATTGTCCTTCCCCACTAAGATGAAGCTCCAGCACCTATAAGCTATCGGCAGAGCTCAGTGCAGACCCAGACGCATTCCCACTGCTGTCAAAGGGAATTCACCTTTGACTTTGTGAGAGTTGAGCAGGACAATGCCAAATGCATCTGAAAACCCAGTTCCCCTCTCAATGCCAGTAGGTAGAGCCAGAAAAGTCCTTGACGTCCCTCCTCTCCCTCAGTGTGGGTTTGGGGCCATGGGGCTCTAGCATAAGCAGACATGGGAACAGAGTGATGCATGGGCAGCTGTGGTGGGAAAGGCCTTTCAGCTGAGTGTAGCTACCTACCAGACTCCAGGGAAATCACCGTGATGTGTTACACACTCTTTCTCACCAGCTCTCTTAGCCATCACCCCCAGAAATGAAACATTCCTACATATTTCTCTGCTCCTCCCAGAGGGGCTCTCTGCCCTCCACTTGGCCGCTCTGCCTCCTGCAGAATAGAATAGGCAAAGGCTGATTTGGTCATCAGGTCATACTCATGAGAACATGTGTGGATGATGTCTGGGGCATCATCAGCCTGCAAGCATCAGCCTTTTTCTCCCCAGGACTGGAGCTTAGCCATCTCTGCCTCCTGAGCAAAGCCCAAGGCATCTCATGCTTCAGCCCTGGTGGACCTTTGGTATTTGGATCCATGTGAGTGCAGATTCCCAGTTCTATCCACCTACCAGCCTAGAGAGCCTTGCACACAAAAATAGAGGCAATACTGTGACTGATATTTTTAGAAAGGGAATGCATATGTAAATTATTCCACTGAAAATGTCTCTGTGCGTCAGACTTCTCCGATTCAGAGAACATCCCTTCTATCTTTTCCTCAAGTACATGCTGCACATAGCATCTCAGGGAATCTAGTGGCAAAGAAGGTTGCTGCAAAAGTGATTCATCTATCACATCTTTCACAGCTTTGGTAAACTGGAGCGGTGCGAATTTCTCTGCCCCCAGTCTTAGCTGCTCAAGAGCTCCCCAACTTCTCTCCCATTCATAGCTTCATGTGCTTGCAGCAAAAAGTGAGGAGCGTTGCTGGTTTCCTCACCTCCGCGCCCCCAGCCTCCTGCCGTATGCTTCCTGCTGAGGATGCCATCAGAATCCAGACAGACCCATCTGCTGGGAATGCTTCCCTGGTCGGCAGCTCGGAGGCTACAGAATGGTGGCTCTTGGCTGGCGCGGTGGCAAGGAGTGCTAGCAGCCCTCAGCATGCACGAGCCCATGGGGCAATTCCTGCATCAAGACCATCCCACTGGAAAGGGCTGAGCTTGCACCAGGGCTGCTCAGCCCCAGACAGACCAAACATCCCACCCATGCTCGGTGCTGGGGAAACAGAGCTTCCACTCACAGCTGTGTCCTTCCACCCCCTTGCATTTACACCCTCCATTGGTGTAACCTGCCTAAAGCTGCTCCAGTCCTGGAAGCCCATCAGAGCTAAGGCAGGGCAGGAACACGGGCACCGGCAGGCATCTTACCAGTGCCCTGAGCTTTAGGAAGTAAATAGTTCAGTCCTCAACGTTATGTTCGATCACTGTCCAGGAGCTATTAGGAAGCTAATTAAAATGAATAGATCACTTAAGTATTCAGCTTTCATATCGCATTAATTCAACAGCACAAGATACAGAGAGAAAGACAAAGGCTGAAGAAAAGGCCAAGGACGGTACCGCAGTGTTCCTTGGCATGGATATTCCCACCCCCCTTTCTTGTAATACAAAAAGATAAGTCTGTCTCCTGGCTTATCTAGATACATTTGTAAAGATTAAAACCACACTTCTTTCCTTTTGCATTCTGCTGTAAATGATTAGCCCGTGGTATCGTTAAGCAGGGCACTCTGCCAGCCTTAATGTTCTGATTTAAGCCAAAAAGACAGGGAAAGTCAGAGCAAAACCTCCTGCTGCCTGCACTGGACCAGCCAGTGCCCGCAGGACCCTGCCTTTTCCCTACCCTTGCAGGCAGATACGGAGATGGTGCTGCACATGAGCAGAAATACAGCCTCAGATCCACAAGAAAGGCTGGCTCCAACCCCTGTACCAGAAGTGGAGGAAAAAGAGCATTTTCCTCCTTATTGGCTCTATTTGGGAATAGGGAGAGCAGTAGCCAGGCACAGAGGGTAACTCCACAGTCCTACCTCCAAGAGCCTACTCATGCAAGGCAGGCTGCGAGATGGAAGCAGCAGTGTCCAAAGCCTTGGGTAGGACTCAAGGAGGTGCCCCATGGAGAAACCCTGTCTTCAAGCACATACTGAAAACCCAGCTCAGCAGGAACGCATGGCCTACTAGAGGGAGTCAGATAACTCAGAGGGTGGGAATCACAATGTTTTAGGAAACACACTGAAGAATAGCGACTGAGTATTCTCAGGACAGTCCTGATCCATGAAAGACTTGGATTCTCTGTTGCAAATATCTGTTTGCAATGGTTCAACATGGGGCCCAAAAGAGGAAAAATATTCAAGAGCAGGTATGGTCTCACTGAAGGTTTATCACTCCGAAGTCCCATTCCTCACGCCTCTCTTTAAAACTGGCATTGCAGACAATTCTAAGTCCTCTGTCTCTCCCTGAAACTATCCCCGTGTCAGAAAGGCTCATCTACAGGCAGTCTGCTAAAAACCATGTGTTTACATCCTGACAGCCTGTGGTCATAGTCCTATGTTTTGGAGCTGTCAGCTTAAAAAAAACCTAACCCAAGGAAATGCATTTCTTTGTCACATTCCAGACCAACACAAATTAACGTATTGGCATTAAAAGACCATGAAAAATTGGGTTAATTACAGAAACTATGACCTTCATATACAGCAGCTCAGGCATGGGCTGCTATCATACATCACAGTGTTAGGAAGAGGCACTTACTGACACACAAAAGCAAATAATAAATAATAAATCCATCAACCTGAATTGAACCTTGTGTAATGTATGCCTGACAAACCATAGATTAATTTACCTAATCCATCATTCCTTAATCCTTCATCCTCAAGAAATTCATGTAAATGCTACAACTGCGACATCTGAGTCTATTGATACAAGCACAGAGACTCAGGTACACTCATCTAGAAGTCCATCAACTTCCCACTATTAACAGATACTGCCAAAGCGTTGTAGATTCCACATTTCAAATGTGGATAAGTGGAGCATCAGAAGTTCTGTTATTTTTGTGGCTTCATGAATACAATCAGGCTTTTACATCGTCAGTAACTAAGACAATTAAACAGAACTTTTCACGTTGTTTGCACTATATAAATAATAAATGCTAATATTCAATGCTAAAGGAAGCTAGAGCTGTAATCCATGCTAGTAGGTTTATATACAACAAAGTCACTGTATAAGACCTTGAACATTAGAGGGAGGTCCTTGATAAAACCAGGAAATTAAGATGATTTTTAGGTCTTAAATGTAATTTATCCTGAGGCTGTTTAGAGTTTTACAGCTGTAGGAGAGGTAACACAAGAGACCCGGGGAGCTGCAGGTGGAGAAGATACAGCAGAGGGAGATGTGCTCACCTTACTAGAAGTACTGGAAAATGGCAATGTATTTCTGTAGCCACTCAGGGAAAAACAGTCCCAAAAAAGAACTACTGCTGGAGATGAAGAACGATGAAAGTCTCCAGGTCTTTCTGTGAGAACCAGCAGCTGCTGCATTGAACTCAATCATGTCCAGTTCTGCCCCAAGACCCAGAAGGCAAAGGTGCAAATCAGCAACTGGTACTGGGCTCTGCAGCTGGAAAGCACTGGAGGAGCAAGGAGAAAGGAAAGCATCCCCCCAGGGACCCTTGCAATTCAGAGCCATCCAGCTTCCCAGGACAGGTGAAAATTTGCACAGGATTCTCAAATATTAGAGAAACTCAGCAGTTTTTCCCAGTTCATACTGAGTGACAAGTTCCAAAGCAGTAGTACCTAAAATATTCACTTATTAAAACCACTATTAGGTACAAGAAGTATGTCTACTCCCACACAAAAGCTGGAAATCTGTGTCTAGTTTTAAAGAGAAAGTCAAGAAGAAAACCATAGGCCTATTTTTCCTCCCCAAACATATTACTCTGAAGTTACATTGCTTTTCAGTGCTATTGTCAAATCTAATTAATCTGTTCTTTGCAACACCGCATGCATTTGCTGTAATTGTTGAGTGACAGGATGAAGTGACAGTACCAAACTCCCTGGAGAGCTGCAGTGGGACCCGCAGCTCTTTTCCATTCAAAATTAACCCCTCTCATGTTGACACCCAGCCGGCCCATTGCTGCTCCTCCACCCTCACAGAGCAGATAGGTGCAAGCGTGCAGGGCTGCAGAGCCTGGTGCATCCTTTCCAGACACTGGGACACAGGGTTATTGCACCATGTGGATGCCTGTTCTGGCATCAGCCCAACAAGAACAACTTGAAAAAGGTTCCAGGAATGGCAGGAGCAGTGAAGAAAGCAGGAGAGTCATGTTTTGCTGCTGTACTCGGCAGCCAAGAACAGCAACTTGCTTGGATCCTGCCCCACTGCAGGGCAGTCTCCATCCCCGAGTACTGAATATAGTTTGAAGGAAAAAGCTTTCAAATCAGCAAGGCAGGAGAGTTGGGTGGAGGATGGACACCACAGGCAATGTAAATACAACCAAGGCAGGACCTCTGCTACATCTCAGCAAGAGGGCAATGTGTTCCTAATGAAGTTTCAAGGGTAGAATTACAAAGTATTAACACGTTTGTGCCCAATATGTGCAAGTAATGGCTGAAAGCTAGAAACCATGGGTTAATGGGAGAAACCACCACAGTCACCTATGTCAAATGCATATTTAATGCTCTCAGAGGACAACTATGCCAACTGCTCAGCAGCCAGGAACTCTTTCTTAAGAGTTACTGTCATAAGCTTGTGATCTAGTTCATAAATAATCATCGAATGAAATGATTTACGGATTTGCTGATCTAAAGCTTTGCTATCTCTGTGCTTCCTCCAGCTCCTCCTGAATGCCTGGGAGAGGAAGGCAGGAGGGATGGGGATGCAGCAGAGCTGCAAGGGTTGGGCTGAGGTCACTATATGCAGGTTTAAGGGTACATCTGGCTTTGCGAAGGTCAGTGTGGACAGCTGAGCCTGGCACACAGGTTCCCAGGGGACTGGGCTTGTGAGGAACCCCAGGGCCCTCCTCAGCTCCCAACAGCTGTGCCCACATCTGACACCCACCCAAGGCTGGATGTTCCCACCCCACACAGCATCCTTCAGATCCTGGCTTGCGCCAGGCTGGGAAAACACATCCTGGGACAGTGATGGCTAAGCTGTTATCTAGATACTCATCTCAAGAAAAGCCAGACCCATAAACTGACACAGTCAAGTGTTATATGATTATCGCTATATAAATAAATGTCATCACATTTAAATCACAATCTGATCTAACTTTGAGGTTGTCCTGGTTTGGGGTAAAATGAACCAATTTTCTGTTTTACAATTTCACTTTCTTAGCTGGGCCTCTTCTAACCAACTAAACTCTGAAATTAACAGTACACTGCTCAGAGAAACTGCTTCGTCTCACAGTGATAAGACCCAATTATATCAAGGAATGGNTTTAATTTCCTTTTATTGTTCATTATATTATTATTCTTTATGTTTTATTAAAGTAGTTTAGTTTTTCTAAACTCCTGAATCTCTTTAATTTCTCCCTCTCCTCTCCTTTTTCCTTTTTTAAAAAGGGGAAGGGGGGGGAGGGCTATCTGTCCTTCGGTTCTGATTTGCTCAGAACCACGACAGAGGTCAGCCCCGCTTCAAGCAGGAGCTGAGACTTTGTGACCTCCAGAGCTCCCTTGCAAACTAAATTATTCTGTGATCTAGTCATTTTTCCTTGACAGAAATTTTCCGTCTCTTTTAACAGAAATAACTTGTCGCAGACCACAAAAAAAGAAAAAAAAAGCTTAATAGCAGCTACCTCCTGCTTTGAATCCAAAACTGTAGGGGAGGTAAATAGATTTATGAGGGATTGCAGCCTTTAAAGGAGGACACAGGATGCAATCCTGTAGCACACTGCACAAGACAAGCACCCAGTTTCAGTGCTGGCATGACTACTTTCACTCTCACAGCTATTTGATTTTATAATGTTATCCAATTACCTTTCATAGCATGGAAGACACAGGCTTAAAAAAATTTGCCATGATATATTTTTTCTAGTTGCTAAAGTCTGAATTTTTGTAGCGATTTGCAGGTTGCCCTCCTCTCCCTGGGAGCACCAACCAGCTCCCACCTGCATATTGATATTATATTTATAAAAACTTGAGAGCAGGTCATTATTATGGTGCAGAGATCCTCTTGTTCTGAGACCCCAGGAGCTGCCTTTCTCTTCCCAAAATCAGAGGTGTCCCTGCACCCTGCCCAGCACTGGGTGCCCACTGCCCTGACTGCATCACGGCACAAAGCAACCCCAGCTGCTGGGAGGATCAAGCCATGCTTGTGTCAGACTTTGATGTTCCCAGGTGGAAGGAGCTTTAACGGTGCAGTGGAGTGTTGTTTTTACACAAGATTTATCAGTACAGTTAACATACTGCCACAGAGCTGCTATTTGAGCATGCCCTGAATGTTAATAAGTGCACACAAGACAGGCTGCTCCTGCAGGTACTCTCTAACATTCACCTTCAAAGAGCTTTATAAACATCAGCTCGGCAGGTCTCACCTCTGAGTCCCAAAGGAGAGCTCAGCTCCGTTCCGCAGGGAAGGGAAGGAGGCGCAGAGGTCACGGACAGGCTTTGCGATAGGCTTGGGAGAGCAAGGATTCAAAAGAGATTTAAGTATCTTATTTTCACACAGACATTTATATAGAGCTTACACATTGTACCGCCTGGAGGAACCTCGTACTGCAGCATTCGAGACTTTTGGTACGTTAGGATATATTTTGTCCAGAGGTGTGTAATTTCTCAATATCCAACAGGATGAGCTGCTCTGTAAAATAGAGTTCTCAACCAGAAGCTTCGTCGAATTTTAATAGAGATACATCAATGAATCCCCACTGATATCCCAGGGAGATCAGACAGGAGTCTAGAAAAAATACAGGAGGAGCATCTGGAATCCTTTGGGGGAAAACTATCAAAGTATCACAGCAAAATATGAAGCTTGATTGAGGATCAGGAGGTCATCCAGTCCGCTGTTTCTCAACCTTTAAAAAAAAAAAAAATCCCTTAATTCTGTAATTTAGAAGTCACAGACTATCTTGTGCACTTTTTGTACTACTGTACTGCAAACCTAACCAGTATTTGGATCAATGCTGAAACGTGTCAGGTTTCTTCTTCTCCCATCTTCTTTTTTTCAATTCCTGCATGACTTTTTCTTTTCGTGGTTATCTTTTGATCTTCCCTGTGGATACTCTTGGACCAGTTTCCCTGGTTCCTTAGCAATGCCTCACCTTCCAAAAATGCCACAAAGGCATCTGTACCAGCCTAAGACAAAACACCGTACCCTTCAGTGACCTCCCTGTCACCCCTCTCTCTCCATCCTATGGCTCACCCAGCCACCCAAGTTCAGGACTGGTTTGCCTGCCTCACCTTTATGGCTGCTGCACACAGACATCCTCTGTTGTTTTTAAAAACAGAGCATCCTTTAATAGATCTCTTGTCAAAATATTCCCAGTTTCTTCCAAGCGAAGCTGGTATGAATAAGTCTAACAATGCAAAAGGGTCTTCCTAGGCTTGCAAAGAAAGATTGCTCTGAGACACTAGAGTCATCCTCAAGCCTCAGTGGACAGCACATTTTACAGATCCAGCCTGCTGCCAGACAGAAAACCCCAGCAATTCAAAGAAGTGTTATGCTTCTAACCCTTGTTGCTTACTCTTCTGTCCAAATTTGACCGCTTCCTGAGCTACCCTTTGCTGTAGGAAAGGCTTATTACTACCAGACACAGAGAGAAGGTGATTTGTGCGGCCTCTGTACAAGATCCTCCTGGACCTGCCCTGGAGTGAATCCCACCCAATTTAAATCTGGGACTATTGGCACAACACCACACACCCATCAGGGTGCACATCCTTTGGGATGACTCCAATTGGGTATTTCTCATATTTGGGCACAAAAAAAAATCTACCATCAGGATGCATGTCCATTAGGATACCAAGCAGGTGTTTCTCATATTTGGGCAGGCAGAAGTAAACATTTCCCACGTCTTTCCCACACCTCCTCCCAAGAGCAAACCCAGCCCATCCAACTTCTTTCTTAACCACAGGAACAGCAATTCTGTGTGGCTTGTGTATGTAACTAATGCACTGAGGTCTGTTTTTTGTTTAAATAGCTGTGAAAAGCACTGTGTGTGTTTTACCCAGAGATATATTACACTTGATTAGGCGGTGCGCTGGAGCGCGAATGGTACAACAGGAGACGGACGTGCTTAACTAGTGGTTTCAGCCCGCACTCTGGTATCGGGAGGTCAAGGGAAAGATTAACTATCTGACTGCCGTGTCAAAACACTCAATTGGAGCATTTATAAACCCACAGAACTAGTTGCCTCAGCCAGCAGAGGAGATTTATTTCCCTCCACGTAGCCCCCGCAAAGCAAACCAGGGCGGTTGCCAGGGCCAAGTTTGCTTTTGGCTCCTTCCAAAGAGCAGAGAGATCTGAAAGTTTCAAAGGAAGGTGTGCAGGTTTCAAAGTCTGGCTGTTATCTTCAGCCAAAAAGTAAACCTTGGGGGAAAGCCAGTGATTCTCAGTCACCTCTGTTTATAGATGACCCACAGATTATAGGTGATCTCAGCCCTAGAAGTAGCTTAATTATCTTCACACAGGAATAAAAATTCCTATTTACCCACAGGTGTAACAGTAACTACTGTTTTACACTCAAAAATCTTACAAAAAAAAAAATCCTACTTTTCACGTTAGGGACTTTTGTGTTTGATGGTTCTATAGAATTTTAGAAATGTCTTTCTGGGCAAAACAAGGTGAAGATGAACCCTGTAGAGAGGTTCCCAAAGGAGCTCTCTCATCAAAATCAGCATCTTTTTAGGATACCATGTCTTAAATTCACAGTTAGATTCAGAGCTGTACGTATGTGGTGGTGTGCTCTCCTTGTTTTTCCCCTCCTCTTTATTCCCCGGCCCAGTTCCTGCTTGGACCATGGCCATCCCAACATCAGTTGCAGTAAGCTGCACCTGGACTTTGGGGGATGGCTGGCAATACAGCCAAAACACTGTCTGGAATGGGGAACCTTGATATGAGAATATGGCTGGAGGTCAATTATCTTACTCTATAAATAGCGGACAGCCCAAATGCCCTTTGAGCTCTCCTGTATGGCAGCGGGCTGCGCACCAGGATCTCCCCTTCACTGAGGATGCTCACTTCAGGTTCTACTCCTCGAGGTTGAGAGATTCCTTGCTGCAACAGATTGTCTGTAAATGACTAATAGCATGACAAACTTTGAAATCTTAGCTAAGTAATATAAAGGATTGATTGCGCATATATAATCCTTTAGACAGAAACCATTGACCAAGTCTGGGACCAGGACTGGATCCAGCTACACCCAGACTCGTCTCCAAGAAAGAGTTTAAAAAGCAAGGGGGTCCTTTCTGAACCTACTGACTGAACAGGAGGGTCTCCCTGACAGCTTGTCTGACCCTGTCCTCTCTGCAGTAAGTAGTGAAGTGTGCCTTGCCATTGGATCTTTTAAAAAGCTGTTGTGTTTACTACTAATTTTGTTAAATCACTGTTTCCCCTTAATAAATATTACACTAATTCTCCCTTACGAGTGAAGTTAACCACTCCACCCACAGCAACATACATCTCTTGGGATGCAAGTCTAGTCTTTTTTGTCCCAGCATGCATCTCCTCTGAAATAGAGCAATGCTCGGCGCAAGCATATAACTGCAGCATGTGGCCATTGATAATCTGAATTTGGACACCTATGACCACCATTTAAAAAAAAAAAA
>VXBW01007044.1:383912-404675 GCA_013400375.1 Thinocorus orbignyianus
AAAACCACAACAAAACGACCACAAAACTCAAAATACACCTAGTTTCAGCTTTGTGACATATTCATAACTGAGGAAAAAGGCCTTTTTTTTCCTTTCTGCTTCCAAATTCAAGAATACTTTCTCAGCATCTGGACTCAATTCTATCTAACTTGTTGTCACCTCATATTGCCCCTCTTTTTCACATCAAACTCAGTGGCCATCATGTGATGTGTAATGATAGCTTATTCCTCCCTACATCATCTACAGTTTCAGCATCAAAGTCAGGACTGGAGATGGCACCAGCATTTGAAGAAAAGATGCCAAACATCTCAGGTCAGCTTCCCGAGAGCACACCTGTTCTGTGTCAAACACCTTGCAGGTACTTTAAGGAGCCACTGCTCCCCGTGCTCTGCAAAGCAGCAACTTTTACATATTTCAAGCCTGCAAAGAGCAGCTTTGAGCTCAGGGGTAGGACCAGCACATCCAAGAGGTGTCAAACCTAGAAGAACTGATGCTGCAAACCCTCCTGTGTGTTTCTTAGCCTGCTCCAGGCCACATGGACTCCTCAACCTAAGCTGGCCGTTGTCCGCTCTACATCCAAGTGCGCAAGGCAGATGTGCCCCTGTTATCCTGGCAAAAGACAGCAGACAAGGCTTCTCCACTCAAGTCACAGGAATGTTTCTGGATTGAGACTGTCTGGATAAACCAGATGCTTCAGCACCCTGAGCTATGCTGCAGGGGTGTAATTTTGTTTTTAAACTGTACTTAGGAGCGTTCTGACTTGCAGGTTTCATTTTTTAATCGTAAACACATTTTGTAGGTGCCAGAGAACATTTCAAAGCATTTCAGTGGAGTCCTTTTACTTTCACAGCCTGGGGGCACATACACTGAAACAACAGCTGAAATCCAATTACTGGGGAATATTCTCAAGTGCATTTCCATAGGTAATTTGTTAGTCTGTTGGAACATGCAAAGTGATTTTTCTCCACTTCTTGATGCTGTACCTCAGGCTCTTTGGTTGAAGATTTCTATCCAAATTGCATAGTAACTACCACTGAAAAGGAATCCACATGACTGCCGCCTTCTCTGTAGGAGCAATCTGCCAGCATCCTCCAAGACCCAGCCCTTACCTATGATTTGACAAAAAATTCAGCCGCCAGACACACTGCGATGCCTGCTACCATCTGAGCTTCTCATTGTCCGATCAGTTTGATGCATAAAGACATAAGAAGCCTAAAAGTATTTTTCCTTCAGCATCCTGTTTATTGATTTAGCAAAGAGCTGACACAGATGTACAGTTCTAGAGACAAGCCGTAATGCGATCCCTTCATCTGCTGTCACTCAAAATCACACAAGCTGGCTGCTGCCATAAGGGGAGGAGTGGCCACCCTGGCCATTTTGGGACTGTCAACCAACTCAGCCATGAGCTTTGTCCTCATTAGGGAGGTATCCCCATATTGACACCACATCGTATGTGTCATCACTGTACCTCTGATGCTGTGCTCAGAAATCCCCATGTGCTGGGTACACAGAGCCAGCCAGGATGTCCTTTGCTCCTCCTTGCAGCTGAAGAGGAGCAATCATGACATGGTTGCCAGGTGCCACCACTGCAATAGACTGCTTGAGTTGGCCTCATGCCCTGTTGGCGGGTACTCACACCTTCAGCCCAAGTCTACCTCCCAACCAAGTCAGTAATATGACAGGTCCAAAGCATGGGCTGGCCTCCAAAGGAGTGAGCTTGAGAGAGCATCATCCACTGCAGGCACAAGTCAGAATCATTACCACTGGTGAGATATTGTTGGAAATGGGTCTATTTTCAGAAAGAGGAGACAAAAATTAAATAGACTAAGTTTGGGTCAGAGTGACAAAGAGCATAATCAGAAAAAAGCATAGATGAACTGCCTGTGAGTTCTACAGATAATTCAGGGCAAATTAAAGCATTTGAAATCCTACAGAGAGCCACTGATTTAGAATTATGAAGTTAACTTACAGCAATCATTTTCTATATGAATGCAATTACGGATGGGTTAAAAGCTTCTGTTATTATGGATTGTGTATGGCTGCCATAGAGGGTTCAATCTCCCAGGGTGAAATTTTAGTCTTCGTGAAAAGCTACTACATCCTGTACGCCAAATCTTGTTCACCCATCAGAAAGTCATTGAACATTATCCATTTTATTAACCAATGAAAATTTAGACAGGCAGGGAGAGGTAGACAGGGAACATCCTACTCGCCAATAAAACACATGCACACAAATCACCATGGTTCATTTCCCAAAATAATCACACAGGCTCAAAAACACAGCTGTGATGAATGGCAAGTTTCCAAGTCTTAATGCATCAGAAAGCAGAATTGTTGTTTGAAGTGGTCATCTCTTGAAGGGCCAGGAAAAGTCAAAGGAAAGCTTGTGAGAAACCTGCAAGAGCAGGACCATCCTCAAGAATAGCCTGGAAGTACCTACACAAAGACGACCAGCTGTGGTGACTGGCTGCCTCCATCTGCTGTCTTGCTGCTACCAGGGCAGATCCTCAAAAGCACATCCAATAGCAGCTTGCACTGGGGTTGCCCCTGTGGAACACAGTAATGGCAGAGAGAAACAACCTGGCTCATTGCCACCAGCAAGAGGAGAGGGACCACCTGGGATCTGGTGGCACAACCCCTCCCCAGAGAGACAATCCACATCTCCATTGCCTCCAGAACTGGAAGGTAGCAGCCCCCCCAGGAATGCTGCCTGCCCTGCCTGCATCTAAGCCAGCCCTGGTCCTGGAGCAGGTTCACATAGCAACAGCTTGCAAATGGAGCTGACGAAACCACTTACCAAAACAATCTATTACACTGAGCCTCTTCCTTCTCTTTATTCTTAATTGGGCTTTATTTCTTGTTTGGTGTTTTCTGTGCAGTTAAACAAGTTGACAGACCTTTTGTTTCTGGAATGAAAATGAGATTTTGACTGTGATGTGCATGGCAATGAGCTGAGCGTGCATGGGTACCTCTATCATATGTCTTCCAGGGATGAGATTTGGAAGAGAGCAAAAAGGAAAACCTGCCCGAGACCTGGTGGAAACCAAACATTCATACCCAGGTGATCTGTCAGTAGGTGCGACAGTGTAGATACTTGGATTTCTCCTGCTGCAAGGGCTATGAGAGCAGGAGAGGTGTGAAGTGACAGCCAGCCTGACCCCTGCACCAGCCCCTTCCGGAGGCAGGGAGCAGCCTTGGGGCACCACAGGCATCACTGGGCTAATGGGGTTGGGGGGGGCACTTACCCACAGGGACCAGGAAGGACTCCATAGAAGGCTCTGAGGGCCGTCATGGATCCATCATTGATGTTAGCTGTTATAATAAATGAAGCTTCATAGCTAAACTCAGAGGGTTATAATAACAGCACTGAACTCAGTAGTGTTGGACAAGCAATGAGAAAGCAAGGCTTGCTGCATAATGCATGAGGGGGAAACCCACAGCACTGATGGTAAAAGATAAACGCTGGTTGTAGAGAGGTTGGTGGCTAAGATCCTCATTGGAATCAACATAGCCCAAGTCCTAACAAGGAGTGAGGGCAGCTCCTTCTTTTTACAGTGATTCTACACTCCATCTTTCCTGATGGGACCCCAGGTCCTAGTCCTCTTGTTGACCCTGAGGGAGAACACAGGGATCCTTTGGCAGGAGGGCTATGAGCCTGCATGCAGGGATCCCCCTAAAGGTATTTCTGTGCCCTTCTCCTAATTCCATTAGTGCAAGAAAATTTCTGAGCATGCCACACACAGCCAGCAATGCTCCTGTGTAAGTGAGGCTGAAGGTCCTCGCGATTTCCCCAGGGCTTTGCAGAAAGTCTGTGGCAAAACACAGCTCTGGGCATTGCCTGAACAACATGGCATCCTTCCTGCAGCTTTGGACAACTTCAGGTGCTAGTTCCCTGCATGGGTTCCTGGCTCAAAAATAAAGGTGGTAAATAAGGGAAACAGGTGTTTGCATTCCTAGAAATCCCCTGTTAAGGTAGATTTGGATTCACGATTTCTCTATTCCCACCTTCCCCCTTTAAAGAGATATCTTTTGGGGAAAAATCCAAAGCTGGCCATAAAAATGGAACAAAGAACACTGGGAAACAACAGGAGAACAAACTGAGTCCTTTTCCCTTTCTGCTCATCTTTTCTATGAAAGTTTCCACGGCATAGTCAACACAAGAAATTGCACCTATTTAGCACTATTGATCCAGCTTACTTCAGTAACAAACCACATTAAGTTAAAATCAATACCAGCCACTCTTAAACTGATTTAGGAGTGTCTACACAAAGGGGCTTGCTCCAATTTAGACAGATCTGTTTTGTAACCAATTTAGTTAAAACATGTGATCTAGGGGCTAAGCTGCGCTCTGAATAGCCCAAAGACATTAATTCCCAGGGTTCAAAAGCATCAGTTCCCAAGTCTCATCAATGGCTCCCAAGGGATAGGAGACGACAGGCTATGTGTCACTGACCAATGTCCATCTTTCTTGGTAGAGCATACAGGTCTCCCCGGCTCCAAAAGCCAAAGAGCTAGGGAGAAACCTGAGGACCTCAGGGTTAATTTCTTTCTGCAGCTCAGAGTTTGCATAAAAAAAAAAAAAAAAAGCCAACCCACCAACAAACTAAAGCTGTTGGAGACAAACAGATCAGAAAGCTACATTTTATTTCTCCCCCTGGAATATTTACTCCACAAGATATGTGCATTGCAGATAGCTTTGCCCACTATAAATCCACCAGCACTGTGCTCTGCAGTTCATTTTGCAACATCCAAGTGACCAAGGTTAGGAAAGGTAATACAATAAAGAGTTTGAGAGTGTTGTATATCACAGTAGCTCAGCTGTGCTTTGACACCTTTTGCTGGTTTAATATCTAGGGGTCTATACGTGTGCAGAAGAGGCTTGAGGTGAGCACTGAGGAGCAGAGCATGAATGTCATCATACACCATGACATCATGGCATCACCAGCAACTCTTTCAGATGGGCTATAAATCGCCTCAGCAAGGATGGGGCAAAAAAGTATTTTTTTGCTTCAAAGGAGATCAGGTTTTAATGTTAAATCAAATGCAAGCTCAGGGGTCTCCATCAGACAAACCCTGGCTTCCAGGGAAAGGCCAAAAGCAACCATTTACATGGGATGGTCTCCAGAGCACCTACATAATGTTGTCAGGCCAGCAGAGGTGACCTTCTACAGAGTCCTTCAGCCACAGGAGCTACAATCGCTAATCCCTGTTCATTTACTTCTCCTGCCTCTTTCCTCCACACTCCTTCCCTGCAGCCAGAGGCATCATTTCCCATCCTTACTCATCACCTTGAAAGATCAGGATCAGTCAACCCACTAAAAACTCTCTGAAAGGCAGGAAACGCCATGTTTCATTGCTACTTATTCACTTACAAGATATATATGTTCAGGCATCTTACCACCTAAACTGCTTTTAAACCTGCCATTCAGAAGTGGTTTGGGGTTTAAGTTTCAGGCTGTAGTTCTGCTTTGTGATGTTCTGGATACCCAAAGAAGGTTTTGAAATAATTTTCCCTGATCTTACCAGGTAATAATTTCTTCTAGAGAAAGACTCAAGAGTCCTCCTTACATTGCTGAATCGAACACAGGAACATTTTGGAAACAGAATTAAACCTTCCCCCTCCCTTTTTTAAATGTTTATTTATTTTACTTTAAAACCTCAAGCACTTAGATTTAGCCTCTGTTGTTCCACAAAAATGCAAGTAATGGGTCTTTTCCCAGGGTAAATAAACAAGGTAAAGAAAATACCACCTTCTACACTTTGCTGCTGGGTATAGAGCATCCCTAAAGAGGGACAAATCCCCCTGAGATGTCCTGCCTGGGACCTCCAAGGGCAGCAGGCACTCAGGTCCCAGAAACCAGGCAGGGTTTTGTCCTTGCACCCCAAGCTCCAGGACAAAGTAGTCACACATCTGTCTGTCTGTCCATTCACTGTATGTGTGTGTGTGTCTGTGCTGAAGCCCACGCTCACACTGGAAGCAAACATTTGCCATTGCCTTTCCCCAACGCTACATTGAAGCCCTTATTTAGCCAGCAGAACACTCACGATCACGCTCACTCCAGAGACCACAACAGAGCTGGAAGAGCTGGCATCTGTCATCAGGTTTAATACTCCAGCTGAAAGACCGAGCCAAGGCTTTGTGAGCCGTAACGCGCGATGACAAATTTCGGATCAAGGACACTGACCACGTGGCCGTGATTATCATCAGGAGTTTATTGGCAGAGAAAGCCAGCATGCAGCTCGCACAGCCATTTAAGGCCTTCTCTGATGCAGAGAAGAAAAGAAAATCCCATCTGGTAGGTGCTCTGATGCAGGGAAACACAGATTAAGAGGCTTCCTCTGGCGAGCAACTACTTTCCAAATCACCAAATCTAAACACACAAAAAAAAACAACCAAGCAGCCCCACACCCTTATCAGTCAATGCAAAGCCCACATTTGTAGAAGCTTCTGCCACCCTGAAAAGCATCCTCACTGCGAAATGCTAATGCCAGCTGCATTGTTGGTGGCAAAAGGTGACATTTAGTCCAGTCTCCTCTGTTTGAGCATGTAAGTACATTTTTGCTTCAGCAAGTGCACTTTGCAACAGGAAGCCTTAAAATCAAATAGCAAAATACACTGTGTACAGTGATAAGAAAATCATCTATTTCCACTATCTAATCTAATGCACGTGGCAGGGCTCCTGCCACCCCACTGGACTGCTCTGAGGCTAACCTGGAAGAACCGAGTACACTGCGCAGGTCGCTCTGTTTCTGCTTTCCTCAGAGCCACCAGAGGAACTGGAATAGGAAAAACCTGCAGCACTCCAAAATGACCCCTCTGAGTCCAGCATTTGAGCACCCCACCACCCTTTGTGGTATTTATGGCCAGCCCCTTAATTCAGTTTGATTCTAAGAAATGCCACAAACCAAGTCATTTTTGCATTATCCCAGCAAAAGTAATGGTGACCAAAAAGAAGAAAAGAAAAAAAAACAACTGGGGTTTGTGGTTTCAAAAGAAGCTCTTAAGTGCCTATCAACCACAATCCAGCCTGCTCTCCGTTTCAGATTGTAGTTAAAGACATTTAAACCTTCCTGCAGTTCCCTTATAGCAGAGTCTTGCCCAAGGGCTCAGGCTCACTCAGGACATTATCAGGGGCTGGTGCTCCCCATCACTTTCTTTTCCTCCCCTGCTGTGAAGGTCTAACGTTATCAGTGCTCCCCAAGGCATCCCTTAGACACAGCCCATGAAACTGCACTTCCCTCTGGTCATCCAGCCAGGAAGACTGGCTTTTAGTCAAAGACTAAATAATAACTCTGCTGTGAAGACAGGTTGAAAGAGTTGGGGCTGTTCAGCCTGGAAAAGAGAAGGCTCCAATGAAACCTTCTAACAGCCTTTGAGTACCTAAAGAGGCTACAAAAAAAAAAGGTGGGAAGGGACTCTTTATCAGGGCCTGTAGCCATAGGACAATGGGTAATGGTTTTAAACTGAAAGAGGGGAGATTCAGATTAGATATTAGAAAATTAGATATATAGATTAGATATTAGAAAGAAATTTTTCACTCTGAGGATGGCAAGAAGCCCCAAGTAGCCCCAAGTAGCCCAGAGGAGCTGTGGTGCCCCATCCCTAGAGGTATTCAAATCCAGGCTGGATGGGGCTTTGAGCAACCTGGTGTGGCAGGAGGTGTCCCAGCAAGGCAGGGGAGGGGAACAGGATACTTAAGGTTCCTTCCAACCCAAACCATTCTGTGAGGAAGCCACCTCAGACCTCATGCTGCATCTGTCTGTGGCCATGAGTCAGCTGCTGAGGAGGGCAGTGATCAGCTCAAAGGTGCCTGCTATTTGCAGCACTACCATTGATTCAGCAGTAGAGATTTAGAAAGCGGCTTTGCCACATCCTGGCAACACGGGGATTTAAAAAAAAAACAACCAGAATTTTTTAAAAAAGTCATTAACCAAGGTTTGTTTAATCAGGATTTGCAGAACACTGTGAGATACTCAGATACCATTAAGTGCAGACTAACATCACACACTCATCACCCAGCATCAGGATGTACAGAGTTGCCTCTATCTACAAGGGGCACCCAGTAGCACAAAATCCTCCCAGCAGGCTCAGTGCTCTTCTCCACCTCCTCAAGCTGTTTCATTGCTCCAGGAGGTACCTCTGAGCCTCTGGAGCTGGGCATGGGAGTTGATTTCTGAAGGTATGCCTTGCCTTTGACTTTGAATGCAATGCCTTTACCGGGACTTTGAGTGGACCTGGGATGGGGGCTGCAGCTGGGTGACAGCTGATAGGATCAGGCCTTCGTGGAGCATCTTTGGTTTCTCAATCTGCTTCAGCCACTGAAACGAAGCCCCCTGCTTTTGAGACAGAACATCAGGGGAAGCTGAGTTTCTCCAGCTGTCCTACCTCAAGACTAAATCCTGTCTTCTCTTTTCCTTACCCTCAAAGCAATAAATGCAAGAGAGGATTTATTGCTTTTTAACAAGTGCCACAGAACATCCATTTCATTAATTTACAAGGAAGAGAGGGGGTAGGAGATGCCAGTTCAATAAATTCTCCCAGACTATTGCTTTGAAACAAACAGCTCCGCAGATCCGAGCTGCGGATGTCACAGCAGAGGCTTTTATCCAAATAAGCTATGCATTCTTAACAGAATGACTAAAATGCTTAAAGAAAACAGAAAAAGAAAAAAAAAAAAAAAAGAGGGTGGAGACAAAGAAGCTGCTCTCTACAAAAGGCAACGTATCACTGACACGTTGTTTGAACTCCCAGTGGTGTACTAAAAAAATAAAAATAAAACCCTCTGAACCACAGCTGCATCCTTAGCTTGCACTGCTGTGTTATTTTAGCTTGGAGGGAAAAATGATATTTGCTAATGCCTTTTTCTTTTCTCTTCCCCACCCCCCTCCCCCCCACCCAGAGAGGAAAAAGTGTTTTTCTTACGCCCAGTGTTTACCATGTGGATGGTGCAGCTCCGCTCCCTTGGGGCTGGAGAGAAATGGGAGAATATTTGGAGAGGGGTGGCTTCAGGGAAGTATCCTTCCCATCTGATTTACTGGTGAGGCTGAAGCAAATAAAAGGGATAGTCTTTCCCCCACCCCGAGCACAGCAGGACTGCAGATGTGAACAGTGAATACAAAATCCCGCCTGAGCCCACAGCATTTCTATGACAATAGAAAACAAATAGCTCCATATTTGTTTATTTAGTTAACTTAACTTCTGAGGGATTCATTTTGTGCTACTGAAGAAGAGGAAACAGGGATGAGATGAGAGTAACCAGGCCGCCCCACAGACCCCGCTGCTGCTGGCACTGATCCTTGCCACAAAACTTGACGCTCTCCTGACTGCGACACCCCAGGGAAACCTGCAAGAACATGGCACTGGCCCATTGCAGAGCGACCTCCAGAGGACCAAACATCTCAGGTGTGATATCTCATGGGGTGAAATGCCTCAAGCCAAGGGACAGGCGGTGCTCCTTGGCCACCCATGTGCTCACATGGGACCCAAGGTCCAGGGGTTGCTCCCAGCTGTGCCCTGTTCCATGAGTAAGGAGCACCACACCTGCTATCACACCTGCACAGCTATATAAGGTTGGATTGCTCAACAACTTGTTAGTGCACACAGTGATTGAAGAGTACCTAACATCAGTTCCTCAGTCTCCAGGGGCACCCCAAGACTCATGGCTGCTCACTGCCCATTGCCACTGTGAAGATTATAGCAGGGAAGGGCAGGCTGGGGATGGGACATAGCCTGGATGGGACAAGGGGGTGTGCAATGGGTGCCTCTCTGCATCACAATGGGAACCCCGCTTCAGTACACAAACTGCAACACAACATCACAAACTGTGACACACACTAAAGGAGCAGAGGCAGAAAGATTGAGCAGCGAAAGGTTGATCAAAGTTACCCAGTTACTCTGTAGCAGAGCCAGGACAAGTCTACTGGCACCTCCTGCAATGCTGCTTCCCATTAGATTATGGCATAATGACTTGCACTTTAATTACACAAGCTTCGAGCTTCCCTGTTTCCATTTTGCCTTTTCATTCCATATCACTTCTCTCTTACAGAAAGCAAACTACAGGCAGAAAAATGCCAACATGTGCAAACACATCCTTTCCTTTGCCATCCAGAAGAACGTATCAAATAAATCTGACATCAGTAGCTCAAGCACATACTGTTCTCTCTCCATGCTATTCTCAACACACTTTATCAGGAGGAAAACTTTCCTTTGCACACTCTGACATCCAAATCAAAGACTCCATATTTCCTTCTGCTAAAAAGAAAGCAAGAAGAAAAAGCAAAAACCACAAGGAAGGTGGCTGCCCCTGAACTGGAGATGAGCAGATGGACTCACCTGTAATCCAGGCCCAGATGGGGCTTGTTTCCCAATTAGGACTCAAGTAACAGAAAATCAACGGTAAATTTAATGAAGGTATCTAAGTGTCAGGAACAGCAGCAGGGCACTGGAGAATGGTCCTAAATAATCCAAAGTGGGGGGAATTGTTCCTTTAAAGCCTCATGAAACCCCCCTATCAGCATTTTAA
Organism: Thinocorus orbignyianus; assembly: GCA_013400375.1. NCBI lineage: Eukaryota > Metazoa > Chordata > Aves > Ciconiiformes > Thinocoridae > Thinocorus > Thinocorus orbignyianus. Next base: position 394,436 of record VXBW01007044.1, read on the forward strand.
ACATGCCCTGTCCTCAACCAGCCTCTTGGAAACTAAGTTGTGTTTCCTCCAACCTGATATACCCCATTTCATGATTTTTTTATATCATTACTGGAAAATGATCTCTGTTTAGACCTGTATTGGAGGGATCTTCCATTCCGACTCAGGCCCCATGCCTCTTCCCCTGAGTCTGCCTGGGTTGTGGGCAAAGGCAGCCACTGTCACCAGCAACCTCCAACTGCAAATATTGAAGGTAGAGCTTGCAAGTGTTTGTTTAAACAATCAGCAAATACACAACTCTTATCAGAAAGTATTCGGCTTGAACTGTTTTGCTATCAGATAAGAGTAAAAACAGAGAGGTTTGTTAAAAAGTCTACAAAAGTATGAAATGGGGGGAAGGGGGGGCAATAATTACATTTCAAGTTTTCCAGATATAAAAAGAGAGGAATTATTCTTTTTATTTTTAAAGTTAAATTTTCTGATGATTTCCAGAGTTGTTTTGTTGTTTTTAAAAATCTTGCCACAAATATCGACATTTTTGCCACCGCCAATTTCTACTGTGCTCATCACTGCACTATCCAAGCACCTCACCAATCTCAATTAACCTCAGTCATCCTGGGAGGTAAAAAACATATTAATAATCCTGTCTCAGATATGGACAGACCAACACCATGAGTGAACAAAGCTGACATTTTACACTGGGTGCCGAGGTACAGTTCCTCACTGGCACAGCCCAATTTGGGGAGCGAGGAGGTAAATGGGAGCTTCAGGGCTCCGCACCTTCCCAGCGGCACATTAGGAGCACACGACACAGCAAAGCAGCTCCAGGAGCTGGTGGCAAAGCCAGTTCAACTGGAAATTGGAGGCTGATTACACCATAGTATCCTCACTGAAATATTTCTGCTCAATGAGTTGCAACACCCAAACCACCAGATCAGTTTTTTCCAGAACTATTACAAGTGTTGAACCCAAAATTGCTGCATTTCAACTCCAAACTCAATCCTGTTGATTTCTTTCCCTCTCCGTTTTCCCTATGCTCTGATATGGATCCCATCACCGCTCTCTCATAACCTTTGCTGGGCTGATCTACACAAGATCCATAAGGTAACAAAGCACTGTTATTTGTTATTATATACTGTAATTTCACAAGAAAGGACTGAAGCACACACAAATTCATTTGGTTAGTTGCTACCATATACAACACCTACAGCACAGCCAGGAGAGGGACACCCCAAGTCAGAGGCTTAACATCCGTTCAGCTGTTCTACAATTCCCCTGAGATATCAGCTGGGATTTGACCTTGTAGCTACTTGAGCAAAGATAGGGAGCTCTAATATAACCTTCAAAGAGACAGTGTTAGATGTCTGCTTCCTATATCATGCAAAGATAATAGTAACATGTTTTTAAATCATGCATTATAAGGGAAAGCAACGTGAGATTAAGTCCACTTATTTTCCTCAACAGAAATTTTCAGTCTTTTTATAGCAGCTTTGTCACGGAGTTTAAGGCTCACAGAATTATAGCTATTCTGCTTTATTCCTCGCTGACACTCTCAAAAGGCAATTTCCTAGGTTATAAAGCTACCTAAACATAATGCATGTCACCTTACTCCTGTCTTCCTAGGAGCATCAGCCTGTGAAACACGCCAGCAGGTGATCTCCAAAGCCTCATCCACAAACAAGAGAGCTCACAGATGACACCCTCCATTTCTTGGGGACACATGCCCAGATAAGACATCACCATGCAACAGCACAGAAAGTCCACGCACTCGCCTCCTGCAGACCAGGCTGACAACTTCTTCTGCCACCTTAAAAAGGAGATTACCAGCTTCTCTTCCACCAGCCACAGCCTCCCGACCTTCCTCTCCTCATTTGTTACAAATAAGATACATCCCAGCCAATTAGTTAATAATTAAACCTAACTTCCAGGGCTCTGAAGCTTTTAGGGCACCGGTTCCCAAGCTAAGGGTGAACCCTCCTTCCAGCCAGTTTCCCGTGTGTCTCAGCATAGCATATGTTTTTGTCTCCCTACGGCGCTGCTGCCCTTCTCACATCTGTGGGGCAATGCCTGACGCAGGGGCTGTGATTTTCTAGCCCAGCGTCCGCCTCAGTTGCTGTTCTCCCTTTATCTCTCCTTGCTCTAATAGATAAACACCAACAAAAGGAACCAGAGTTCTTGGTTCCCTGCCAAGGTCCCTTCCTCTCTGCGAATTGCCCGGAAGAAGGTTTATGACACTAAGCTTTTGCACTGCCGCCTTTGTTGTTTTTTTTAATTCATTCTTTCTTTTTTTAATTTTCTTCTTTTTTTTTTTTGGCAACCCTGTCCTGACTCCTGGACTCCTCCCCTCCTCCACAGCTCAACCTTTTTGCAGCTCCCTGATCCATACTCCATCCCATCCGCTGCCGTTGCAGGCGCTCCCCTCTCACAGGGTGTGTGGTTTCCCTCACCTGCTCATTTGACACACTATAAGCCTTCTGTTTGCTAAGCTTAGAGATTATTCTGCCAGCCAGGAAACCGTGTGAGACTGGTGGTGAGGCCCAAACTGAAAATAAAACTCGAGACAAAAGCATTCAAAGAGACTGCAAAACTGCTCAGATTAACAGCAGGCAACAAAGAGGCTTTTAGGGGCAGGCCAGCAGCGCACGCTCTGCGTTCCCTTAGCTGTCACTGCAAAATGAATTTCCTGATCTCAGGTGCCAAGGGACCAAAAAAAATAGCTTGATCCAAGCAGAATATCCTACCAAAACTGGTCTTTAGCTGGGGCAGGACAGGGTGGACTGACAAAGTCAGATCTGTCCTTCCCAGCAGCAGCCACAGCGAGAAGCTCAGCCCCTGTTCCTCATTCTCTGCCTACCCCAGGGATGCTCATTTTTATTTCTCCCTCTGGAGCATCATGACCCATCATGACTTATATTAACTGCCTATGGAACAAAATAAACACTTCCCTTCTCTTTTTCCTCCAGTTCCTCCAGATCTCAGGTGGGACAGTGGCAAAAGCCACCAGGCTGATGTCCCTTGGCAGCAGCAGGTGCCCTGGGAGGCGGCAGGAGCTCAGCCCAGCACATGATGCCTGGGGTGCGATGGATAATTCACTGTGGACATCGGGCAGCAAGACGTGACCGCCTCCAGTTAAGAGCAGAAACATTTTAATAAGAAATGTGCCTCTGAGTCACGATGCTCCAGGGACTGGTGGTGTACTGTCTTATCCACTAACCTTGTTCAGGGACTTTCTTAAGGTCAGGATCCAGGCTTAAAATTGCCCAGCTGTGAACAGAATAAACATTTGGTCATGTTTGCTCTCTCAAGCTAAAGGTGAGTCATTCGTAATAACTTTCAGAGGGAAAATTGCATGAGTAATAATTCAAGAAAAAAGGTATGAGAAACACCAAGAGGGAGATTTGCAATGTATTTAATAATCGCAAGCCCTCGCAGAATCATGATCTTCTCAGAGAACCGTTCCTAACACTCGCCATCGTTTGATTGCACTGCTCCAGAGCGTGCTAACCCTAAAAATGTTCTGCAAATACATTTGTGTCACTCAGCCCTACCTGTGTTTAGAGAGCATCTTGGAGAACACATTAAACACTTCAGCTGCTAAAGCAAGTGTCAGCGCCGTCCCAAGAGCCTCTGAAGTAAATGATGTCATTAACCACATCATGGGAATACTCATATTAATCTCCCAGCTCTGTGCAAACCTGCTTTGTGACACTAGAGCCACAGGTGTCGAAGTCGGTGTGTTGGCACATTTTCAGCAGCTCAGAGCAGCCAGCAGCGGGGAGAGCTGTGAGGCCGGACCCTGCTGCCGGCTCACGCTGAGCTGCAAATGGAAGAGCAGGTGGGAGATCCTGGCCAGCGCTTGTCTCTTCACCCGTCAGCATGTCCCCAGTCCCACCAGGCTCCTGTGGCCACTGCACTTCCAGCCCAGTAGCCTGTGAATGAAGTCCTGCTCTGTGAGACCTGCTCTGGGGAGACAGACACACAGCCCCTCCACATTGCTGTGTCCAGCTGTGGGGCCCCCAACAACAGAAGGACATGGGCCTGTTGGAACTGGTCCAGAGGAGGCCACCAAGATGATCAGAGGGCTGGAGTCCCTCTGCTGTGAGGAGAGGCTGAGACAGTTGGAGTTGTTCAGCCTGGAGAAGGGAAGGCTCTGGGGAGATCTTATAACCCCTTCTGGTACCTATAGGGGCTACAGAAAAGATGTGGAGGGACTCTTTATCAGAGCCTGTGCTGATAAGACAAGAGGTAGTGGTTTAAAGGAGAGATTTAGGTTAGATACTACAAAGAAATTCTTTACTCTGAGGGCGGTGGGACACTGGCCCAGGTTGCCTAGAGAAGCTGTGGATGCCTCATCCCTGGAGGGGTTCAAGGCCAGGCTGCATGGGACTTTGGGCAGCCTGGTTCAATGGGAGATGTTCTTGCCCATGACAGAGAGATGGAACTGGATGATCTTTAAAGTCCCTTCAAACCCAAACCATTCTGTGCTTTTATGGTAGCCTCAGACCAGGCAATCGGAGGCAGAGAAATGCCTGCTCTTGGGTTATTCCCCTGAGGCTTCATACAGGGGGAGCATGTGGAAAACATGGGGATTTTTAAGGGACAGACCCCCCAAAAGCTGGGTTGTTTTCAGAGAAAGTGGTTCATTCCCTGCCACAGGAGGAAAGCATGAACCATGTTGCACAAGAGTTGGAGGACCCACAACACCTCTGAGTGCGTGTCCCTAGGGTGAGGTGTGCCCTGATGGGAGCACCCAGGAAAGACTGGGAACAGATGGCACATAGCATCAGCCTGGAGGTGCACCCAGACAGCACCAAGACATGATTCTGCAAGGCAGGTTCTGGTGGCAGCAAATGTGGGCACAGTTGAAGTGGTGACATGAGCACAGCTATGCTTGGCAACTCGAGGTCACTTCTGCAACTCACAGCTCCCCAGTGCTAAGCTCAGCCCTGCAAGAGGCAATGCCCCAGTGCCGACAACTATTTTGACACACAGCCCTATACCAAGCCTCACGAGGCAATGCTGTTGCTCCCAAGGAGAAAAAGAAAAAAAAAAAAGAAAAAGAAAAAGAAAAGGTTTCCACAGCTATTGTATCCCATCAGCTCTTCTAACCTCTTCAAATGGAAATGTTCCTTGGAAGATTTATTGTTATTATTAATGTATATTCTATCTTTCTATCCTATTCCTTGTTTTATAGATCAGCCCACATTTGGTTCAATTTCTGCATAGACATGGAGGGATGTGCTCTACTTCCAGCAGGCACTCTGGGAAGTCTGACAAGGGCAGCAAAATCTTGGCTTCCCTGGTCACCATCCCCAGGTTAATGTGTTTGCAAGACAAACTGTTGTCAGAAACATTAGGGGCAGTCCCTGGGGATAACACTTTGGAAGTGAAAGCATTCACTCCTGAATGGACGAATAGAAAATAAGCTACAGATAACCTTGAGAGCGAGCAGAGATCTGCAATATCTCTGAGAGCAAAACTGCAAGTTGGAGCCACGAGAAGACTGAGGGCAGGTGGGGTCGCTTGTCTTGGTGAGTGGTGAAGCCCAGCCGCTGAGGCTGGGCATCCTGGCTGCTCCTCTCACACAGCTCTCACAGTATGCCACGATCTGGTCTTGAACGCTGGCCAAATCCCTGGAGAAGCTCAAGTGTCAGCCCTGCACATCAATCCTTGAGCTCGCTGGCATGTTTTCAGTTTGGATTTACAGCACGTTAAAGCATCATGGGGGGCTGAGAGAAGGCTGAGCTACAGGCACACCAGGAGCAGAGCATCTCTGCCAAGAGCTCCAGCCGTGATGTAGGCAGATCCCAGCACAGAGTTCTGCCCAGCCCGGCTGCTGTGGGTATGGGCTGTGCACAGCAGAGTAAGGTCCTCTGCTCCAAGCCATAGGCTTCTCTTCACTGCCCTTGTTAGTTTGTACCAGGAGTCCTAGGCAGCAGGGCTCCTGACACAGCTGTAATGTAATTTTGCATGTGTTAATTTCATTTCTTGGCTTTGCTTAATATCAGTTATTATTCTGCTGAGAACGTAACCAGGAACGGGTGAAGCTGGTTCAGAGAAAATAGCCAAGCCATGCCTTTCATTTCCCCTCCCCTCCCAGCTGCTGTGACATTTGCCCATTACTAGAACCAAAATTGAAATAAGTCTTTTCTTCTGAGACTCTGAAATACTCAGCTCTGAGTCAAATTCATGGAAGAAGGGAACTGATTCAGATGGCCACAAGCTATTGTTTCAGTTTCACCTTAAAGCGGTTCCCACTGTCAGCTCTTTTCTTTCCTCCTTTTAAAATGCAGCTGGAAGCAGCCCAGTAAGAGGCCAGTTGATAGGGGAATGGAGGCTCTGGGCTTCCCCTGGCTCTTTCCAAAGCCCTGCACCCAGAGAGCATCATGGCAAGCAGCAGCAGCACACATATCCCTTGCTGTCCTGCTCAGGCAAGGATCACTGGTCACTCATGGGATAGATCCTGTCCATCACTACCTTGCTAGGAAACCAGCAGTGTACTATGGTAAATACTGGGTGGGTGGCTGCTGAGGCATGAGCTGGTCCTTTACAACAGGGAGAGATCACTCCGTGGCTTTACGGGCTCACAAAAAAGCCAGCAGCTGGTACTTCATCCCTTGGAGAAGTGAAGAAGCCCCTCTCAAAGGACTGTTCCATACAGCCTTGCTCCACTGCAGCACGTATGCTATTAGCTACCACCAGGACACTTGACTTGGACGTCCTTGCAACCTGTGATGAAGGCTAATTGCATCGGCAAAAGCATATTTTCTGATCTCACCATGTTTCTGAACCACAGGTTTGTACTGGTATGGCGACCTTGCTCTAGCTACACCCATGCTCAGTTCTCTGGAGTAGGTAAGCCAAGCCCCTAGGAAAAAAGGCTATTATGGGTTCTCTGAGTTACCATGTGCCTTCTCCAGTTGAACTTAAACCTGATACTGATCCATACTTTTGTTGAAAGCAGAAATGAAGCAGAAGAACAAGTAACCGGGAAAGCACTTTAAAGACTTTTTCATCAAAGGTGATTTCAAAATATTTTCCAACTCGGCACTCTTTACCATAAATACACCACCTAGGTTTCCAGGGGCCTTTGGGGTAAGATCATCAGTGTTGTAAGGAAGCATCTCCCCTGCCAAAGTCTGACATTTGAGGAGCCCATACTTGCAAAATAACACAGGCACCTGTTGTTTGTTTTGGCAATTCTGAAATTGCAGTGTTCCCATAGACTTCACACACACACACCAGCTTTGGGAGAGGTCTAGCTCTCGGTACTGGAAGAGATTTTTGAATAATAAAAAATCCTCAATGTTTCTAAGTGGTTTAGCAAAGATTGCACGGAAAAATTACTGTGCAACTGTCAAACAGTCGAGATTCAGGCCCAAAGGCAAAGAAAGTTGTCCGTTCTTGTCTTCATTGGAAGGAAAATGTGCTAGCCATGACCATGGCTGAGCACAGCTGTTGGTAACAGAGGCAGTTCTTGACAAGGAAAGATGGGATTTGCTTTTGGAACACAGCACCCTTTGCTACCCAGTCCCATGAAATTTTCCCAAGTAATATGGGAGCTACCTGTACCTTTGGTGTTTTATGGCCATCTACATATGGGATGTAATTCACCTGTAGGCCATGATGGGCTCAAGGCAGAATGACGAGCCAGATTTGGACATTCAAGGGTGAATTCAGAAAGCTGAGCAGTCCTGCCCAGCTCTGGCAATGCTGTCAGAGCATGGGCAGGTAGAAGGGCTCAGGGAAACAGAGCCGAGCAGAAAACCCTAGTGCAGCCAAAGCTCACCCTGACTCTGGAGTACAGGCATAAGATTTCTCCTTGTCTTAGCATCACCCGTGGGTCATAGCTCAAACCCGGTAGGAGATGCACCCACACAATTTTTAAACCACTTTAAAGCTTTGAAGTCACTAAGAGCTAGTGCTGGTACACAGGTAGGCAGGCTTGAAGGTTTGTTAGTGTAGGGCCCTGGATTAGGAGCAGACACAAGGACACTCAGCCCCACTCTAGAGAGGATGGGACATCTGCAATGAGACTTTATATCCTCTCCTAGAAAAAGAGCAAACCCACCGCAGAGTCATGTGTGAAATAACAACTTGTTACCTTAACACCCAGCTTCTTGCCTGAGACATGTTTGTTTTGTACAGTGTTTATGCAGAAAATTTTTTCAGACACCCAAGACACTTGTGATTACTCCCCTTAATGTTCTGCATTTATCCATATCTATCTTACAGTAGTTAACATATGCAAGTCAGCCAGGCTTAGCAAATCTTTGCCCTTTTCTGCATTATTGATCTGACATTTCCTCTGGAGTATTTCAACTGAGAATTAAATTAACGCTGTATCTATGGACATTACCTAGTTAAAACAGACCAGCTGCATAGACTGGCACACCCTTTGTTTAGTCAATCACAATCTTCCTTTATTAATTCATGAAACCTTGTTGTTATTTTTCTTAAAAGTGGAAGATGCTATTAGTAATGCTAATGAAAACTATCAGACTCATTATGCCCAGCACTCTCCAGACAACCCCGAAAGAGTTCTCTCCATCCTACAAAGGCCTTGCTCTGCAATTCCCAGGCAATAATAATGTGTTGTTTGCTTTTCATCAGACATGTTCTCGGAAGGAAATATGCCTGGGCATTAACTGTGTACTGACCAGATGTACCAGCCCACTGCTGAATTTGGGGTATCTCCAGGGGTCCCTGGGAACAACCCCTCATTAGCCCTAGCACCAAGGAGAAGAGAGCATGGATGTGAAAGGCATCGTCTCAGCTTTTTTGCTCTCACTTACCACGGAATCTGGTTATTTCTGTGATTAAATATTCATTTTCCCGTTTGCTTTTATGTCACAAAAATGCCATTGAAGGATCAGCAGGCAAAACAAATGACTTAGAAAAGACGATTTGGCCCGAGGAAGAGGTGTCCTCAGCATAGACTCAACTGCCTTCCCGGATTTGCAGGGCTTTCATTGGTGTTTAATAAAGCTTGCCATTCTGACAATAAAGAGAAACATCTGCTGCCTTATAAGTGTCTGGCCTGCTTTAACAGCCTTTATTTTTCCTTCTTAAGAGAACAGTTTGGACTGATTAAGACTCAAGCAAGTATTTTATACTTTGACACTTCCCCAGCTTGTAGAAATCCTACCTGAAATGTTAAAAAAGAAAAAAAAGGGGAAAAAAAAAGGTACCAAAACAAAATACTACATTAAATGAAAGTCTGGAAGACACATGAAGGCCCAGAGACTTCAAAGAAGCTCTTTCAAGACTGAAGACTGGATCTAAAGACCTTAATATTGCTTCAGCCACAAAGGAGGCCTTCAGATGGGGTCTGCACGATGTGGTGTGCACAAGTTGGGGCTTTACTTGCACTCAGCTCTGCTGCAGCCGCGAGGACTCCCCATTTGTACACACACACACAAGCCTCACAAAGACTAACCTGGGGTAAGATACCCAGGCTTTGACTCTGGCTGATCTACCCAGCTACACAGCAAAGCTTCGTGCTACTGGAGGGCTTAGAGATGTCATGGGAGAAATTGAGAATCCCCCAATCCCTACAGAACTTCATTTTCAGAGTAGAACAAGATGAGTTTTCAGTCTGAGTAATGACAGTAAATACAGAATAAAGAAAACAATTCTAAGTTTATGCCTTTTACTACATATAAATATCTGAACAGGAATCAGTGCAGACTTGTTGGCTCCAAGCATGAAATACCTATAGGTAAATAAAAACCCATATGCCACGTGTATTACCCTGGGCTATTTCTCCATGGGAAAAGAGGTTTTTGCCGTAAGATTTCACTTGCTTCTTTTAAACACTTTCCATTTGCAAAAAGGAAAGCTGCAATTCAAGATGATAAATGTTAATGTTGGTAAATGCACTATGCTGGGCAAAGCCATGTACTATTCAGGCAGACGATGGCTCTCTGTAATAGCAATTCAGTGGTGCAGATGAACTCCAGCAGAGATCAGGCTTAGGGCAGGTTTGACACTGGTGCACACTCCAGCACCCTGTTGGGACTAGTCATGGGGCAAGGGATTAAGCACACGCAGTGAGTGTGTGGTGTGTGCAGCCACTGAGCTGTGATGATAGACAGTCCTCATGCTAAAAAATCCGCACCTGAATAGCCCTGCTCAGCAAAAAAATCTTCTCCATTTCAGAGATAGGGAAATGATGTGCTACACTTTCTCGCACAGCTTAGCCAATACAGTTTAGGAGTAATCTGCCTCGCTTCTGCTATCAAATGAAAAAAAAAAAAAA
>VXBW01007044.1:404680-450050 GCA_013400375.1 Thinocorus orbignyianus
AAAAAAAAAAACATATATATGTATCCTTGCTTCTACTTACCCAAAGCTTTCAGTTGTGCCAAAGCAGGTGGTACATTTCGCAAATATGCACCAGGGATTAGGCTGGGACCACTAAACTCCTTTCACTCATATGATAAGAGATAGCTAAAGCACCGGTCTCTGGAGGTACAAAGCAGATGCACTCCCTCCTCACTGCCCAGCTACAGTCCCTCCAAGTCGTGAAGCCCCCAGGTAGACCCACTGCCTGGCATATCACCCTCCACCCACGACCAACATCACCCTTACCCAGTCCCTCTATGTTTCGTTTCCCTCAATGACTGTCCCTGTATTAGCACAGACATTTCATTCATTCCCATCCTATAGTTCAGTCGCTGAAACCGTGCCACAGGACTGGGGAAGGACACAAAATGTACAACCCAAACGTCTGGAAACATCACAACACCCAACCACAATCCACTTCTCTTTGCAAGGAAGAAGTGACTCCAGGTCAGCATCTGCACAGCTGGTTTATTCAGCCAAGAGAATTACTGGAGCAAATTATTGAGCAATAACATGATAAAACATAATATTAGCAATAACTGCCTTTACCAATGGGCTTTTGAATGAGATGTGCTTGGTGTGCTGCACGTGCCCCACTTGATGTCATTTTCTTGCTCTGAACAGATTTGCTGAAGATTTGAGCCCTAATCTGTGCAATGTAACATTATCTACAGCATTTGTATTTGTATGCTGATCTTCTGTGGTTAGACGTAGGCTTTGGCTCCCGGGGGACTCCCTGACACAATTTGATTGTGTCTGTTCCAAAGAATCGCATGATAGTTTTTACAGAGAAAAGGGTTTGATTTTCTAAAAAAAAAAAAAAAAAAACCAAACCAAAAAAAAACAACCTAGCTGATCTTTAGTGCCTGATGCTGATGCTCACCCTGGATTTCAGAACAGCAAAACAGCAAAGGCATCTAGTGGCTTTGCCAAAGGGCCACATCCAGGTGCCCAAAACAAAGTGCACAAAGTCTCTGGTCACTGCTGTACAACCTGCTTGAGGGTGTCCTTCCCACAGCTTTTTCCAGCACTGCCAGGCTGAGGGAAGCTGGCCCAGCGCCACGTGAACTGCGAGCCATGCTCTGCGACCTGGCTGGCAGCATCTCCTCACATGAGCAGGCTTCATGGTCAGGCCATAATTCAGCCACAATTACAGAGAGTCAAATTACACCAAGCATGGAGCAGATCCTCAGCTGATGTAAATGAGTGAGAGCCCATGGAGCCCGTTCATACACCAGCCCAAAATGAGATGTCTCTGAATCACTTTGCGCTGAAAATGTGAGAAGTGAAGCGCAGACCCTAAACTGTTACCAATCAAAACTGGGGTTTTAATACGCTCAAAATGAAACAGTCTGTGTCAGGAGTGTTATCCTGAGGGGATAGAAAAAGGGAAGACCACCTGCCACTCCTATGGTCACAGTCTCCCTTTTTCTTTATCTTGGGCTTCTGACTCTTTAATCTGTTGTGGAATGTCATTTAACTAAGCATTTTCAGGGTTCACTCTAGGCCGTGGGATTATGCTGCAAGCAGGCAATGCTGGCCTGAAGTTGCGATAATTAAGGCCACAAAGGACAGCTTGGCACATTGACTACTCTGGGAGCCAACATAAATACGCCAGAGCTGGTACTAAATATTTCCACGGTAGAAGCATTCAGACTTACTGGATGGGTTTTCCCCTAATCATACATGGAATAGAGAAATAATAATTTTTTTAAAGTGTATTTTTCTGTTAAAACAAATAAAAAAGGGAAATAAAAAAAGACAGAAACATTCTTGACACTACAGCACCTACCCAGGTTTGTAGCCTGTTAATAAGGGATTACTGGACACTAGAAATCAGAAGAGCTGGCCAGCACATGGCACCACTGTCTTCTGTGCCCCAGCTCCAAACAGGACCTCAGCCTCTGGACTCATGGGCAGCTCTGCAAGGTCAAACCCTCTCACCAGCAGGACTTTGTGCAGTTGTGCTGACCAGAGGGAGCTGCCAACCATGCCACCATGGCCAGCCGTGCCCATCACAAGGCACTCAGCAGCAGCTCACCCTGATGTTCGCTCAGCTGAAGCAGAGCCTCGGCCAGGGCTGCAGCTGATGAGTGCTGGCACCTTTCCACCAGCTCCACAAAGCACCCGCTTCCTTCCAGCACAAGGCATCACAGTGAGCAGGGCAGCTGGGTCCTTAGAACACATGTTGGGCAGCCTGGAAGAAGTGAAAAAAGAAACAGCATCCCCAGGGTGCAGTCATGTTCACTTGCCAGGTACCTCTGTGCAGTCATTCACTGCCCATCGATGTCTCTAGGAGGCTCAAGTGCACTCACGGTTCACACAAAACAACCTCCTCCTTCAACACTGCACATTTATTTCTTGTGTTCCTACCTTCACTTCTTACCTTCAGCTCCAGCTGAGTTGCCTAGACTGGTCCCTGGGAATCATCTCTTCTCCTAACTGTTCCCCAGTCTCTCTTTCCTGCTCCAGTACTACGCTCCACACCATTAGATTTTGCAGATTCAGGCAAATGCCTGTGGAAAAAGGCAAAAAACCTCAGCAAGTTAGCACTGCCCACCTGGCAGGTTTCCACGCTGGTGATAACCAGAGGTTACCCACTGCCCCATGGTGATAGCCGTCCACTCTCAGTCTAGAGTTCCTACATGGGCACCACCTTCAGGCATTTTCCCCTACTCCTCCCACGAGATGGGAATTTACACAACGTGGTGTTTCTCTTACTTGATAATCCTGTTTGCTTTCCCAGTTTGTTTGGGCTTCATATACACTGACAGAGGTTTGGTTTATCCTCCAACATGCTTAAACATAGGAGATGGGTACAACCAGTTCAGCTACCTTCTTGCAAAAAAAATAAAGTATCTGTATTATGGTTATATGATGAACGCTTACAGAAGGTTCTTTGAAAATTAACTAATGTGTCACTGTGGTTTTGTTTTCAAGCACTTTTATTGTTTCCAGTATCACTGGACACGAAAACTTTATATAATACAGAGCATTACAAAGGAAAAGGAAGAATGACGCATTCAATAAAACTAACATAAATATGAAAGGAAGACAAAAAGGCTAGTTAAAAAACCAACCAACCAAACAAACAAACAAACAAACAAAAAACACTAGACACAGATAGGAAAGACCTGTATATTCTAGGCCTAATTTCAGGTAATAGTATGCCCTGGCTGCTAAACTGCAAGTTTTACGGGACAGGGCAATCTTGTGTACAGCACCTGGCACAAACAGGGCTTTGGTCTCTGGTCAGATGCATCCACAGATCACAGAGCTGCAATTCAAATGAAGACTTGCAGGAGCCAGGTCATTCTCCTCCTTTTATGTGCACCTGAGCAAAACACAAAACAGACTTGAAATAAGCAATATTCTTCCTTTTTGTTTTCTGCCAAGCAGGCCACGGAGCTGATAGCTTCAGGGCTGTGCGAGCAGTGTTTCTTCCCCCGGCGTCTCCTCATTAGAAACATCTCCTGAAACACGCTCGGTGTCATATCCATTTAGTGTCAGGTGACAGGCATTTTCTTCTGTAACATTCCCTTTAACAGTGGTATTATTACTTTTACTTGAGTGCTTTGATTTAAGCCACAGGAGATGTCACAAATTAGTGTTTACAAAACTTAACACGAGGGGGCTGTCAGTACTTGCTTGAAGACAAGGATTTAGATGGTTGAGACCCCATTGTGGAGGTAGCAGACTAATTACAGCAGCCAGGGTACAGGAGGATTCCAGACCTAAGTGTCATCTCAAGCAGAAGTGAAATTAATGATGCTCAGAGTGCAGCTCAGAGGTACAGTGGACTGAAACACACATACACCCCTTTGTGGTTTGGGCTTTCTCCTTTGTTTTCCTACACACAGTTCAAAAAGGATTTTAAAGAACAGAGTGAAAGAATGCAGGTCAGCTTGGTAACTGCTCCATCTGCTCACAGCAATGTGCACCCTGACACTGCCCATTAGATACATGCACACATATAAACCATAAGCATCTTTCAGCAAACCTTACTCATAAAATGGCACTAAAGTTCTGTGTTGCAAGGGAACAGGTTCCAAGAGGGCTTTAATAAACAAATTGCCTGGTGTTTCAAGGAGAAGATACAAAGTCTTCTATGACCCAAGAATTAAGTGATACTACCTGTTAGTTTGGAGATTGTTTCCTAGAAGTTAGCTATGCAAGCAGAAGAAATCTGCTTTGCACTTGAGAAAGTCTGGAAAATATATTTAATTGCTATGACTAATAAACAGTCAGGAGAAATGCAAATGTGTGATATTCAAAATCCTTCAAAGCAGAAGTACAGCTGAGATCAGCATGCAGAGGAATGCAGAGTATCCCTTAGAAACAGAGATCTCCTAAGAGGCCTTTCAGCAAAGCAAGGTATACCCGTGCTCACCATGAATGAACAAAAACATGCCATTAAAACCATGCTAGCGTTAATTCCCCAGCAATGAGAAGTTTTATACAAGCGCAGACTTCTTTGTGAAATGAATACGCCATCTCAGAGCCATCAACGTAGGAGAAGGTCCCATCAGAAACCTCCTCTCCAGCCTTTCATCATGATGCATTGCACCATTCAGTGTAAATCGCAAGCTACGAAATTGCATTATCAGTACAGCTCTTTTTAATCAATTCAAGGTACTGATGTTTAAATATCTCCTGTACTAAAAAGCAATTGCTGTTTAGACCCAATTTTTTTTTTTTTAAAGAAATTATTATAACGTTCTCATAATTGCTTATCTCTCAGAGGAAGATAACACAGACACAGCTGCTATTTCAAAGGACATTTTGTACATGGAGCTCCGTCACATTTGAAATACAGCAGAGATTCTCTCCAATTCAGGACCCTATTTATTGCTGACTATGCCGTGTGACAGCGCCGTGGCCTTAGTTACACTCCTGGCAGAGGTATTTATACACTGAGATTTGCCTAAGGAATTCTTCCTCTGCTGGGCCCCTGTTCAGCAAAACACTGCAATAGATGCTTGAGATCACGCTCGAGTGAGCTGCCGAAGAGGGCTGAGCCCTCTCTGTGCTGACTTCGGGGAGCTGTTTTCCTCTAGACGTTCCTCTCCGTATTTCTCCCAGCCAGCCAGGCTGAGCACCTCATACCAGTCACCTCTGCTCGTTGTGGGTGGGTTCAACCCTTGGCGTCACCCCCACACTCACCCTTTGAGCCACAGGCACGTCTCTCTAATAGAAAACCTCAGGAAAATATCTGTGTTGTAGATAAGGTCACACAAACGCTCTCGGGGTCAACAGCAATCTCTATCTATCTGGATTTTAAAGAGGAAATATGACCTTGCCTTGAAATTGAATATCTCCTGTGTCCGTAGGTAACTCAGCACTTCCTTCTGTGAATGCTGCTTCTCCACGTGAAGCCACACAGCAAGGCCACTTCTCTGCTCAAACACGAGTGGCCAGCACTGGGACAGTGTTCTTTCAGGGACTGCACCTCTGCAGGCAGTAGGATCCCCAACAAGGGTCCCCAGAGCATCCTCCCTCTCCCACCTCCCAGGGAGCAGGCTAACTCTTTATCAGCACCCTTCGATGCAGTGTCTGATCTAACAGCCTCCATGGAGACTCAGGAACCTCAGGAGCCTTCCAGGAGCCAAGATTACCCACCACTTCAGAAGTAATTGCCCTTAGTCTGATGTGACCCAAGATACAGATCTCTAGCTCCATGGTACATACTCCTCAAGGCATGGACCCTGCCTGAGTGACCAGACCCTTCCTCCAACCCTTCTTGCAAGCAGGAACAGAGTCAAACACAATGCCCAAGCACCAGGTTAGGGAACTCCCGAGACATGATGGACCATCAAGACGACTTATCTTCTGTGTAGTACAGGCCATAGGGCTTCCAAAAACTAATGCTGGTGGAAAACCAGAGACATGTCTTTGGAAAACTTAAGTCCTGACATTACTATTGCTAATACTGGAGAATCCACCAGTGCTTGTGTTGTTCCAATGGTTAATTACCTTCACTTTTAAAAATGTGTGCTGTTTTTCCCCTGACAGAAAGCCATGCCAACAAATTAGTCAAGCTAATCAGTGCCCTGACTCACTACCTCATATCTGAGAAGTGGAGAAAGAGACAAGATAAAATACATGGGTAATACAGGTTCTAGAAAGCTACAAATAAAATTGCCCTGAAAACTAGGTTAAATTACCAGGAAGATAAAGCACATTAGAAAACAGGAGGGTAGGAATCAAGAATTTACATTTCAGAACAGTTACTCAGACATTTACAAGAGCTTTCAAATGCCTGTCTCACTCATTCCTTTCCAAAAAGTGACCCTGACAATGAACCTCAGCAACTTCCTCAGAACTGAAGTAATTCTTACAACCACTTGAAATTATGCTGTATGGGAACATGTCAAGTGAACAGAAAGGAAAATACTGGGGGGAGGAAGGCATCCAGGATCTCACCTGATTGCAATTGTTGCCACCAACACAGTATAGTGATTTCCCACCACTTATAATTTAAATAAACTCCTAATGCAGTTCTACTGCTAAACATTGTACTTAATAACACAAAGGCTCCCTGATGCCGTTAACACAGCTGGACTGCCAGCTCTGAAATGTCAGCTTTCTTCCCTCCATCGCGAAAGCTCTACTGTTAATTTTGACATCTGTTTTTTAGTGAGATGTATTTCTTGCAGAGCAAATGTACATTGACAAATCTGGGGCCCTCTGTGTATTTTGGTAAATTGCAATCCATTATGAATATATATCTTCCTATAATGAAATGTTAGCTTTGCAGTTGTTAACGCAAGCTGTCCAAGTATCTGGTGGGAACATTTAATAACAATAATATTTTGCTGAGGATAACACAGCTACCTCATTTAGGTATTCCTAATACACTCTCCTGGATGAGTTTTTCCCCATGACGTATCAGCAGTTTAATAGTACACAGGTGAAAGCAACTAGGGGATATTGAGATAAAAAAACTGCCCTGGCAGCGTAGAGCCTCTCTGCAGAGGAAGCAGAGCATTGACATACCTGCATCAGTTCCCACTGGGATCTTGCTGACAGCAAACATCATGGATCAAGACAGCCCTAAGAGGACACATGGCTCAATTACTGCACACCTCAGTGTGGTTTGAGGGCCAGGGCACATCTCCCGAAGATCTGGGGGGTGTGATGGGTACACTGAGCATGTTCTTCCCACAGAGAAGTAAGCAAGGCTGATGGGAAGCATTCCCTGCACTGACTTTCCAGCACCACAAAAAAAAAAAAAAAAAAAAAAAAAAAAAAAAAAAAAAAAAACACCACCTCCTTAGTCTTTCAGATTATAAAATCTTTTGGTGGGATGGTTTGTTTTTCTTTTTCCCCTCTTCATTTAGCCCAAATGATTCTGGACACAAAATCAGCAGATCCTGATGCAAAGGCTCACATCTGTCCCAGAGAGATGCATGGAGCATGTGAATAGCATGCTTGAGGCAGGGATGCCACGGGACCATTGCATGCCCAGGGCAGCTCTGGCGAGCTCAGACACACTCAGACACACACTGCTGCCAAGCAATTCCCCACCAGCAGCTGAAGCGCTGCTTGGGCTCAAGGCAGGCAAAATACTCCGGGCTGCAATGAGGCCTGGCCTAAACCAAGACCCACTTGCAGCAGTTGGCTCAACTTGACTTGGCACTGGATGTGTACTCCCAGTAAATCATCTCCTGTCAACAGGACAGTCTTCAAAAAGACTTTAGTGGTAGTCTGGTGGCATACCCCCTCTCGTTTCAATGGGGCTGGCTGTGTTCTGCTGATCTACATGACTATCTGGCAACAGAGACGATCAGCAATGCTAAAGCACAGCCTCCAACAAGCAGTGAGTCAGCACAGAGCTGCCCTCACCAGATGGATCTGCTGCTCCCCCTGGTCATTGCCCAAAGGCAGCAGTGGCCAAAGTCCCAAGTGAGCATCTCACCCCCATGGTGCCTCAGGAGTTAGTCAAGTGCATGAGGTTGTGGTTGTGCTCTTCAGAGCTGGAGGACAGATGACAAAAACCAGAACCGAGAGCTGTATCATGCGCAGACCCAGGTAGTTAAACCACCATGCTCAAGCAGAGCAGTTCTCGGGTGCACACACACACCAGCCTGGGGAGCAGAGCAGACCAGGAGGGTGCCCTGAAAAGTCCAGCTGACTCAGCTGCTCAAAATTAGTCAGAAGCTCCCTGAGCACAAGCAAGTTTGCAAAGCCAAAAGCAAGCACCAGCACAGGAGATACGGCTCTCAGTGGCAGGCTGGAAACCTGGCTATCCCTTCTATTTTGCATCACATTCTTCTGCTGTGTTGCAGTTATTTAACTTAGCCCAAAACTTCATGGATATCTGATTCTACATGATGTCAAGCATTCTGTCAGAAAAAAAAATAAAAAGGAGAAAGCAGTTGCCTAAATCATGACAAGTTATAATACAAAAAAAATCCACAGTGAGGCCTAGATACCAGATAAACAGACCAGAGGTATTTAGACACAAGCATAATTTTTAATCCCATCCATTTCACAAGAATTGCTCTCCATTTTAAATTGCATAAAATAAAAATAAATTATACCATCTAGAAAGAAAATTTCAAAACTTATTAAAACTTTTGCTGCTGGTTATAACCAAGAAAATAGCAGGAAGAAGGCAGTTCAGCAACACAGGTTGCTAGAGTTACCTAGGATTCATGAGCAGGCTTGGTGTGGGGCAGAGGGGGGTTTCCCCCAAAGCTCTGCATGCAAACCATATACAGCAGCAGTTTTACATGACAGACTCGATGCAAATAAAATCACAGGTTCTCATTTCTTCTAAATTGCTCATGATGTTCTACTCTAGCACATAAAATTTGGAGTGATATCTAACATATCAAGACTCCAGATATTTTAATTGTAGAAGGAATGAGGGCCTGGGTTTTTTCATCTCAAATTGGTATCTTGACCAGCTACTGGAATAGTCCTGATCCTAGTTAAAAAGAAGTCTGCACCATCTCTTATTACTGCCAAATTTATGATTACACTATTTGGTTGTACTGTATTTTAAAAAGCTACTTCATAGGAGAGATGCAAAGATCATAGCGGAGAGACATAATTGACATTAGGGATCTGGATCAGGCCCCATGTGAGTGGAAAAGAATTAATATTAGTTCTTTACTTTCCTATTCAAGCATGACGTGCCCCCAGGCTTGCTGCTTGTCTTAGCAGAAGCACTATCTCCTGTTTAGGCATGACAATATTTGTCAAGTGTAATGCTCATTAGTCTGCTGTGTGGTCAGGCTAGCAGTGTATAAACACTCTGAAAGATCAGGTAGGGACTAAAGGTCTGCTCTTCATGGTCAATTATAGCCATCGACATTAACGATGCCACCATGGAGAGCTATGCAGGGAGAAGAGAGAGAAGTGCTTTTCCAAGGTTAGTCTTGACAACGTACCTTGGCTACAAGGAGCTGGCGATGAAAAATGTAGTGTGCACCTCCAGCCTCATTCTAACCCTCTCAGTGATTTATTTCAAGAATAGTCTAGTGGCTTTTTTTCTTTTTTTTAAATACCTGAATAAACGACAAGCTTTCTAACCTGAAGTGCATCCTCTTGTATTCTTCAGAATTCACATTGTTGATGATACTTAAACTTGATGTTTAATCAAAGAGAGAAAGTGGTGAAAGTTTCCCATCTCTGCCTTTGGTTTTGACTCTACCTTTTCCCCCAAGCCCCAGCATTCCCCAAACAAAGCTGAGATTTTAATTCTGCTTGCTTGGAGAGGGTTCTTTTCATGGTTCTGAAGTGAACTGAGAGAAAACAATAAGGTTTATTTCTGCTCTTGAAAAATTACATGCTTTTCTTTCTAATTATTACTAAAATGGGGCTATAGGTTTTCAGATCTCAAAAAGAGAAGGGTAAAAAGTTTGCTTTAATTCTTACAGAAGTGGAAAGTCTTAGCACTATTTAAAAAATAAAGCACAAATGCAATAAAAATAAAATAAAAATAAAAATCACTGTCGCAAAGCTAACAGTAGAGATGATCATCATCAACCAGCAACATCCCACTCACTACCACAGGAGAAGGACCACTCATCAGCCCTCTGCTGCCAACCCATTGCAGAGCAGAGCGTCAGTGAAAGCATCATCAATGAAAACAGAAATAACACGAGCTTTTGAAATTGCTGTATAGATTCCCAAGCCTGCCGGAGCACTATAAATACAAGCAAGCATGAGACAGCAATAGCATCTCCTGAAACCCCAGTGAAATTTGGCATATGCACAACTGTCTCAATGAAACCTATCCACAGAGAACTAGGTAAGCATGGATATTCCCAATTTAAAAAAAGAAACCCAAAAATACACAGTCCGGCCCTACCCAAACCAGGAAATTACTTCAGTGCATGTTCAATTTTAAGCAGGACTTAAAACACATGTATTTGCGTTTAGGACAGGTTTAATGCTTTGTTGAAGCACTGCTTCGATAAGAAATATCATTTGTTTAACCTATGACCACTGATTTCCATTTAATTGGCATCCATCATCTTCGCCAATGCACTGTAATAGAGCACTAGTATTGGGGTCCTGGCCATATTCCATTCATTTAATTGCATTTGTTGACCTAATCAGAAACCCTACATGTAAGGTTATTTATGTACTTGTCAACGGAGCAGACCACGCAGAAAACAGTCGCATTCAATATTTGATGCGCTCTCTAAAAAAGAAAACCACATTTTCTGTAAGTGAGGTGTAGCTCAGTCAGTAATTCAAACTCTCAGCATCCATGAAATCCTGCAATCCATTTATGACTGATTTGTAGAACTGACGTTTGCTCGGTGGTCTAAAGCCTTTTGTTTTTCTCCTTTCCTTTCCAGCATGTGCTCTTGTACTTACCAGGGCGCTTACAGTATTATTTAGGTTGCCGCCTGAGATATTTTCAACCTACTAGAAGACAGTTTCTTAGACATTTTCATAATGTTTTGAAATGCTGATGAGGATTTAGCATTAAAATTAATGGCAACCAGCCGTGGTCTTTCAGATGTGAAAGACTGTGCAGTATTTTCTGGGAAAAAAAAAAANTTAAAAAAAAAAGGGGGGGGGGGGGGGGGCTGGGGGGAGAAGAATGGAGATATAAATAGCCAGTCTTGCTTTTCTCCAGGCAGGATCCTTTTAATCATGTAAAATAGATTTTAAAGATTAAAGACTCTAGGCTCTGTTCTGCCTCTGCTCTTGTCTCGTATCACCAATTTTTTTTTTATGTAATTTGAATGAAAAAGGACACACATGGTGTTTTCATTTGCATTACGCCAAACTGGAATTTCCCCTTGAAGAACATAGCCCCTGCCTCCTCTGTAGTGAGGAGAAAACCACCATACCTGGGTGGAACAACACAAAACAGAAGAAAAATCAATTCCAAGTCATTACCCTGCTTCTTGGACCTGGAATCTCACTTTCCTGAGATTTAATTTAAAGCTATGTCTTATAAGCTGAAAAGGAGACAGAAGGATTACTGGTCCAGCAGCTATACCTGTATATGTATGAGCTGCAGTGCTGGATTCCATCCAGACATCATCACGCTGTACATGGAAAAACCTGCACTAGTGCAATCAGGAGCATCAGCACTGGGAAAACTGGCTGCACAGGGAAGTGAAAGATCTCTCCGTCCTGGTCAGAAGGTTCCATGATACCAGGAGTGTTATGGAAGAGCTGACAAAGGTGGAGGGCAGAGAGGAAAGGCCCAACTGTACAGAGAAAAAGGTGAATCAAAGTTCACCTGGAGGAACAATGTGGCCTGACAAAAGGCAGGGGAGATGGTCGGAGGACAGAGTGGGCCAAAGTAGTAAAAATCTGAGGCTGAACATACTGCCCATGCTTATCAATGGTTCATTGACAGAGCTGGAACCAAGAGGCTTCCCTCTTCCACCACTTGCACAATAAATCCTGTCTTGCCACATCACTCCCTCTTACCAAGGCACACAACACACAACAGGAGTCGTGTCTCAGCACAAGTCAGACTTCATTCTTAAATTCACTTTTCTAATGCAAGTTGCAACCAATTCCTCTTACACATTGACTAAAGCGTCCTTTCTCCATCTCACGCTCCTCAGACTTGCAGCTATAGTCCCACCTGGTTTCCAATCAGGATCCTCTGCTGGAGCAAGAAGTCCCTCATCTCCTCCATGATTTTGAGGCCAGTAAAAATCAATGTTGTAATGGTATTGATTATATTATTTGTACTTAGTTGTACTTCTCAAAGCACAGGACATCTGGATAATTTTCCTTGATCACATTTATAAATACCCAGTGTCCTAACTTTGTTCCATACGCTAAAATATTAGCAGCAAAGAGCATGGAGCTTTCCTCAAGGGACCACCAAAAGTCAGTAGCTGTGAATAAGTATTCTTTACGTTAGATCTACTTTCATATTCTGAAGCCAAAGAATAGGAAGGAAACAAAGGACACTGTTCATCTGATACAAACCAATAAATCCTTCTAATGACATTTGGAACTCATCTTGAAATCCTGTCCAAGTCTGAGACAGTTTTTCAGTGGGTTTCATCTCCATGGGTTTGAAGAGTAGAGGCCTATAGAGTCACTGGAAGAGGCTGCCCAGGGAGGGCAGGGGGTCCCCTTCTCAGGAGGTTTTCAAGCCCCACCTGGATGTCGTCCTGAGTGCTGTGCTCTGGGCAATCCTGCTTTAGCAGGGGAGTTGGACTGGATGATCTCTAGAGGCCACTTCCAACTATGACAATTCCATGATTCCACAATCCCACACCATTAATCTGCCATGTGTGTGGCCTATGGAAAGAGAGAGATAGGTAAGAGCAGAAAAGCAGCATCTGAATGTAAGAAGTTGTCTTCATTCTAAGCAGTGCCTTCTTTTGGGGACAGTACCATTAGAGTGAAAAAAAAAAATGTGTGCAGCTATATAAGGAAAATAAAACATGTCTGTAATTGCAATGAAAGACTTTGTATTGACAGTCCTGGATATGAAAGTTCAAAAAGCACGCACAGTGTGGGAAGCATCAGCATAAACCTCCCACACGTGCCTGCACTGGTGTAAGTGGGGGTTAAGGGCAGTGCGTTCCCAGTCTCTCCAGCGGCTTCTGCCTCTCTGCTGAAAATGGCCACCAGAGTCTTCGATTAATTCCAGGTGGTTTTGTACCACAGGCACTGATCCACTTGGAGCTAAACCAAAACTGCTCTCCATGCTGCAGAGATAGCACACATACTGCGCTCGCTCCCAGCCTGCAGATCTGTTTCAAGGTCCTGACCCTAGTTTTTAAAGCCTTTAATAGGCAAGGGCCTAATGAACCTTGGAGACGGCTTCTTATTCCACAGGCCAAAGCGACAGCTGTGGTTCCTCTGGGTAAGCAGGGCTGAGGAAGCTCAGGGTGAAACCTTCCTTGTTTTCTGCATCCAAGCCTCCTGCCACCAAAATCTCAGCCCTGTCTTTTAACAAGAGTAATCTCCTCAGACCCTCATCTGCAGTCCTGCCACAGCTTTCTTCCCCATTGCTGCTGGTGGTTAACCCATTCATTAAAAATTAGCACAAGGTAAACAAAAGCTGCCTTTTAGAAAAAGAAAGACACTTCTTCAGGTCTTTGCAGTAAACCATCATCCTGAGACCACATCCCCCAGAGGGACACTTATTCTGAAGTTACAGAAAAGGAGGGTTGGGACAAAACTTGAGAGGTCAATACCTGACCCCTGCTGGGGGACAGCAAAGGGACCTCTGGTATTGGAGCCCTGATGGAGCTGCTCTGCAGTTATCAGGACCCATGCTCTTTGTGCCCAGAGCAGCACAGCCAGAGTCCTCCCAACATGACCGTTCCTAACAAGTTTGGAGTGAGGCCATGGCAGACAAAGTAAAGGCAGCAGTGTGTACGGAGCAGATTATGCTTGGTTGGGACCAACACAGCATGCAGCTGAAAGAAGAAATTCCCCATTACCGATGTATTAATGCTCCCTGGTTTGCCAATCAGCTTCTTCTCACTCTTCCATACACAGCCTATGCATTCCTATACAGCCAGGAACAGAAATGCAGAATTAGCCTGCAACTCAATGCTGGTCTGAAAGCTTGTCTGTATCTTTCCATCCTCTGTGCCGCATATTATTTCATACTTTAATATCAACTTTAATATAGATTAGACCCTGATGAGCTGCAACAAATGCAGATCATTACTCCTACAGCACTAACACCATCTTCCTTCCTATTCATCCTCCCTTTGCCTCTGTCTGTCCTCTCTGCCTCATTGTCCCTTCAGCACTAGCGTAAAGCACTTCCTCAGTGTGATGGGCCATGGAAGGGTGCTGCAAGCAGGCCCCTACACCTTCCAGTAACCCACCAAGCATAGCCCTTGTCTCTCTGAGCAATTCATCCTGCTGTCCCTAAACTTTGAACTTCAGCTAGCCATATTGGGTCCTTTTAGAGAATGTGTTCATCTGCTTTCATATCCTGCTCTGTTTTGTAAGTGCAGGTCCCTTCAAAAGAATAAGCAGTAATTACTGCAGCCACACCTACACTGGAAATGCCTGTGCAATGATCTGTAGTTTATGCTCGCAAAGAAAACAAAAGCTGCAAAGAAATAAACATCCATTCCCTTTGAATTTTGGTATCTGGTCCCTTTCTGCAGCAAGGACCTGATTCTTTGAAGCACTGAGCTGCCACGGCCCCTGAGAGACTTGAATATTTTCTCACACGTACAAATATAAATCAGAAGTTGCTCTCTATTGAAGCCAAGTGAATTATGCAGGTGTAACCTCAATGTGACAGAGAGGGCTCATGGATATCAACAGAGACCGGAACAGGTGCCCTTTCATTTTTCACATGGTGATTTCTCATTTTCAGCCACTTGGTTTTGCGCAGCTACAATAGCACATATACAGCTGTGATGCAATAGGATAGGATGGTTGATATTTAGGAGAAATCACACGCTTAGATCAATGCACGCTGCAGGTATTCAGCTGGAACCAAATGTGTTGGAAGCAATGTAAACCCCAGGGGGCTTGTTCACTAATCAATAAACACCAGGAATGTATGCCACTGAGTTATTGCTGCAGTGTTAATTGTAGCTATACAGGATTTCTTTTTTTTTGCATTGCTAAAGCAACAGACATCTTCAAGAACTATGGCTTTTACAAGACAGATACTATATAAAAAACCCACATTTCTATTCAATTCTTTGATGTTTTCAACTTTAGGAAAACATACAGCCTCATTAGAAGCTCTCAGTGCTGCCTTGTGAAGGTGAAAGGGAAGGTCTGCAGTGCTTCCAATACCCTGGTTTACCACAAGTGACATTTAAGCAGTTACCTGAGGAAAAATCCCAACGGGAGCACTGACAAGGCGTACCATTTGAAAAAGGTCAGACCTTCTATTCTTGCTCTGAATAGATGGTGCTGACCTTAAAAACCTCCCTGTCTCAGTCCCTCTCCTCATAAGAGTATGATGGAGTAGCCAGCTCAGGCAATTCCACCCAGGAGGAGAATGCAGGGCATTATTGCTCTGCAGAATTTTCCTATTCCTTGCTTTCTTCTTGACAAATTACAGATAAATCAACTCATCTGTGAGCAGGTGCTTAGCAGCACAGGCACCAGCATAGGAGTACCAGGCAGGACACAGGCTGCAGTGGGGAAAAGGGTTGCCTTTCTCCAAGATGATTGTCTTGAACACAGACGGGAAACATGTGATAGCATTCCAAACCCTGGTGAACAGGGTGTGAGAGAAAAAGGGGAATTCACAAGGACTAACTTTAACCAAGGCAATTCTGAGCAGGAATTGCCATTCAGCAGCTCTGATTCAGCCTCTGGAAGAACCTGTTAGATGCAGACACTACAAAACCTCAACTTAGTCAGTCAAAGTTAGCTTTGTGAGACCCTTCTCATTTCATTGACTGAAGACCCCTCCTTAGTCTTCATTTATGTAAAGAAACAAAGAGCAGGCAGACAGAGAAATAGTATTTCCACTCTGCAGACGGAAACTAAACCTCTGGTATGACCTTGAGCACAAGGTCAGGCAAAGATCTCATGGCAGAAATCAAACCCAGTTTTCATGAGCTCAGGACCTTAATTGTGAGTTCATTCTTCTTCCTGACGTGATCCTCTTAGCCTGAACCTGTAAGTATTCAGTGCTACACACGCCAACTCCTCAACTTTACTGAGGATTGTCATCCTAACACTAGGTCATCAAAGCAAAACTAGCACCATGCCAGGTAGCTGGATGCAAATATAGCTCCCTCCCCCTCAACCCTACAACTATCAGAGGCTGATCCTCCACACGGGCTTCAGAAGCATACGCTTCCGACTGAGTCATCCTGTGGAATGAAACAGGACAACCCACAGCGGTAATCCCAAATGCTGCAGTACGCTAGAAAACCAGTCTCTAACTGCTGCAGTCACAAAAATACAATAAACATGCCCTGTGATTCCATTTTTAGTCACTTTTCAATGCAGCGCTGCAGTTTGTCAGTCCTTGTCCCAGCTGGAACAGATGAATTGCTGATGCTTTTTAGGACCATTGGCAGATGAGCACAATAGAAACATCGCTCAGATATTGATGACTAATGCACACAGAATGTTTCCAAAAAACTGTGTTGCCATCACAGCGAAACAAAGTGTACTAAAGTCACATTCACATGGAAGGAGAGGAGATCATTTCCCCATATTCAGCATTTAAATGAACCTATTGCACTACTGCAAAACTTAGCTGAAACCGAAAACTGGCCATGGTTCTCTTGAAAGTTTCATAGACCTCCATAACCCTAACTCAGGTTTCAGGTTGGCAGCAAAGCCTGGAATATCTCACAGGGTTTGGGATTTCATTATAGAATTTTCTAACAAGTACTAGGAGACCCACTCTTAGGTCACAGCCCCACAGGCCTCTAGATAGCGTCCTCCCTTTAAATTATCATTGCCTTGCTATAAAAGTGACATGTATTACTTCTAAGGCACAGACCAGCACATTTCAAAGCTCACAGAAGTCTTTTACCAGCCCAAATGGATTAGATCAGCTTCTTCATGGGAAACGTCCTAGACAGCTTTCCCTTTAGGACTGGAAGTAATCTGCTCGAACACAGCACAAGGGCTAACCTGCAGAGGTAAAGAATCCTTGCTATGGCTGAAAATGCCCCTGCCAAAAGAACTGAAAGCACAGAAAAAAGAATCTAATTTAGACTGGGGGAAAAAAAATCCCAACCAAACAACCACCATCACCACATCTAACAGCAAGACAATGTTTTAACAGACTAATAAAGCCAAAGGAAGAGCCCTCCGTCTGGAGAAGGATTAAGCAGATGAGTCATGGAGTTCTGTTGCTATCCACTCTGACTAACCCTTATACTGCAGCCCAGATACAGAATGATCTGACTTGATAGGGAGTTAGAGCAGTTGGAGGGAGTCAGCACTCCCAGTTCCAGTTCCCAGCTCTCACAGTCATTTGAACACTCCTACACAAGTGATCCATCCACTTGTAAAATAAGCAAAACCAAAAATTCTTTCCTGCCTTGTGTGCTCTTAAACTTCCTAGTATGACAATAACAAAACTTATAAACGCAAAAACAGAACATAGACCACCTCAAGTCTGAGAAACAGTTCTGTTTGGTTTGTAGCTGAAGTAAGTGTCTAAACATCTGCCACTTAGATACTTTGTGAGAACTGATGTTTTAATGCACTTAGAAATAGCCTTGAATACTTTTTGCTCTGAACACTTCTTTCCTGAATACTTTCTTTCTATGAATACCTTTCTTTCTTTCAGATTATGGTTTGTTCTTCAAATATAAATAGACATACAGAAATGTCAGTATCTCTGGCTTTGTATTCAACAGTGTTAAACACCACCACGCTTAGAGCACCTTTTTTGTAAGGATTTCAATTATCTTTATTCAGGTAAAACTTTTATTGACTCCCAGTGTGCTTTCTGCAATGCCATCAAACAATTAAGAACCCTAGATACTGACTTGTATTTCATAGATAAATACCTATCATTCTTTAAACAGGAATATCACCTCTCTGCTCCTGGTTGTCACAACTGCTGAAAGCCAAACAGGGTGGATATATTTTAACAACCTAGCCTGACACACACTGTTTGAAAGCTCCCTTCCAGCAGACTAAACCCATATTCGTGAAATTAGTGAGGGGGCAGAGAGTAGAACAGGAAATGTTCTTGAAAGTAAGAGAATAATAGAATGTTTTTATACATCTCATGGATTTCTGTTTCATTAGATTAGGGAGCAGCGCCTTTAATGTAACTAACATGTGGCAACCACAGGGTAACCACAGTGAGTAAATCTGTCCTGCAGGAGGAAGCTAAAATGCAGCAGGGTTTGCTTCAACAGCTAGGAAAGAATCAAAAAACCTTTTTAGCACTGGTTGCAACTGGGGGTGGAGGGGAGGAGAACTGAACTAAGAATACACTAATAGTGGCAGCTGAAAACAGAAATATCTCAGCATTTGTGGGTGGGGGAATCAAAGAGGTCCCAGCATCCTGTCAATGCTCCTGCTCAGACTCCAGATTTGTTCTTGTTGGGAAAAAAAAAAAAGGCAAAGTAATAGACTTGACAGTCTTTGCTCTTCAGGTGGTAGTGCTTGAGGTGGTCTTAAACAAGATAAATATATTTAATAACAGCAGTTAATCACAACATGTTCAGAAATGCACACATTTATGTGCAAAACCCATGCAAGCTAGAGGAATTGCAGTAAGGCTGTGTGGCTCAAATTACCCTATTGTTGGGAGATCACAGTCAGTTTCATTGCTCTCCTTCAATATTCCCATCAGGACTGCAGCTCCCTCGCTTTGTTCCCCAGGCAGCCCAGCATTTAACAGATGTCCAGAGTAAATCATGATCATTTGGAAGGTTTGGGGAATAGAAGCTAGATGGAAAAAATCACAGTCTAATAAAAGAATCAAAAAAGTACCAACACATTGTGGGCCATTTCAAAATAAATTAGGGTATCTTTTAAAATCTCTACAGAAC
This sequence comes from Thinocorus orbignyianus, assembly GCA_013400375.1. Taxonomy (NCBI): domain Eukaryota; kingdom Metazoa; phylum Chordata; class Aves; order Ciconiiformes; family Thinocoridae; genus Thinocorus; species Thinocorus orbignyianus. The sequence goes on from VXBW01007044.1 coordinate 423,637, forward strand.
AGTTTGTATTTTAAATCAAAAGACCGTATGTCATTGACTTTCCCCTGAGTAATCTAAATGATGGGGCTTTCTGAGGTGCAGTAATAGGATATAAGCGAAGAAGTGGGTATTATTTTACCCGTGCTGTGATAATCTGAATGCATTACTGCCCAGCATCATAAACAGTGAAGTGAGAAGTACGAGCAGCACTTTCAAAACTCCCATGTGTGTGGGGATTATGGGAGGCGTGGGGGACTAGGTCTTTGGTGAGAGAGAATGTAGACATTTAAAACTAAAGCAGAAACAACATAATATTATTCCAAATCCAAAGAGGAGGAAAACTTGCTTGCTTTTCAAAAAGAAGCTTGCTTTTCACCTCTCCAAGAAGGAAAAAAAAACAACCAAACAGGTAGAAGTAATGTCAAGATACAATAATACAAGCAGAGAGTGCAGTTCTTAATAATCAGCAGTCTTTTATAGATCTTCTTGAAGTTTTGCACTGAGACACTATAATTAAAGAAAGAAATCAAGACTTAGCACTTACCATATGTCTGGAGCAGGGAGGGACCTGATACTGTAGGATCTCTTCCATGGAATAATGTACACGTCAGAAGTATCAGAAAAAGAAAAAAGTGAAAAATCCATTACAGACAACACCAGCCACACTGCAGATCACACACTGTTTCCCTTCTCTTTTCCAACCAGCCAGAAGGGTTTCCTTCATCTCCTTCTCACCCCCTGGGCGCAGCCCCCTTCCCACAGTGGGCTGCCTCGCAGCATGGCCACACCTGGGACCAAGCCTGGCCACCTCTGCCCACATCCCAACACCCCACACGGGAAGAGAGCTGATCAAAACAAGGCAGAGAGGCTTCATATTTAAAGTATATCAGGAAGGGGAAACCAAGCCTTTTAACTGCCGCTCGCACAGACTGGGGTGAACAATGCAACCAGCTGAGAGCAGGATTATTTAAAGGAAGACTCGGCTGTTTCCCTGTTTCTCCTGTTTCCCAGGAGAGAGCTGTATCTGCTTACCTACCTGCATCCTCCCCAGCCCACCTGGAGCTGTGCAGGCACTGCCTGAATAGAGTACACAGATCCCTCCTCCTGGTTTGCAAAAATATTCTGTGTGTTTGCCCCCAGACAACTGGGGTCAAGGAGCAGAAGAGTCACCCAACACACCATGGAGGGAAAACACGTCTGTTCCTCTGCACCAAATCTGGAAAGAAAAAAAAAAAGTGGCAACTGCTAATCACATGCAACAGCTTTTTTCATTTTTATGTTACCCACCATGACATGCAGAAGTGCTCATACAAAAAAAGAGCACCAACAGCACGCTGCCCTATGCAAAACTCCTGCTTTTCTCCTTTTCTCCAGAATGCCCCTTTTCTCCTCACTTTAATTCACAGTACAATGATCCCGTGTTGCAGGCTTGCATTTATTTGCAGGTCATTCCCATTTAATTTCTTCTGTCTGCCATTTTTCTTACACCTTTCACAAAGAAAACAGATAACACTACACAGAATTTATATGCCAGAAGGGCCCAAGGAAAAATCCAGGTACAGCTTCAGTGGGATTTATACCTGCACTGGAAAAAAAAGCCCCTTATAGACTGAGCTGTGAGTTGCTCCCAAATTACTAAGGGTGATTGGATCTGAGAAACATAATAGCTTTGTACACGAAGCCAGTCCTCCTTTGACTCCAGATGCAAAATTACCATTTTTCTGCTGAAAGGGTGATTTCATGCCATAACTTGCATGACTAAGGTTTTCAGAGAAGACTTTTGTTTAGATAAGGACAAGAGATGCCCTGAGGCTTGTATTGTAATGTTATATGGATATATAGATAGAGAAAGAAATTTTTTGTTGAGCTGAGGGAGTGGTGTGATTTTTATCTGCATGATTACTTACTGACAGACACTGGGAACAGCGAGATTCTTCTTGACCTTTTTTCACCCCTGCCTGGTTGCAAGCTTCACAACCAGCCTGCCTTTGTAGTACATGGGTATGATGGGCAGCCCGAGCTGCAGCTGGTTTCCCTGTGTGCCCACCATCATTCTGCTGGATGCTGCGCTATCTTTAAAATAGAGCTGTTGTCCACTTGAAATGCAATCTATAGCCCTTGAAAAAAATTAATCTGGGACTGAGAACGGTCCCAAAGGAAGATGGTCAACAGAAAAGCTTCTTCTGTGCTGGTATTTAAGAGCTCCTGGGATTTGCTCTCCACTTGCATTATTAAATAAGCTTGCACTTGCATTGCTTTTGCTATACTTTCAATCTCCAGCTACAGTAATCTTCATTACAGAGCAGCCTGCACAGCTCTGGATGCAACAGTGGTTGAATGGTCACCAGGAGAGCACTGTGCATGCTGATGCTCTCCCCTGTTTGCCACTTCCATGGTGGGTGTAGTCCCTTCATTAATATGTGACAAACAGTGGTTTGATAGAAAGCAGTGCTGCAGGGATGCAATTAACTCTCCCAAGACACTTCAGGAACACTGCTGGAAACTTTACTGTGTGTCTCGTCTGAGGCTATTCACAATTCTTCTTGTCATCTTCTACTTGAGACAGTAGATGATCTTAGTTCAGATTACTAGACAGCTGTAAAACTCCACATCTCATTCTAAATATTAAATTCTCAGTAATTTCAGAATTCAAGAACAAGCAGGAGATGGGGTGGGTTTGATTCAGTACTGTCTAGAATAAACTCACTGAAAGGGTAGCTAATCACGATAACTATGCTGCCATTTGATCCACGGGTCTCAAATCAATTCAGAAAATGAAAAGCTGTTCCCATTTTACAGAGAAGAAAGGACAAATGAAGTAACTGACTTTCCAGGTATGACACATAACCTTCAACTTCTGGTGGAGGAAAGCTGCAATAAGGCAACAAAAAAAAGGGCTGCTGTGTGTAAAGACCTCGATGGGCTCCCAGTTCTCTCACCCACCCTGTCACTGCTGGAGCCAGCACACTGCCCCAGGACCGCAGCCCTTTGCTTACACAGATAAGCAAATGGCTGGTCTCCACGGTTGCAGCTCCACTCATTTTCCTCCTCTGCTCCTTTAATTCATATCCCAATTCAGAAGCCTTGAGCTTGTCTTTAAACATAAACATAATCTCAGGCTCAACCAAGCGATTCTCTAAGCAGGAATATAAAGATAGACAAGTCAGCTCTTTCAATGAATCTGAGCCATGAGCAAGTTGTGTAAATGGTACGGTATTTCGCAATACTGACTGTCATTTTTTAGTGATATATTATTTTGTGGATTACTTTGTTTTGTCCACCCATCTAAGCTTCAAAAGATAAATTTAAGCTTTTGTCTAGCCAGAAAAATATCAGTGAGAACACACAACAACTGTAGATGAAGTAACATAATTCAGTGGGACCATTAAAACAAACACCTCGCAGCTGGCAAAAAAAATAATACCCTATTAATTCAAGTAAACGGCATATTAAATTTGTTTAGAGCACCTAAAATGAACTCTCACTCTGCAAGCTTTAAAATACTAAAATATTTTCCTTTCAGTTCCATTGCTGACATCATCTAAAGAATCCTCTTTCAGCAAAAGTTGACAGTTTGAAAGGTTTCGAAATGTGGGGGGGTTTCCCCTCACTTACTTTTGCTTTTAAATTATCCATGATACAGCACAGCATCACAGTGGCACTGTGTTAAGAGGATCAAATCCTCTGTTACTTCACACTTTCAGCCTTATCCTTATTCAGCTACAGGAAGGGAAATTATCTCTCTCAGATTTTACTCCACATTTCAAAATACCAAACCCATCCAAACAAGAACCGCTTGTGTACAGGGCAAAGTCTTTGTTTTGACTGGCACCCAGGAGGAATTATGACATACTATCATCAAAGCAAACTCTGCAGATTATGGGGTAAGCAAAACAAGTTTTCTCAGTTTTCCAAGTTTTCTCATCATACAAATATCTTTGTAATTATACAGGCAAAATATATAGGAGTTATAACCTTGGAACCAATGTAGTACATATGTTTAAAAAAAAAATGTAACTACCATCCCCACAGAAGATGTTTCCTGAGCATATGAAAAGCATATGCAATTTTATTATGCATATACTTTTAAATAAAATTCTATCTCATTTTGTGAACATGTATACACATAATAGAAGTACTTAACACATCCACATCACAGTCACATGTGTGCACAGACACACTGTTCTGCAGTGAAAGAATGCATTTCCTTTGCACGTGTCTGTATAGGAAATATTAATCCGTCAAGTCTCATTTTAGCATTAACTCACATATTTGGGCTTTGGAAAGAGGTGCAGGTCTGAAATGTCAAAATGCTTGAGAACCAAGTTAGAACTACTAAAGGTTCATTTAGCCCTAACACTGCATGGAAACCATTGAGATTATTTTTGGAGAGATAATTTCTTCAGGAGGAAAAAAGACGTCATGGCTATATAGTTATTAAACACAGATAGTAAAAGAATATCTGTTTGAAATATTCCTGTATGCTTCCTTAAAAAAAAAAACAAAACAAAACAAAACAAAACCAAAAAACTTATAAAAACTTGGAAGATGCAACAAACCAATCTGAATCAGATACCACAAAATAAATACTGGGCACACACACTGAAACCAAGGTCTTTGTGAAGGCCATCTTCTCTTAAGAAACAAAACCCTCATTTTGACAAGATGACATGGGCAGCCAGATGCTGTCACTGTATCTCCAAATGAACAGCGTTAACAGCTAAGGACAAAGAGTTGTGAATTTTAGCCAAAACGCAAATATGAAATTCCATATTTTCAATAGTTTGATTTTCATCAACTTTGAGCACAGTTGGTTTCTTACCTCTCAAACATTTGCTTTTCATAATCCCATTGTTCTAACAAAGCTCTTTTAAAGTCCTCTAATCAACGTGTATTTGTGAAGCCATACAGGTCCTTTGTCAAAGCTTCTATTCTAATCTGGGAACTTTAATTTTCAGAGAAGTCAATTCCTTAGTGGTGCGGAAGCATCAAGATGAAGGTCAGTGAACTCAAGGTCAATAAGTCACACATTTCTTTTGACTAGTATTTGTTCTTGACAAGCAAACTGCTCACAAATCCCTTTTGCAAGTTTAAGGCTCTGTGTAACCTGCAGAGACAAAATTAGAATATAAACATCTACTCACTAGAGAAAACAAGGGAGTTATTGTCACTGTAAAGAAGGAGACATCTAAACCATACCCCCCCCTGCATTAATTCCATTATTGTGCACAGGCAAGCTGACAGTTATACCACCGAGTAAACTGCAGTTATCTAGTCAAATGATCATTTAATGTTCTTTATTTTACTTTTTTCTAAAGAAAATTGATTTCTTGCTATTTATGTTCAGGGTATTTCATTATGCTGTGATTATAAACTAGACTGAATGCATTTCCACTGGCTCCCTGCAAAGTGTGTTTTACTATCCTTCCTGTTTGTACAATGCAAGATGTCTTTTTTAATTGCCAGTCTCTCTTTTTTTTAAGTAGGATGCATGCTTGTTTGTTTACTCAAAAGCTCTGAAAGAGCTAGGCTGGACTCCACTCTTTAGACAAGCTGCTATGAGATATGGAAGGAAACATCCCCAGTAATGATGTTTGCTATGTAAATGACAAAACTGCCTACAGCCCATTGAACTTCATCATGGCTTTGCAGACATTTGAAGCTTAACTTGTAAGGACAATTCCTTGGGTGGGTTCTGGGTCATAATTATCACTCACATCGCATCAGGTGTCTTTTCTATTCTTTTGCATGATACAGCACCTGGAGGCCAGCAGCCAAGCAGGGGACAAAGGCAGCCTCAGAGGACAGTGAAGGACATGCTGTTCTTCACCACTGGACTTGGCCAAGGCTGCACAGCAGGAACACTGGGACTGCAACCCGCATTCCCAGAGCCTTTCTCCCACACATCCTATTATCTCTACGCTGCTCTCCTAGTGCACAGAAATAATATGAGATGACAAGACAGGGAGTGCTGCAGCAAATGGCGTTTGAGCCCATGAGAAAGCAAGTCATGACCAAACTCTGCCAGCCACTGCAGCCCACCACCCACAACAGGACACACAGCTCCTGCTGCTGTTAAACAGGAGCCGGCACCAGGAGAAACATCCATACTGCAGGAGTCAGCATGCAGCTTAGCAAGGGGATTTTCAGGGGATTTTTTGTGTGTATTACTTCATCTTTGAGGAAAAGAAATGATCCTTTACATGAGAAAGTGCAAACTTTCAAGCTCTCCTCAAGTACTGCTAATGTAATTAGTTTAATCACCCCCAGGTTGAGAGACTTTTAAGGACAGACATTTAGGCACAGGTTTTGAAACACATTCAACTTCCTGTGATTACTTTTCTTTCCCCCCCCCTTTCCTTCCCACATCTCAGTATGTAAAACCTTATTGCTGTGGAAATAAATGTGTGAAAAATCAATCAGGGACCTTTGCAAGCTATTAAAAACCTAACATAGCATTACAGGTTTACCACCAGCAGTTAAAAAGAGGTTCTCTATAAAATCGTGTGGGAAATATTCCACACGACACAAGGATTTTGACAGACAAAGTATTTTAAATAGAGCAGCAACTATTTATCTGGAAAATCACAGTCACTTTCAGAAACACATAGCTCTATAAATATTATTTTGCCATCCTTCCTTGGTAAAACCATGTCATGTAGAAACATTTGTTTAGAGGGAGGAGTTGGACTTCATTGTAAATATCAATTGTTATAAGACAAAGGAAAACGTGGGGGTTTTATTCCCATCTACTCATAACTGTCTGTTTGCAGGTCTGTGATACCATTCACTGCTTCTCAGATATGAAGAAATCCCTCTCCTGCTGCCTGCTTCTATTGCCTCTGGTACAGCAGGGGAACAGGTGAGGAGCCCAAGGTGAGCATGGGGCATGCGGGAAGACACCCCTGTCCCTGCAGCTTCCTCACCCAACAGAGTGTTAGAAGCAGGGAGTAGCTCCACGGCACACAGAGGGTAAGAAGGTGATAACGTGCTTTCAGTGGAAGTTTGGATTTCTGGTTCTTCCTCAGGCCTCTGGACACCTTACTCATCTGTGGTCCTGCTCTCCAGCACTGTCCTGACCACCACACCCTGCTCTCTCTTCTCCACACTTTCTGTAGGTGTGCAGACTGAAAACACAACAAAGACAAGCCTTCATGTTGCTCTCCTTCCTTTGGTGCAAGGGTTTGTCATCTGCTCACCAACATGCCTATTCAGGTTATGTTATTAAATGCTCAGGATTAACACCACGAACCATTCCTTTCTGGTATCAACCCCTGAATTTTTACTGGCTTGCAAGGTTAAAATAACCCTCTTCCACTGGTGCTATCATAGACATCTGCAGATCTACATACTGTTTAAGGGTGCGGGACTAGGATTAGATGCTAACCTTTAGTTGGGATTCATATTTGAGGAGCTGTGGAGGTTCTGGAGGTTGCGCTAACTTCCCACCCAAACAGAAGAGACTGCTGCACAACTGAGCGCGATTCAAGACCTCCTGAAAGAACGCTGCTGTCCAAGCAACAAGACAAAAAACAATTCCTATGCCAGCATCTTACCCTAGCTTTCAAAGACCACAGGATTTGGATTTCAATATCACCCCATAGTACCACAAAGACTAAAAGATCTTTCCTACTTGACTCCACTGTGAAGACCTGCAGAAGGCAACCTTTTGTCCATCGTGGAGCTGGATGTACAGCAGATCCTCTATCAGAGATGCTACTGTTCTGATCACCTATAGTTTTCCCCACACACTGAGACTGAGAGAAACACTTGGGAGAAGAGGAGTCTTGGCATCTAAAAACTTGACAGAGCTCCCTTCCCCAGCTACAAGAAGCTTTCTTGGCTGCCCATACAGAAAATCCACAAAATCTGCAGTAAATAGCATGACTCAGCAGAAGTGCAAGAGTCACTTAATCAGCACGAGTGTCGGCCCTCTGCCTACAGGAAAAAGTAAGTCTATCACAGCTTAACTCAACAGGGATGGATCCACATTTGAAAGCATGAAAAAGGAATAAACTCCCCTTAATCCAGTCTTGCAAAACTCTCCTCTCATACTTCCCAGCTGCCCAGACAGGAGAATGTTATGACACCTTCGCAGGACGCACTTAACCAGCGGCGTGACCTGACCTGTTCTACAGGGAGAACCCTTTATGTACACTTTCCAGCCCTGACCTGTGCCACAGCATCGAAGGAGCTTACTCTACCATTACAGCGCACTTTCCTGGCACGGGAGAAGTGTATCCTGTGTGCACGGGCCATTAGCTCCCTCTGAGCCCAAAGCAGCCCTGGCTCACTCCACCTCAGCCACCTTCCTCCCTCGGTTCAACAGAAGCGCACCAGCCTTCTAAACAACACCTTTCAGATTCCCAGCTATGCCTTTTTTAATGGATCTTCCCTAAAACAACAACAGCTTCTAAAAACAGACTCTGCTGGTTAGATGCATTTCCCAGCATTCTCAAAGGCAAATAGCCGAGGAGGGGGTATGCCAGACAAGCACATTAAGCTCTGCATGAATCTGTGCATGCACTTTATTTTGCAGACAGGTCATTAGCAGAGCTATTTTCCAGTCGGATTAAGAGGAAAATCCAAGAGCCGTAGAGTTGAACTTGCAGGGCCTGGTTCTCTGCTGGTCTGGAGATTTCTAGTGCAAATTTCAGCTGAAGCAAGCAAAAGACAATGCTACCTGAGAAACAAGCTCACCAAAATCACCAGGACCACGACAACCAGCTTCAAAAGACCTAAAGGAGATACCACACCATCTCATTCAGTGACCATGACAGTGGAGCTATTCCCAGGAAAGGTCCAATTGTAAGTGAGAACTATGGGGAGTTGTGGGAAAATCATTCTCCCGGGGTCTGGTTTATTTTACAGATAAACCCTCACATCTTTCTTGGCCATAACTCCCTCCTTCCTCCAGGTTTGTGAGGAAGCTCACATCGCTGACGGCATTCAACTCAGTGCCAGTTATTTTGGAGTCTCTCCAGAGGGAAATATTTTGACAGTCATATTCTGTTCATTATTCTTCCAAGAGAGGAAATACACATGTCGTTATCTAAAGGAATACAGTCAGCCCACCATGGTCTTGCTTGACTGGCTGGCTTATCTTGATAAATGCCGGTTAAGATCAGGACTTCGTGCCATTAGATGTGTCTAAAACATGAAGCTGTCATTACCATGTCAGCACCAAGGATTGTTTCCAACCGTGATAATGGTGGGGCCACGATTTGAACAAAGACAGATTTTAGTCTGAAATGGCCTACCACACCAGCTGGTTCCCATTACAGCAGAGAGACCTTTCACTCATGATTATGAGCTTCGCCGTTATTTTTTTAAAATGTGAAACCAGAAATATCCTCCTCCCCATCTATGACTCATATTGGGCCCAGCAAACAGTTACCTCATGGTTGGGGGCTGGTGGAGTTGCAGTCTGCAACAGTTCAAAGATCTATTTGATCCCAAGCCTGGAGAACACTTGGCTAAGCAAATTGCTCCAGACTGCAACCAGCCCTGATCCCACGTCCTGGTCCCCCAACGCTACCAAAGCGTGGTTGGCAGCACCACGCATGTAGCGTTAATGAAACACAACGTGGATGCAAGAACACATCTCCTCTGTAACAGCTTTTTGACACTGGTCTTCAGAGCACAGGTTAGCTCTAAGGTAAGTTGCTTTATACTAACAGTGAGATGAGAAAAACTCGAGTTCGTTCCAACCTGACTCAGTCCAACAGTTAAGCAAAATGCTTAAGTTCTTCCCTGTCCAGTAAAGCACTTAAGATGTGGTTTAATTTATAAAAGGTAAGTGAGTGTTTATGTGCTTTAGACTGTTGAACTGGCAACTGCTACACCAACTGCTATAGATGTATACATAATTATATATAGACAACTGTTGTTAAAAACGTATCTATAGCTGGCTTTAATCTCGGGTTTTAAGGATTCTCAGTGGGTCTGTAGAAGTTGCATAGCCCTGCAAACAAGCATAATCACATACATCATTCAAGTTGCTTTCGGTTTTTCCTGGCAGAGATCCGTCCCTGCAAGGAAGCAACCTGTGCTTTATTCCCCTAAACCAGCACCTGAAGCTGTGTCGTGTTTCTATTACCATTAGACTGAGCACAGAAGATTCCATATAAATATAGATTTATGAGTTGCTGCTTGAAAGTGTGCAATGTCAAGTGTCCCACTGAGTTTTATTGAGCTAGCTGTGGCAGTATCCACTACCCTGTGCCGTATGATCATTTCAGACTTTAATCCTGCCGAATCCTGTTCTACAGGGTTTATTTCTGCCCTCCCTCCTCTTTGCCTGACAATTTTGGTGTCTAAACCACACACATTATGTTACTTATATTGAAAATTAAGATCAACTGGGCATCTTAAAGTTAGGATTCTGCTGACTGTGGGGCTTGTGCAAGACTCAACAGTGCCTTGTATCCTCACCTCTGAGTTCTGTCCAACCTTGCCTCAAACCACTGAGGGTCAGCTGCAGTGGAAGCTCCCCACATTCTGCTCAGTTTACACTTCAGTTGGTGGCATCTCTTATTTATACTATATTGTAATGCAAATTATTTGCAGCTATTCAGCATAACAATACAAAGATTTCAGAATAAGCAGAAATCATGTGCCTTTCATCTGATTCTTTTCCCCCTGCAGCAAAGCAACAAGAGTTAACTTACTGTCCCTAAGATAAAAACAGTCAGAAAAAAATACTGTAATTAATTTCCTAGTAAATGCATTCAGCATTAGATGTAATTTGTTGAATTGTCTCACACTCTGTACAGGGTTAACATCAGATGGAACCTTGCCTTTTGCTTGAATTGGAACCTGCCAGTTTTGGAGCAGGCACTGGGCGTCCTCCTGCCCCCATGGAAGGGAAGTGCTTTTAGATGTCCAGCAAGCACAGCAAGCTTGTCACCATTCTCTAATTGTTTAGCATTTTTTTTAATGTTTTTCTTCCATAAAGGCAGCAAATATGTCTGTATTTCTTCTAAAAACGGAGAGAGATGAACCCACAAAGAGCACAAAAGTTAAAGGGAAGACGAGCCCTGTTTGGAGCGAGGAGGGACAACACGCCGCTGGCTGGGACAGGGGAAGTCAGAGTTCATTTCCCTGGTCTGTTACTGGCTACAAATCATGCTTCCTCCTTCTTCTTTGATAGCTCATCTGTGCTGTTAGAGAGACTGTGCTGGTGTGCAGCCTGTTCCAGGGCTCTGGCACCATCACTGTTAAGAAGTTTCTCCTCATATTCAAATAGAACTTGCTATGCTCCAGCTTGTGCCTGTTTCCCCTCGTCCTGTCACTGGGAATCACTGAAAAAAGCCCAGCTCCATTCTCCTTCAACTCACCCTTCAGATACTTCCAAGCATTAATAAGGTCTCCCCTCAGCCGTCTCTTCTCCAGGCTAAAGAGTCCCAGCTCTCTCAGCCTTTCCTCATAAGGGACGTGCTCCAATCCCTTAATCATCTTTGTTGCCCTTTACTGGACTCTCTCCAGAGAAAAGTTCCAAAACCAACACCACAGAGCTATATAATAGTATCACCAGTAGGACTGCCAAGGTGAAAGAGGACCTGATGTTGTTAGTTTGTTGAATACGTATTAAAATACTAGCAGAAGAGATAGGGGTTGAAATAAGAAGGAACTGTTGTTCTAAGCTTTCAGCTGCTCTTTTACAGGAATCTATGAATTTCTCCCTTCTCTGTGCTTTCTTTCCATCCACCTTCACATCGAATCATCTCCCACAGTTCTATTTGCAAAGCATGTTCCAAGTTGTCCACCATGTTCACTAAATTTTGACCATTTCTGCCTTGCATCAAAACGACTTTGCACTGTTCCATTGCAAAGAATCTCAAGTCCTTACATTGCCACATGGACTCAGTCAGACACTACTGAAAAATTGCTCGCCGCTCTTTTTCTTCCTTGCAGAACTTCTCCAACTGCCACACACATGGTACCCAGCTGCTCAATGCACATATTGCTCCCGACCACAAGCAGCTTCCCTCCCAGCAGCAGGCCCAAACAGAGGACACGGGAAAGAGCAGAAGCTATGACATAACTGAACCTAGGGGGCACGGGAAGAAGTCAGGGACATGGCAGAGTTATGCATAAAGATGTCAGACGTAGAGGGAAGTGCCACGAGGGATGTAGAGGAGATGGGAGAGCTAAGGGTACTGCAAAGGAAAAGTCACCAGGAGGTGAAGAGGTTGCCGAGATTGCTACGGTGGAGGAACATAGATGAGATTGGTCAAAGCCCCATTGCTTGTGCAACCTCTCCTCTCTTATCATTTAATATTCAGTGCTATTTTATAGCAGCAGGATATCCCTGACTCTTCCTCTGCTTTGGAATGTAAATAGCAGCTGTCTCTGTATTTCGCTGGTGCAGAGGCATGCTGTAGGCATGCTCTGTCTGTGCTACCAGCAGGGCTTCTCAGGAGGCAGGCAGGAGAAAGCCTGGTTTGTTAATCTTGACAGGGCTTAGGAGAGAGATCAGATTTGAACAGTTCAGCATCAACAAGACTTGGATAATTCTAGACATAGAGAAGAGCTTTAAGTACCTAAGGAACCCTCTTGGTGGTGATACTCAGCCGCTTAGAGAGGTAGACAGGAGCAGTGAGGATTATCCTTTTGGATTTAGGTGCCTAAATTCTTCCTCAAGTTCCTCCTTAGGCACCTATTCCTTCCTGTGAATCTAGCACTCAAAAAAGATCACTGTCCCTTCTTTTCCCTACCTGTGGAGCAATGGCTAAAAATACCTCCAAATAAATCCAGGCATCCTGGAGTCTCACTTGCTCTTCATAGGCAGGCAGCTGACTTCAGTACAGTAGGGCAATATCCCATGGAAACAGGCAATGATATAAGGAATGAACAACTACAGCAGGAAAACTCAAAACAAAAAATACCAAAAAACCCAACAAGAATCTATATTCTCCTGTCCTGGTGAAGTAAAATCACATCATTGCTTCTGACTCTGGGATCACTACTCTGTATTCCCATCAAATTGGTCACAACCACACAGTTGAGGTTTAGAAGGCTACTCATAATTTTTCCCTTTTTACTATAATTGAGCCCCAAGAATCCCTCACAGGAACCTTTTCTAATATTTTCTCTCCTTTCTTGATTGTAAAGGAGTAGAAATACTAAGATCCCCTTACTAGGAACCTGAGGATTCCTGCAGAGCTTGTTTCAATGTAAATCTCCTTAGTAACAAAGGAAATGGAGTGCAGAAGAGAAAGAGAAGAGTCTGCACAGCATTTGCAGCCTGCCTTTCTCCGGGGGGGTGGGCTTCTGCCATGCTGCTCCAGAGACTATCCACCTTCTCCTTCCTCAGCACCCCTCACTGCTCCCAACTTCTGGCAAGGATCATCCATGAGGAATGGGATTTATTTTTCAAAGTTCTCAATGAAGTTATCAGTTTTCTTTAAAGAGATGGCAGTGGGAGCATTCCTAGCACATTGACTCCACTGTGCAGCCAGCCTTGTGACTAATTGGCTCAGCAAAGGTGGTTTCCAAGGATAAACTGTGCCAGGGATGACAGCATTTCCTCACCAAGGAGGGGAGGTTCTAATAAAAAATAAGGATAGAGGAAAACTGCTCTAGCTCCACAGCTATTATTAGTGTCTCAGAGCATTGTCACTGCTTTGCCTGTGCTGTCAGATGTCACTTTGCATCAGTTCTGGGCAATGCTCAGAAGAAAAATGGTGGAACTCATTTAATTCTGCAATGCATGACTGGGCTCCACAGCAGTGCTGCACAGAGGGTTAGATGACCTCTTAATGCTGGTGGGAGCCCTGCTCAACAAGTTCAAGTAGGCTCTCCAATAATTTATGCAAACAACTTTTTGCATAGACTGGCAATTTATAATAATTTATACCTTCTATCCAGCTATTCTCGCAAAGCATAAAGTACTTGCAAACGAGTTCCAGCACTCAGTCCTACTGTCCCCTGAAGCAGCTCCCTACTGAATGGAAAATCCAAATGGGGCGGGAAGACAACTGAGGCAAGTAAATGACTGACATATACTGGACACTTTTGGGCACAAGCTGTGCAGTGCTCAGAACCCAAGTCTGGGCCTGTGAGCGCTGTGTACAACGCAGCAGCAAACCCAGTCAGCAACAGCACAGCTAAATCCCTGCACGTGCCCTCTCCAGCAATACGCTCTTCTATTTTCCTTCTGCTCATTGGAGGATCACCATTTTCATCAGCACTTTTCCATTTGTTTTTCAGGGACAGCTTCTTTTGATAAAACTGAGCAACTTTTTCCTTGGTGACAAATTCAGCACCCAGCAGACACTGACTGTATTTTTTTCTGCTTTGAGGAAACATTTTACCAACATCCTCTGCACACTGTCACCAGCAATCCAGGTCATTACATGCTCCTCTTCACTGCTCAGGATGACTGAATGGTTAAGTTCATTTTGCTGACCATGTGGCAGTTTAACTTTGCTTACACATATAGTTCAAAGCATTCAGGGTTGATGCAAAAAAAAAAAAAAGCACACATAACTAGTTTTTCTTCTGATATTAGTCACCTGCCAACTCACTTTGTTTGCTGTAGAGCACAGTATTGTTTAAGGGCTAACTAAATGCAAGTTAAAATGGCAGCTTCAGGGGAAAAAAAAAAAAAGAAACAAAACCCCAGGTGTTAGTGATTTATCAAAGAGTACTGAAATCACACCTTAACATCCAAGCTGTAGACAGATCCTGTATTCTTGAGGTGAATTTTGGGAAGCTAATTTAACTCCTCCTTTCAAAACATCTATTAGATATTCAACACACTTGATGTGACTGGGAGTAGTGTCATGCTGACGGCTGCGAGATTTCAGCCAAACTTGTAGATCAGAGTACTGATGGATTACACTTCTAAGTACCCACGTAGCTCTGAAGCTCAAATGGACTGTCTGATAATATTCTTTCTGGCCTACTGCATTGGAAAGCTTGGCCTCAAGGAAAACCTTTCATTGTTTTGACCACAGTATCCAATTCTCAGAACATAAAGTGCTCTTCATTGAGGAAAAAGGGAATTATGTTTTTTTTCCTGACAGCAAAAGACAGCTGTGCATACACGCGTGCCATGATGTAATATTAGGGAAACCAGAGATAGACTGAAGTCATCTTTGTATACAGACAGATACCTGATTCACAGAAAATTCATGCACTGGCATGAATTCTCCATGGTCATCCTAAAGCAGGAAGACAGCTGTGACAGTTGTTTGATGAGCCAGATCCCACAGCTCCCATTTCATTGAAGGCCCTGTCCTCTCCATCTGCTGGGCACTGCTCCATTACCAGTTTATTACTGGCCTTGTCCTGCTATTTTGAGAGTCAAAAGCTCCACTAAGCACCTTTTTTTCTTGCTAGACCAAGTCCAGAACCATAGGAGGAGGAAAGAAAAAAATTTCAGGCATAAATCTTGGAGTTGATAAGTACTACCAGGGAGCTCTTAGATTGGAAAGCACGAACAAGATTTAATGATCACCTAAAGATGTAAGTGTGGAAGCACCTGAAGCCCAACATTAGGAATAATTCTTTGAGAGTCAGTCTCCTTTGTTTTCGAGGTCTGAATTTGTATTATCTTTCTTAGGCACAATGCTACTGGTGATGCTTTCCCTTTTCCCCAGGAAAAAGTAATAATGCCATCTATAATTTGCTTTCTCATAGCTGTCACCTTTGAGCTTTTCAGAGCAACACAGAACTCTAAGCAAAGTTTCACTGACTTCAAATCCTCTTCCTTTGGCTTAAGCACAGCTAAGAAAGTTTGAGAAACAAGAACCCAAAAGCTACCTCAACTCCAAGTATGAGAAAAAAAAAAAAAAAGGAGGAAAAAAGTACATGAAGGGCATCAGAAGTCTGCCAGGCAGAAAGCAAATGCCTACATTCATAGAGGTGGTTTCTGCTTACGGAATAGCTGCTCAGCCCGAGCGATTTCATTAGCATCTCCCTAAAGGGTCCTAGGGACTTTCTTTTTGAGGTATAGGCAATTTAGAGAGCTGAAAGATCACTGTAATTTGGCCTATGAAAAATGAGTAGGTGTTCACAGTTCATTTCCCAATAGAAAAAGTCATGCTCATCACAGAAACCATGTGTAGTACTAATAGCCACCCTGCTTGGCAGGCACACCCATGCACATTAAGGAAGCCTTGCAGTGCAGTAGCTTTTACCACATATGAACAGGAGACTTTGGTTATCAAACCTGTCAGTAAGGCAGTTTGGTTTTTTTTTTTCCATATCTACTATCAGGTGAAAAAATATAATGATCTTATAAGTAAACAAATACAACCAACCAAAACTAGATTCCTAGAACCACAAAACAAATAGAAAACTATGAAGTATCCCCAAAGAAACCCCCCTCTCCCAGATAAGCTGAAATAAAAACACACTGGAAGAGTCATAAACACAAAGAGAAAAACTCAGGGATACGGGGAGAGGATGCAAAACTAACAGAATGTTGAATAAACAGAATAAAACATGCTGCCTTCTATCTGAATGACTGACATCAGGTACGGTCAAAGGGCAGTAGCCAGATAGGAGTTGGTATTTTCCCATTCCTGCTGTAAGTAACAGAGAGGGCAAGGCTTAAGAACAAAATAGCACCAGCCCCTGGGATTCCAACAGTGAGTTATGAGCCTATGCAGGAATTCTGCCTTATACCCGTCCAAAGTCTTAGGAAACGTCAGGGTCCCCCTAGAAGACCATTTAGCAACTGACTTCTGCTTGGATATTGCCAAAATAAACTGAGGTCAAAATTAGAAGTGGCTAAATCCAACTTCACCTTGATTAGTATTTACATGACACACAGAGAAACAGGAGAAGAACACATAAATAATGTACTGTTTGTTGCAGACCTCTCAGGAGGAGAGTTCTCAGCTGTAGCATTGATCCTCACACACACACCAGCTCACCACCCAGAAAGCCCAAACCTTCTTCTCTTTATGCATTAAAGTAAACTTCCAGAAGCTGAGCCACACCAGTTGGGTGTCAGACTGGTGCTTAGCTACACCAGTGGGTCAGGCAGTCAGAGTCTTGTTCTCTGGACAAGAGCCTCATATAGAAAACTACTAACAATGGGGAGTTTCCAGATCTGGCTAATTTAGAAGACATCCTCCATTTCCTTAACTTATTTCCTTCTAGTGGACTTGACATTTCTGATAGCACTCCCAGGAAATGTAAACTTGTGAGAAGCTGGTTGTTGGATTTTTCCTCCTGTTATAGTAACACCACTTATCCACCCAGTCTTAATACAAGCTGGGGGGACTCCAACCAAAACTGATACCTAGGAATGACTCCACACCATCCCCTTCTGAGATGGATGCACAATACGGTATTACTCAACAGCCACAAGAAGTCTGTGCCACCTGTAAGAATAAAGTGAGAACAGTTTCTCTTCCCTATTCTCATTCTCTTCTTGTTGGAAGAAGGGTTTAACTTTGTGCCATGTGGGTAAAGGGGGAAGGCATTTGGACATATTGGCAAACATTGTTAGGAAAATAATTTCAATACTTTTTTTGATTTAAAGATACATTACCACTTCTGCTTACCCTACTCTGTTCTTACTGAACTTCTTTTTTTTCTAAAACACACCACAACCCTCTACCACAGCACTTCCTAAAGTGCCTCAGTCAAGCAACAGCTACACCTGATCCTAGTTTGCTGCTTGTTGGGTCCTGGTAAGCCATCTGCAGACCTTCAACCCACCTGATGAAAGTCAAGTGGCAAAACTAAGGGGTGGCTGGAACCTATGGCATACTTCCACTGATTTACAGCCATAAAGCAAAGCACCTGAGGACACTACTATTAGTAAAAGAGCTTTCTAAAGAGCCTAACACAGCAAATACCCTCTGATAAGAGACTCATACTGAGGTAGCAAGAGATGTGGCTCAAAGATTCAGCATTACTATTTTTCTGATACATCAATGTCTCATAAGTTCATAGCAAATGAATGTCATTCTCAAGCATACTGTTAGGAAAGATTGCTTAAAATTAATTAGCTTAGTAACAATGGCCTGTCATTATGCTACTAAGTCACCAGCATGACTGCATAAGTTACAGTGACAGCTCAGGGTATAAAATAAGTGCCTTTATATTGAAATTTGCAAAGTGCCTAGCAGTCAAATGCCAATCTATTCACTTCTGGTAATATTGCATAGTTTCTTCTTAATAGACTGTTCCAAACTCCCACACAAAGATATGACTTGCTTTACTATAGAGAAGGCTTTCTACTTTGTACACTGACCGTGCCCAAATTTGGAAAGCTTTTTAAAGTATATTTATTTGTACAGCATTGATTCATTCAATTTCAAGTTGAATGTGAGATTTGGAACATGACATTAGAAAAAGCTGTAGATAATGGAAAGCAAAAAAATCACTCTCTTAGGTGACTTACTTGAGGATGCATGATAAACCAACGGTAAGGACGGAATTATGAGAGGTAAGAACATCAGCAGTTCCCACATTCAGCACTTCACAAGATTTCCCCAGTAGAGAAAGAAATAGTTATTGCTATAATTATTTCATAGTTCCAGTCAGCTGCATTCAGTTGTACTGTTATATTCCAACGGCAGGAAAATGGAATACAGTAAACTATAAATATCTGTCAGAATTCCTTTGAAAGGATAACAGTTAATTGCATAGCTTGATCTCCTGCCATGCCGAGCTTGCATTTCAGGTTAGAAAGGTACAGATTGTTATTGATTTAATTCTCTTGAAACATGTGTGGTATAAAACTGTTCAAAAGACTTATGGAGGAGGAATATATGCTTCCAAAGGAAGTCCTATAGCACAAGATTGTGGCATACTTCCTTCTTGTAAAATGATTTCTGAAATTCAGTACACCTCCTTCCAAAGGCCCTCACAGTCCCCTCATAAATTGAAGCTCCTTGCTTCCTTTGCAGAAGTGAAATTAAATTAGTGAATCAGATGAACAACAACAAAAGATTAGCAATAGTATGAGGCATGTGCAGAAAAAAAAAAGTCCTCTGCGCTAAGAATAATTCAGTCCTTATTACACACTCACTCTTACAGTGAGTGAATCACTTCAATCTTTCCTATTTTCCTTTTATTCGGCTCTCAGTTCTGCCCTTCTCTTTGCAAAGTGATTCCAGGCAGCCAAGCCAACTATTTAACTATTATAGTCTCCTAAATATCTTTGAATCCACTTCTGATTTGGCTCTTGCAAAGTTGGTCTGACACCCAAAGACATACAACTGTGCAGTAATTTGCTGAACCTTGTCCATCCTGGGAATAAATTCCCCATTACAGCCATTGACAACAGTGAGGGTGAAGCCCTGTTTAACACTTGCCCAGCTCACCTACTTTCCACGCAGGGTAACTTGACTCAGTATAAATTATGTATGGTTGTAATTTTGCCAGTCTGCATGTGTGTTTATCCTGCTGCTGGTACAGAGGGAGTCAGAATCCCCCATGCAGAGAAGTTACATAGATCCTAGTAAACTCCTTGCTCCCAGATACTGTAATTAAGATGACACATCTTCCTGACGGTTGCTTTAAAGAGACAAAAGTATTAATGGAGGAAATACTGCAGAAACGTTTTAGCACCTGTTTATCATAAGTAGCTGACCATGTGTTAAGTTACATTCTCACACCCTCCCAGCCTTTATTAGGAGAGCTCTGGAAGCTGTAGGTTGCCAGATAGATCTTCTCTGGGTTAGTTTGTACTAGCTTTGCTCCCATAGGACAGAAAACCGTACCTACAGTCTTAATTTTCAGGTGTCCCAAGGTGTGTGTGCGGGGCTCTGTTCTGGTTTGTTTGGGCATTTTGTTTTTTTAAAAAGTTCTTTCTTTCAACTGTTAGCTGATTGGTAACACACTCCGAGAGATTAAAATGAAACTTTACTTTAACAAATTAATTTTAACAAAACTTTGAGAAGTTGTGGATGCCCCATCCCTGGAAGGTTCAAGGCCAGGCTGGATGGGGCTCTGAGCAACCTGCTCTAGGGAGAGGTGTCCCTGCCCATGGAAGGGGGGTTGGAACTTCATGATCTTTAAGGTCCCTTCCAACTCTAACCATTTTACGATTTTATGATTTGACAAATTTAATAGTAAAATGAGTACAGCCCACAACACACTTGGAAACAGAAGCAACTTCTATCCAATGAAAATTTCCAACAGTTGCAATGGTCATAGCCAATAAAGCTGATTGATAAGACTTTCACTTTTATTCACCCTTACATACCATGTACCACCGAAGAAGGCAGCTATAATCTAGCAAGCAAAAGAATCATTAAATAGATCACTGAGCCCAACAGGATTCAGGCATCCCTAGTCAAGCAAGGCACAGTATTAGCTACCCATCACCATGCTGCAGGGCCCGACAACAGAGAGGGCAGTTTTCAGACTTTACAGATACGGAGCAAGAGGCAGCGTGTACCCAGCAAGGCTCAGAACCTGCTGCAATCTGACCCAGGCGCATGTGAATCCTCAGGGAAAGAGAGCATCAAACTTTCTCAGGCTGCAGGCAGGAGTCGGAGCCTGTCCATGTGGAACAAGTTCGACAGCTAGAATTCAAGGGAGATCAGACAGGCAAAAATATAGGCAACAACTTAGGTAGGAGAAGGGTGGGGAAAGTTTTACTGAGATGAAGTAGGCAAGAAAGAATCTCTGGAGGAGAAAAAAAAGAGTTAGAGAGAGATTTAAGATAACAGACAGTAACAGCAGACAGGATGCAAATGGGGAATTCTTCCAAAAGATTTTTACCACACAGGATCTCAGAAAGCACTTGTGCTCACCACTGCACAGATGAGGAAGACAGCTTAGTGAAGAAGTTATGGGGGAGGAATACTGAGGGTTTGCCTGTGTACATCCATTTCCTCAGTTTAAAATAAGGATAAAGATGAAAGTCTTTATTTTCAGGCCAGGTTTCATCCTGGCCTGAAACAATTTCAGAAGCTAAGTAGAGTACATACAGTCAAATAAAAATAAGCTTTTGTTAACTATGACCTTCTCTCACCCACAATATCAGATGAAAAAGATGGTTTCACTGAAGGAAAAGAGAGTATCATAATACCTACTCTTCACACTACTGTTACCTATAAAAACATCAGTATCTGAATATTATAGACAAACTTGAACTAAAATTAAACTCCCCTCTTTTTTGCCCACTCAAAACAGAGAGATGCGATTCCTGTCTCTTACACTGGCTGCACCACAGCCAAGGCTGGGAGCCAAGCCCCCAACTACAGAAAACTGAACCCCCCAGCCCCAGGCTACCCTGGCTGGCCTCTACCCCCTCCTTTATGCCTTCTCAGCCCAGCAAAGTCACCCTGATGTCAGCATATGGAAGCTGTTAGGAAATTAGGGGAGGGTCAGATCCAGCCCTCTACACATTGGTTGCATGCGCACATTACCTCCAAAGGCAAAAAAAAAAAAAAAAAGGGTGTACTTGAACCCTTAAAGCAAATAGGCTGAAGCTGATTTATTGGGGTGATTTAGAACTGCTAAAACAAATTTAATTTTGAATACAATTTTATATCAATTAACAGAGTCTCACAAGTGTAGCCATTAAGGAATCTCTTTCCAAAACCAAAGCCAAATATTCAAGATTTATGAGACTGACTTGCCTTATTGGAAGTAACTAATTATTCGTAATGATTCTTTGTACTCTGACAGTGATTATGTATTTTCAGTGCAAATGACCATGATGAAGCAAGTGATAAAGGCAGCCCATGTTTGTGGAAGGGATACCAAGCAGTTAAAGCCCAATTGTTTAAGGAAACTATTGGGGCAGCAGCAGGAGAAACAACAGAAAACAACTAAGCCCAGCGACACAAAACCAGCTTATTTAACATCCTGAAGGATGTCCTGGTGAATGCCAGAACTGCAATGAAAGCCTATGGTCTGTTTAATGCCTTAAGCAATTTTGTGTTCAGTTTATTTATTCTGACCTTTTGATTGTCATTCCACCTTGGAGACAATAGTTTTTAACAGTCCAGGGCCTCAGAGCTTCAGCTTGCCGTGTCTGCAACAGATCGTGGAGTGGGTTTGGGGTGAGAAGAATACTGCAGATTTGGGGCCTGATTCTCATTCACATTGAGGTTTCTTCACCTTGTTCTGACAGCATAAAGCAGGGAGAGCGTAACAGCAGTCTTGCTTCCCAGTCCACAGGATGAAGGAAATGTCTCTGGATTACTTTGCTCTGAGTCAAGTCCCCGAGAACCCAAAAAGGATCGTTAGACAAGAACTGGGTAGATTTTCACATCGCCTCAGGCTACAGAGGATACAAAAGCACTGCCTCTTCTCATCTTTTTGCAACTTCCAGTCCTGCTCCTGACACAGGAATAGAGTAATTGAGAACAAAGTCCCCGTTCCAGTGAGGTGTTCCAGTGCCAGCGAGGTTAATGTCCAGGGGCAGGCTCGTGGCGAAGGCAATGCCATGTTTAGTGTGGTGGCAGCCACGGTTGCGATGCTGCACTCACTCAAGCTGCAAACAAGGGTTTAATTTCTGATCCTCAAAAAGCAAAGGCATAGCAAGTTGGTCATTAAAATCTGCAGCAGCATGCATGTGATTAAAATGTTCATGTCAATATTGTAATCAAGGTCTGACTCAGAGGACAGCTGGTCCGAGACCTGATCTGTATTCCTTAGCCCCGGTCACCTGATGCAGAGGGGGGTTACAAAAACGTTGTGCCCCATCACATGGTGGGGGTTGGCATCTGCTGGTTCTTGGGAGGCTGAATGGGGAAGATCAGATCAAACACATTATTGATAAGTTCAGCTACACCTGCCCTCCAGCAAGAGGAGATCTTGTCTATACATTTCCTTAATGTCACCCAAGCTGCAGCTCTGTTGCGAAGATTCTGGAATGTCTTCTGCCAGGTTGTCCTCCTTTGTCTTGCTGGCTCACCTCTTGCTTCTATTAGCATTTTCTGTGCTAGTTTCTATCTAGCTGAGTTTTATCCATTTAAGCCAGCGGTAAATTTTGCCTGGTGCTGTCTAAGCACCAAAAGAGCTATAGTCTGCAAAGCTTCTTTTCAGTAAATTCAGGATTAATGAAGAAGGCCTCTCTATTGTTGGAATGTCTAATACAATTATGAACCGAATGAGCGGACTAGGCAGAAGTGGAGGGCTCCCAGGTTCGTGGCAGGGAATTGCCTGTTTTATTTGCTCTGATCCATTATCATTCACCTGGAGTTATAACATGATGAATATCATTGTGCAGAAAGCCATTTGATGCTGGGGGGTAGGGGGGTGGAGGTGTTGGTGAGAAATCACTGTAGGTCTGCCTTCTATTGAAAATGTGAAATTTCCTTGGTGGAAGGAAAGGCACAACTGCTTCAGAGATGCTGTTTCAAATACAGGCATCCTTTCGCATGTGGACTTCTTGATTTTGTTAATTCCTTTGAATGGCCCTTCAGCTGCTTCTTTCAACAAAAAAGATACATATATACAAAACTGGGGTAACTATGGAGAACCATAGTGCTGCTGAATTTGTGGAGTTAATTAAAAAAATCCTGTACTCACAACTTTCCCCAGAAGGCACCTTCAGTTTACATTCACACTGACATTAAACTCCTGTATGTAAACACGTAAGCCAGATGAGAATCTTGATGACCCTGCTGACAGGAAATAAAGAAAGGAACTTTACAGGCAATTTCCACTGTCCTTGTTGGTCAGCAAATTTGGAAATGAATGAAAAAAAAGAGAACTAGAAATGCATATTAATGACGGCAGACCTAAAGCACAATCGGATTGAAATGAGCACTATCAAAAGAAACTGTTATAAATTCCCCATATCTTCATTAATGGCTTACCCTTATGATGTACTTATAAGCAACATAGAAATTACCTTGTAAGTTAAAGGTCAGGCTCACAAATGTAGAAGTAGCTTACTGAACTCTGTGTAAATGCTCCTTTCTAGAAAGTGACTCTTAAAATATTGGTAAAGCAAATACAGTTGTTAAGCTCAATCCATTGTTTAACTGGGTATATCTAAACTCCAGATCTTTCATTAACAATCATCCCCTGGATGTTGGTTATAGTTTTAAAATACCATACGTCTAAAAAATTATAGCACTGTCCCTTAAGGAAACAGGAGAGAAAATACCCACAGTCCAGCAAAACCCATGGTCGGTCACTGACTCCACACTAGCCTGCAATCACCCAAGGAAGCAGCTAGACTTTGCTATCTTCCTTGTTTAATTGGCACGCAAAAGATCATAGGATTTTATTAGGACACAAACAACACCGATACAAGTGTGACTGAGGCATGCGATGCATGACTGACTATTTGCATTAAGAGGCTTTGTACTACACATGGGGTTTCTACCTTTGATTTTAAATTGCTCAAATTTAAATGATGTTTTTATGCTACATTTTAAAAGGATTATATTTATTTTAGCTCTTGTTTAAGTAAGGTAGGGCAAAGCTGTTGCCAGACACCAGGAACAATTTGAAAAGAGCCTGTTGGGGCCAGGTAGAAGGAGGATCATATTTGACTGCTCTGTTACAATAATTAGAGCAGGACTGTAAGAAAGCAAGGAAAGGTGGGCACTGCAGTCCCCACATCCAAGCCTTTGATGGATGCTTAAACACCCAGTGACTAGTTACTGGGGCCTGAGGAAGCTACCACCCCTGGCGATGACGGAATGGGAACACGGTTCGGAGCAGGTGGCAGAAGAATTTTTGGCTTCCCTTACTTCCACATCTCCTGCTAACACTGAATTGCCTTCATGGAATTTTCCCTGCTTATTTATGAAGCTCAGTGGACTTCTTTAGGTTTTATTTCACAACATCCTCCTAACTTCTCTCGCCTCCAGAAATGCAGGCCACCCACTGGGGAAGGCGAAAGCAGCTGAAGACATACAGAGCAGAGCCAAGTCAGTCCAGTGGAGCAAAGCCAGCCACGGGCAAGGCAGGGATGGCAACATGCAGTAATATCTGACTGTGTGCAATAAAAGATGATCACAGGAGGATTAGGTCCTGCTACCACAGCGATACGTAGGACAGATGGTGCTCTGCACCGAGGCCCTGTTCAAGGCACACCTCCCTCAGCACTGTACCTGGGGCTGGGCACTACACGGCTGCTCCAGCAGCCACCAAGCCAGCCCCCTTTCCAGGGAACCACCCAGGGACCAAACCTTGGCCAAGGCCATCCTGGAGAGAGGAGAGGGCCTGGAACAGCAGGGAGATGAGAACTGCATCCTCCTCTTGAGTCGCAGAGCCCAAAGGAAACTTCAGCAAGATGGAGGGATGGGGAGCCAGGGGTGATGAATGAGAAGGGTCTCCTGCCTCCATCTCCGTGACCCTGGCCTTCACCCTCAGCCCCCTTGTGCTGCTCCATGTCCCACCTCCAGTTCTGGCTGCCCAGCTCCTCTCACACTATACTCTCTTCATCCCCTCATCTCCTGGTCGTCCAGTAACTTGTTTGTTGACCCTCAGATTGTTCCCTGGGCTCATCCCTCAGCTCTTCCTGTATTCTTCAGCTCTTCCTGTGTCCCTTGGGTTGTCCTCAACCCATCCCTCAACTCATCCCTCAGCCTGTCCCTCAGCTCATCATTTAACTCCCAACTCATTCCTCAGCTCATTCCTTGATCGTGTCTCATCCTTGGACTCCCAAACACTCCCATGGCTTGTCACTGGTCCCACTTCTTGACCCCAGCTTGCCACTTCTCCCAGCTTGCCCTCCCCTCCCCTCTGCTTGCCCCTTGGCTCTGGCTAGCCCCTCTTGGTGCCCTTTATCTCTGCCAGTGGTGCTCCCTTGCCTTTTCCCAAGAATGAAGAGAGGCTGGGTGGAGAACAGATGGAGAGAAGTCCTGAGGGGAAGAACTTGGGGGTGTTGGTGGATGAGAAGCTCAATATGAGCCTGCGATGTGCACTCACAGCCCAGAAAGCCCCCCACACCCTGGGCTGCATTTCCAGCAGCAGGGCCTACGAGGAGATTCTGCCCCACTGCTTCTCTGTGGTGAGACCCCCCTGCAGGGCTGTATCCAGTTCTGGGACCACCACCATCAGACGCACACGGACCTGTTGGAGCTGGTCTAGAGGAGGCCATGACGATATTTAGAGGGCTGGAGCTCCTCTGCTGAGGACAGGCTGAGAGACTTGGGGCGTTCAGCTGCCGGCAGCCATGGCGGCCTAGTGACCTTCCAGTATCTGAAGAGGGAGGGACTTTTCCCAAGGGCATGTAGTGATAGCATGAGGGGTAATGGCTTCAAACTGGATGAGGGGAGATATAGACCAGATATTATGAAGAAACTCTTTACCGTGGGGATGGTGAGACACCAGCTCAGGCTGCCCAGAGCAGTTGTGGCTGCCCCATCCCTGGAGGCGTCCAAGACCAAGCTGGATGGGGCTTTGAGCAACCTGCTCTGCTGGGAGGTGGCCCTGCCCGCGGCCAGGGGCTCGGAACTGGATGATCTTTAAAGTCTTCCCAAGCAAACAATCCTATGATTTCCCGGGGGCTCCCATGAGCCGAGATCGAGGCGGGGGGAAAG
>VXBW01007044.1:452729-508577 GCA_013400375.1 Thinocorus orbignyianus
TTTTTCTTGGGCATGCTCTTAGTCAAATATGCATCAGCGGATAAGTCCAATTAAACCCCTGAATCTCTACTGAGCTGTCAGTGAAGAAAGTAAAATTCATCTTCCTGCAGAAATTTTCTACCATGATGAGCACATTATCAGGAAATAGAATTCAAATGATAGTGCCTCCAGGGCTGACAGGGAAAACTCTGGGCTCTTCAGGTGGGATAAGCCTTGTTATTGAATCAGCCAAACCGTAACCTTGATAACAGGGCGCATGAGGACAGAAGGTGACTGTAAACTTCTGGCACCCTGAAGTACATCTGTCTGTGGAAGCAGTTCTGTTTTTCTTAGAAAATAAATACATAAAAAATATATGCAAGTCTTTACAAAACTGTTGCCTTTCAGACTCTTGTAAAACACATCAGTACCACCCAAAATGAGTTGATTTTTACTGTACTTACCAGCACGCCAGAGAATACATGCACCTTGGCATCTCAGGTGGTAGTTGGCACCTCGGGGGGAATAGCGTGAGCAGAATTCCCCTGTTTCTTTTAGGTGCTGAACTAGGAGGTGTGTTGTACTCAAGGTTCTTGAAGAGCCCTAATGATGGTGTGCCTCTTGTAAATCCCAGGAATGTTGAAAAGGAGAGAATACTCTGCCTTGTGTGGATTTTCCCCATGGAGTCCTGCCTTTGGCCATGGGTGATGTCTGGCAGAATTGATGCAGCAGCAAGGGAAAGGAATTATTAAGGCAAAACTACTTTAAAGCTACATATGCCCGTGTAAGTGACTGAAATGGCAAGGTCACTTTGCGTGGTGTGGGTTCTCTAGTGAACTTGACTGCAACAGGTGGTTTTTTTCTGCTTTGGAGGAGACTTGTATTTCAGCATGTATTTGTTTTTCAAGAGTGCTTAAAATCTGCTGTGGTGATATTTTGAAAATAAGTAAGAATTGAAACCCTCTGTGTTCAGGAGGGAGGGAGAAAGAACAAAAATGAATATGCAGCCATGGGACAGTACTGAACTAAGGAAGTCTGGTTTATTTAATAATCCTAAAAGGAGCTTTCATTGTGTATGCGGTAGTTTGTTGTGATACTTTCTTGTGTTCTTCGAGGTTGGTTTGTCACTTGATGTTACAGTGATCTGTGATTACATTTATTAGCCTAGCTAAGCTTTGGGCTTCCCCTTGGAAGTTAAATTTCTCAATGGTTAGGCAGAACTTAATGGTAGAAGCATCTGGGAGAGGCAAGGTGGATTTTTTGTTTGTTTTTCTTTTTATCTGAAAATATTGTGAATTCCCCTTCCCCATTGAGGAAAATTCTCACCACTAGTGTTCCTGTAAATAAAGCATACTTTATAGAATAAATATATATATGTGTATATATTCTTTCTTCATGTTGATCTGGGGGTTTTAGCAGTTAAGGTTAATAATGAGGGATGGCTTTATGAAGTCTCCTTTAGCTCTTTGATGTGAATTTTAAGCTTTCTGGATTATGATTTAACTCATGTGGCAATGTTTCCTTTGGCAGTTGTCATCTGCAAATATTATGTCTTGTTTGTGTGATACTTACCCCTAATTTAAGGATCCTCTACCATCCTTCATGTAAAGTCAATTTTGATTCTTTTTCATTTTATTGTTTTTAATTAAGGAGGGGGGAAAAAAGCCCACAGACAAACCAGCAGTAGCTTCTTTCTATGCCTAAGAAGTTAAAACTTCCCTTTTCCCTTCCTTCCCCTGAGTGTTCTTCTGTAAATTCGACTCCAGCACAGGTTATATGCAGCTGATGTGTCTGTAGTGGTGTGGTTGGGTTTTTTTGGTTGTTTTTCTTTTAAATAGCCACTGAACACAACGTTGGAGTTAACAGCCTGGAAACTTCGTTTGCAGTGACCCACTAGCTCGCGTGGCAAATGAGATAGGTGGTTACTGGGAAGCTGGAGAAGGTGATGGTGCTGCCCAGGAGATGGTTCCTGTGGTGGGGGGCAGAAAAACTGGCAGGCTGAGAAATGAGGGATTTCTCGCCGCCTTCCGAAATGAATGGCATGTATGTGAGCATGTGTGTATATTCATTATGTTCAGGCGAAACTGCTAATTATTCTTGAAGGTGATTGGTGAATCAGAGCGAGAGAATCTAAATGAGTGAGTCGGTAGTTGAGGGCTCTCTCTGATCATAGCTGTTCCTTTCAAGTATGAAAAACAGCGCTAAAAGGGAACTTCATCAGAATGTTAATGAATGCGATCTTTGAGAGCAATTGTTCTCCCAAAGTAGTTGTAAAGACAAGGGGTTGTGTTTTCTTTTTGGCGGCTGTTTATCATTTTTACAGATTCCAGCGAGGTTTTGGAACACTGTATGGAAATTTTAGCTTTCCTAGTGTGTCTGAGTATGGGGTTTTTAGGAATGTTGAGCCTATTTATAGAACTGCGTGGAGATCCTGCTTACAAATGTGCGTGGAGCGAGGTGTTGTGCAGAAGCAGATCCCCACTGAGAAGAGGCAGACCTTGGCTCCGGTGGTGAGGTGGTGGGTGCTGCCCACACAAGCCCAGCTGGGGCCCAGCTGTATCTGGTGGCAGAGCTGACAGAGATGAGCACTTTCCCTGCTCTTACTTTAGTTCCTATCCAGGGGTCTGGCAGCGCTAAATCACAGTCCCTTCTCTGCTGCTTGCACTCATAGTGTAGCAGGATTTAGAAAGCCTGGTGGTGATAGTAGACTTCTGGACACAATCCATAAGTTCCTCAGCTGTTATCTTGATAAGGCTGTTTTCACATGTGTGTTGTACACTGTGCTGTTACTGTTGCTCTGATCTCCCATTGATAAGAAAACCAGTGTATTTAACTGTAGCTTCCTGTTCCAAAGGTTTTGTGCTAGTTCCACTGACCTAGCTATGTAACTTCTCATTTATCATCATATCTCTGTATATGTACTTTGCAGCTCAGTTTTTTCATAGCTAGTCCTATGTTGTAAAACATGTTTCTAGATTTTAAAGAATTTTTCCCTTCTACTTAATCATTGAGTGATGGTGTATCACGTTAGTGTTTCTGATGGCCAGTTATTCCTTTAAAAAAGTACTTTTAACCTCAGGAAAGCTAATGATTTTCTAGATGGTGCTTTAAAGGCTCTAAATGTCTTTTGGTTTTCCTGAATTGATTTGTTCTCCTAGTTGTTGATTTTTGGCTTCTTATCTGAAGCGAGTACTTAAGGTATTTTTGTTGTTGTTTAGGAATAAGAGGTAGTTAATGCAGAACTAAAACAGAGGGGTGAGCTCTGGAAAACCTGTTCAGTTGCCTGGGAACCAACAGGAACTCGATGCCCTGCAAACCACAGCGAGATGGTGGACAGTGATGAGAAGGGGTCCTGCTCTTCTGAAGGAGCTGGAGTTCCCTACCTCGCCAGTACAACTTGCTGGGATCTACAGGTGCATTGGAATGGGTGGCAGGAATGACTTGTCCAGCCCCAACCAGGGCAGTGCCTGCAACCTGGATCAGGGTACTGTTAGAGTATTTAATGTGCCCATGGTGGCATCAGAGAAAGGAAGCGGTTTGTGTTCCTGGGACTTGGCTGTGAAAATCCTGACCAAGCTCAGGGGTCACCATCATCCCTACCTGAGGTCTCATTTTTAGCTCAAACAGCGCTCACCCCTGTCTGTCTGGGGTCTTTGAAAGATCCCTTAATATCTTACAAATTTTTTTCCAAAGTAGTTTCTTGTAGTGTAACTGCTTGGCCTTTCTTCAGCCATCTGAAACCTGGGGTAAAATGTGAGATGAAGCTTGCTGAAATGTCAGTGGGACCTAGAGAAATTAAGAAAATAAATTATAATTAATTTTAAAAATGACGACTGCGTTGTATTTAAGAAATGTAAGGTGCTCTGTATTGCACAGATTGGATATTTTTTTTATAAGAGATGTAGTAGTAAAATCAATGTTTTTCACCCAAATAGTAGATGATCTTGGATCCACATTGACGTTTACTTGCAGCAATGCTTTTGCCTTCTTGTCAAGTACTGAAGACTTTACTGTCCTCATAGTGTGCTAATGAGGTGCACTTTTTATTGTTTTATCTCAGTTATTTCACAGAAGGAGACTGACTATCGCAATGTTACTTTCTGGGAAAGTAACAGTGAACAAGGTGGGATGAGACCAGCCCTGGTATAGATCCTTCCTTGCTCTGCAGAAGGGCTGAGGTATCCATTGCACAGCTCTACCTCTTTAAAAATTCATATAGGTACGGAGACACAGTACCCAGGCTGGAGACGGTTACACTGATATAAAGGTTTTGGGCTGTTGGTTTTCTGGTTTTGGTTTTCTTTTTTCTCTTTGTATCCTGCTTTCTGTTTTCCAGGCTGCTGCCCCAGCATCAGGCTCAACTGGATCTGGTGGGCTTTGCATGCGTACAGATCCTAAACCTGTGTGCGTCTTGGCTGGGGAAATGTGCTTATTGCTCCAGCTTCTCTGGCATCTGGTCTTTGTCCTGGTGCTACGGGTCACAGGGAACATCCCGCAGCCGATGCTTCAGGGCAAACAGTATCAGCAGAACCAAAACACTGTCCTGCTCCATGTTTTTGGGTGGGTTTTTATTTATTTATTTTTAAATAAAGAGTTGAAATACAGTACGTACGACGTGCATCTTGGTATCAGCTGTATGTGAACATCCAACTGTAAGTGAGAACAATTTCCGATTCACTGCACTTTAATGCCTCCAGTTTATCACAGTAAAGGTATAAAAGAGTTTTATGTAGGTGAAGTGGCTCTTGCTGTTTAAATATCTTCTGGCTCTGCGGTGTTCAGCACAACAGGGGCTGTGACCAGTCCAGCTGTGCTCCTCGCACAGAGAAGAGTGAGACCGCTATTTTACTGGCCCTGTTCCATCTCCTTGAAAAATAGCCTCTTCCAGAACTAGCAAAGAATACTGTTCAGATGCTGGACGGAGAATCAGTCTTTCTGTTATTCATTGTAAATGTTTTATGTGGAGGAGAGGGTTAAACAGCAGCTCCTGAGCTGCCCAGGCGAAAACCGGTATTTAGTTGTTGGTCCAGTTCCTCTGGTGCAAGGAATTGTGAAAGCTGGGCAGGAAGGAACAGCCGGGGCCCAGCCAGGCCGGCACATGTGTTGGGCCCTAATGACAGGCAAATGTCATTTTTCTTAGCTTAATTATTTTGCACTGAGTGACTGGATCCAAAGTTCAGAAATACCCCATGAGCAGGAGCGCGGGGGCAGCTATGTACTTGCATGATGCAAGATGAATGGAGAGCGTTTTCTTTGTAACTCTGTCTTGCTTCGAGCCAAAAAAGGACTAAACTTGAACAAAAGTTGCATCTGCAGGGTCAGTGGTTGGCATGGATAAGGGGATTGAAGGGATCAAAATGATTTCCCTGCACTACTGGCTGCAAAACATGGGCTTATGGCACCATTCCTGTCTCTCCCTTTGTGCTCAGAGCAAAGCTTTTTTAATCTTGTACTGGCTATGTATAGTTGTGCCACACAAACGTGGCAGTTTGAAGTCAAACGTTCTATTTTTGGGGACTGCTGGGCACTGTTGGCAGGCCGGGTGTGCTGCCCTTAGGCTTTGGATACAGGAGAGGAGCCCACCTTACTGTCTTTTGCACAGGTTGTGATAGGGAGGTGTTCAGGAAAAAAAGAAATGCATATGGGGTGCACTGTAGTGTAAGTGTAGTGTTTATAGTGTTTGTAGCTGGATATCATCACATTTCTTCCTCTCCAATAGATATTCTTTCTGGCTTTAAAAAAAAAATAAAAAATGGCTGTAATTGTTTGGTGAGTTGTTTTGTTCCCCCCCAATTTTAAATATAGATTCATTTATTCTGATGCTGACGTATCCCTGATCTAGCCTGTACTTAGTGAGGAGATGCTTAAGTTCGGAGGAAGTGTGCAGCCCAAGTTGGCAACCAAATGATCATTTTTGGCTTCTGGCTATTCAGTGGCTGTGACACGCTGACGGACACCAAGGTCATTTCTGTAACCTCTCTTGTTTAGCAAGGCTATCATTTCTGTCCCGGTGGCTCTTATTTCTGCAGAGGAGCTAAAACCTCAGAGAATTTTAAAGGGAAGAAGTGTCTTGAACCTTACAATGACATCAAGTGCATCAGCTAATAAATGTATTATTGCTGTTGATTTTTTGGTGGCTCATAAACGTCTCTTGCAGTGCTGTCAAAGAGGATGTGCAGCCTCTTTATTCCACTTAGCCTGAGCACATACTTGCACTCAGGGGGAGCGAGACTCAAGATAGTATGCAGCTAAGAGATGTTTATGGAATCAGTCAAACTTGATATGAAATAATTATGGTGTTTTGACAGCTTGTTAATAACTTGCAACCATTGGAAGAAATGGAATTACGGCGTTCTTGGTCCTTGATGGAACCTTGGCGTTTCTTTCAGATTGTAAAATTAAAGAAAAAATGTGAAAGCCATTAAAATAGTTGGATGTGGTGCCTGGGAAAAATGATGGGCTGCTTAATTGAAAAAATACTTCATTCTGGTTGAAGTTCATTGCAGTTCAGTTCTGCCCGCTTCTCTGTATCTGTAAGAGAAAAGGAAGAGAGGGGAGGGCTGATGCTCCCAAAATCTGTCTAGGAGAGGGATTTGGGTGTCACTCCGCTCTCCATCTGATCTGTGAATGAAGTGGAAGGAAATCCTAGCGAGCATTAGACATGAGAGAAAAGTCTTGTCACCTGTAATGACTAAAATCCCCTGAAGTGTTGCCAGCGTGTACCTTAGGAATCATATAATTATATGATTATTGAAAGAGACATAAAAGACCTCATGGCAAAACCCTTAGAAAGGGTAAGAGGGAGGGAATCTGTATGCAAATGAAGATACACAGAATTTGCTGTCTCTCTTTTCTAGTTATTTTTCAGCCCAAAGCTCAGTAATTGCTTTTATGGGGATTACTTAATAAAACTGGGGCATGCAAAGGAGGGAGAAATTGTTTATGATGCGTCACAGGGCTGGCTTGCAATCCTACAGAGCTGGAGTAAAATGGATTTTTAAAAGTAAAACTGCAAAGTTGGTTTTCTGCTAACGGAAAATAGCTGTTTGTTGTAATGTTATCCTACAATAAAAGTGTTTTGTGGTCTGGTGGTTAGCAGAGGGGTCCGGAAGTCAGGATAACGGGGTTTTCTTCTAACTCTGCCACAAGTTTCCTCTCTGAGCTCCGGGCAAGTCCTTACGTCGCTGCATGCGTCACCTTGGCCAGTGGTGCCATTGCTGGGAAACCCGAGGGGAGGCTGGATTTGCAGTTTGGGGAAACTTGTGTCACCCCTCTGAATCGAAGAACTGTCTCCAACTTTCAGCCCTGGTTTGTGTGACTTGGAGTGAGGGCTGTGTTCGTGCAGGAGATGATGGGGAAGCCTCGGAGGAAGGAGCTACTGTCAGTGCTTGGGAGCCACGGCAGCGTTCCCCATCACTGAGCTATGGAGTGGGGATGTTCTTGTCCATGGCTGAATGCTCCAAGGGATGGGTTTTGCGTGGATGTGAGCACAGTACGCTGTCACACTGCTCCAGGCCACATGCTGGATGTTACAACGGGGAACAGGTACGTGCATCAGTGGCTTTGCTCATCGCTTGGGTAGTTCACAGCCAAAGGGGAGATCTGCCACAGAACTGCTGGTGGAATGATTCCCCTTCACCCTGCTCCGGGTTCCTGCATAGTGTTTGTAAGTGTCTCTCACCTGGGATGTACAGACCAGTGTGATGGAGCATTGTAGGCTCTGGGTACTGTTGTGTCAGTTTAGTGCGAGATTTTCCCCTGCTTTAGTTCTGTATTTCTTCTTAAAGTTTATATCCAGGCCTTGACTTAGGGCATCTTAAGTTCTCTGAGGCTTCCTCAGGCTTTATTCATGCTCTGGATTTATAATCTTGCTTCTCCTAGAAGCAGTCATTCATACATTTACTAGGAAGCTCTCCTGATGCAGAACACTAGTATCTCAAGAGAGGTTTTGTTGCAAGATAGGCAAAAACCTCCTTCCTTTTTTCCCAGGCTTAACTAAAGCACTTTGTGCATTCAAAAAAAAAAAAAAANCTCCAGTGTACTACTGTTAGTGTCAAGTTACTGAATATTTTGCAAGATCTCTCCAGGAAAAAATAATACCACTTAATCTGGTATTCCAGTTTGAAGCTAAATAGTACCAAGTTGTGATATAAGTTTACTAATGTGTTTTTTAGCTGAAAATGACAATGGTTTTCCAACCAGATGGATTTTATAACTCACCTGATATCAGCTCATCCATCAAACTCTGCAGATGTCTGTATGTTCATTATAATGTGCACATGGTAGTGGTTGTCGATTACATCAAACAAACTGATAACCCAGTTAGAGCCCTATCAGCCCTCTCTGGGCAGCCCCCTGCTGCGTGTTTGGATGGGGGTGGAGATTGTTTGTAGACTGGTCCCGCGGGTATGGGGTGGGAGCTTGGAGTTGAGCTACACTCTCAGCTTCTTTCCATTGCTCTGGAGATGGCCATGTCTGTGGGGTTGGTGTAACTTGCGTGGAGAGAACCATTTTGAGACGACTTCAATACAGGCACTGAGGTTTCTGATGGTGTTTGTATTGGGAAGAAGGTTAATGAAACAGAAACGAGAGCCTCTGGGCTGCACACGGGCTGTAACTTGATTTCATACAGCTCATGACTTTTCTTCCACATCATTGGATGACACTAAGGCACATAGGGTATGTGACTTAGAAATTAAAATTTTACCTGTGTCTGGGCAAAAGTGCTTGCAGGGCTCAAGCAGAAGATGATTCCTGTGCCCGTTGCAAAGTTATCTGAACAAGTTCTAGGCTTTTTGCAATAAAAGAGGATCTTCTTAGCAGCTGGTAGATAGGAGGTTGTTTAGAGCCGTGTGTCTAACCCGATTAGCTCTGTTATAAAATGAGTTTGTACTCTGGCAGGTGTAGGACATGCTACTTCCAAACCAGAAGTTATGAACTGCTGTAGGGGGGACCTATGTAAACTGATGTAAGCTCCTAGGTGGTACCTTAGATAAACAGCTACATGAAGTTTATTTTCCTGCTAGGTTCCCAAGAATTATTTCTGAAGTTGGTTTGTTGTGGTTTGGTGTTTTNTTTTTTTTTTTTTTTTTTTTTTTTTTTTTTTTAAAATACCCAACTGTTTATACAAGCCATTTCCAGACAGAACATCTCTGGTTTCTTAGCTTCAGAGGTGGTGTGTCCTGAGAAATCCGTGGCTGTGAAGTCTCCAAGTGCATTGCCTGCTTTTCCTTCACCCAGGAGGAGCTCAGGCTTGTCATCACTGGGTTTATGAAGTTCCTGGTCTGTAGGCACGTACTGCTCCTGAGCTGCAGCTCCCAGGCAAGACACACTACTGGATTTTTCAGACCTTAAAATGGTATCTCTTTATCATTGAAATCTAGTGTTGCTAGGATGAAGCAGACCTGTGGTGGGATTCCAGGGGAGGGTGTTCCAGCCTGCCCCTTGGACAGGAGCGAGGTCTTTGCTGGTTTCCTCATCGCTGCTTCCTGGTCAAAATATATCAGTGGATTTTCTTTAACACTGCCAAAATAAATGCTGCAGACAATCCAGGGCCAGGAATGTCATCATCATCGGGTTACTGAGTTTCTGCCTGAAGGTCAGTTAGCTGTGACTGTTACTAAATAGCTGTTCGCTGATGTGTTTGTGGCCTGCCCTCCCGCACTGTGTCTGCTTGCCTGTCTTCAGTGTAGTGCTTGGCATAAAGATTCGTGGCTCAAACAGGGGCATGTTTTATGCTTCTCTGTAACTTTCTTTGTGAGGTCGACACAACCTATAAGGTTATTAATTTGACCTCAGAAAGGACAGGATGTAAAGTGCTGGCATTTATGCCTGTGTTAAGTACAATGTGCTGTTCATCTAAAATCAGATTATTTGGTTTATTTAATGGTTTGTGTGGGTTGCCAGAGAGCACGGTCCTTTCTTTTTAACGCTTATGTAGCAATTGGCAGATTTGTACTTCCACTGCTTACTATGGTCGCTTGGAGAGGAGAGAGATCTGTGCGCTGTACCAGCAGGATGAAAAGACAACCCGATTGTGCAGGGTGGTGTTGGGAAGGGACAGGGAGTCACAATAAAATGAGTGAACTCAAATTTCAGCCCAACTGTGAGTGTCAGATCCAGGCTGAGTAGAAACAGGCAGCAACCCCCATCATAAAGTTGCTGGTGGGGCAGGGGCCAGAGGGGTCTGACTGTCCCCCTGGCTCTGTCATCTGGGGCTGGATGGGCACCTGCTCCTTGGGGTGCCTGTTTTCTGCAGCAGCGACAGGGTGGCCGGCACTTGGGGACAGGCTTGGGAAGTGTGATGGGATGCTGTAATGTGTTAGGGCTGGTAAATGGGCAGCTTCTGGTGGTGTGTTTCCTGTGAGTAAAGCTGTCTTGCTGTTGTTTGGAGTTTCACTTGGTTTGATTTTTGTACAATTCTGATTTTCTGCTAGTTACCAGTGGGCGACTTTTCACTGTTCTGGTGTGCTTACCTGGGCAAAAAGGAACAGGTACCAATGAGGGAGAACAGATTTTTTTTTTTTTTTTTTTTTTTTTTTTTTTTTTTTTTTTTTTTTTTTTTTTTTTGTCTCAAGTGATAGGTGAGTCCTTTCTGTTCTTTTACATCTCTCTCCTTTTGTGTGTGTGTTAAAATTCCCTTTCACTGTTTATAAATGTTTAGCAGATGAAGTCACTGGTGTTTTTCCTGGTGTTACCTTTTGTGATGTTCAGCCCATAAGCAAAATGGGCTCACTCAGTCTCTGCTGAATACCATAGAGATAGTGAGTCTGTGCCTAGAGCATAAACCCAGACACAAAAAGCATGCCAAAAAGAATACAGACCTGGGGCAGGGGGCAAACACGGTGTGGCTTATTTTACCAATCTTACTGGAGCATCCTTGCACATATTTGGGGGTCAGGAAAGGGTTAGTCGTGGTGTCAGACTGGCCTTTCTGATGGCAGGGAGCAGAATGTGAGCATGGGGGTGTCATGGTGGAGAGATGCTCTGGGGAGGTGGCAGCTTGCAGCAGCGCAGTTTCACCAGCTTGATGCTGGAAGGGGAAAGGCATGGAGGGGTGAGGCAAAAAAAGTAATAAATCAACTGCCTTTGTGCCTGCGTGGCAATCAAGCCTTTTGAAAACAGTAAATGCTGATGTCTTGCAATGTATTCCTGATGTTGGTGAAAGGAACAGAAATATGCTGGAGGTTTTCCTGACCAGTGAGTCAACATCCCATTGCTGGTGCTTCCCAGGCTGCTGCCAAACTAGAAACATTCAAAAGTATTTTCCTGGGGGCTGCAGGTACTTTCAAGAGGGTTAGAGTTTGGGTTGCAGCTGAATTATAGGCAGAAACCTTTGCAGTGATGTACAAGAAGTATTAAATTTTTTTTGGACTCTTTTTAGTTCTAATAATATGCCATCAAGCTTTAAAGCTGAATGAACTTTAAATATCACATACGTTTAGCAGCACTTAGTCTTTCTGTTTTCTATTTTGTTCAGCCTAAACAAAGACATAGTGTTGTGTTCTCGTAGACCATGATCACTGAAATTGTTTGACTCTATTTTTAAATGAAAATTGGGAATTTGGGTTTTACTTAGTGCAACTCCTTTTAATGTTGAAAGTTCAGCCTTTGCCCTCACACTTCTTAATGTAGATTTTCTAAATCTAAAAATGTGTATCTAAAAGACCCAATTAGTGTTGATATTTCAGTATCTGGGCTTTTTTTTGTTTTCTTTAATAGGGCACCTGGGTATCAGCACTAAACGTGAAGAAAATTGAACCTATACCCAAAGTGAATACATGTGTTTTTAATTGGGGGTGAGGGAAAAACAACCCTTAAATTTCATACTGAATTATTTGTTGGTGCGGTGCTTGTCCTGTGTTCTGTGTGCCCCATGGAGGGAAGGGGGAAAATGGAATTTAATTAGTGCTTAAGTAATACCTTACTTGCTTAGTGTTAAGATTTTAGAAAAATCTGCCTAGACCAACACATCCTGGCTGGGACAGTTACCTGTTTGGTCGATATTATTTTAAGTCTGATAATGCATTGTTCACACCTTCTTGGAATGTAATACAGGAATAAATGGGAAACCCAATCTCCTTAGCACTGCACATCGCACAGACAGGCCGCGTTCCTGTACAGGGATTTATTTCATGCATGGTGGCCTAGACAAGAAACAAATATGTAGAAAAGGGAAAATTGAAAGTGACAATTATGCAAACATTCCCGTTGAGGAAGAAGTAAATTCTTCTCTCTTTCCATGTGCTCAGCTCATGAGCAGTGTGTTGGGGCTTTTGGGCTGTGTTTTTTTTTTTTTGGTCTTTCTCCTTACTCCGGTGTTTTTTTTTTTTTTTTTTTTTTTTTTTTTTTTTTTGACCTTATTTTCCCTTTTGTTCCATGGAGTCAGTCAATCTTTGTACTTCGGGGTTTGTTTACCTTGCCAGAGAAAATGTTAGCACCCTTCCATTTAGGAGCCCAGGGCTGCTGTCCTCAGCCCCTTGCAGCTCAGCGCTGTGTCCTTCGAGGATGGGTACACGGGGACTGATCGGGTCCAAACTTTTTTATTCCAATTTTTGAATTTCTGTTAAAGGGAAGGGAAGTTGGTGAGAGAAGAAACAAGTTGTGAAAGTGGCCCTGTATTTAGACAGACGCCCGTTTGCCAAGGTAAATGACTTAATCTCCCACTCTGCTTGGTAATTTCCATGCTTGCAGAAACAGGGAGAAGGAGCTGGAGCTGTGACCACTTTAATCTGACACGAGTGTGTATTTTTGTTGAAGGGGGATAGTCCTTTCCGGCCCTGGCTCCTTGTCGTGATTACCTCCCTTATGCCAGCACTAGCATTTATGTTGCCAGGAAAACTTGATTCCCTGATTCCCTGATCTGGCTTCTTGCACGGCCACGCAAATACCCTTCAATGCAGGGGGGAGGGGGTTGCCAGACAGATCTATTTTGATTAAAGAAACCCTGCAAACGTGGCCTGAGTTGTAGCAGGATTATAGCTGCGTGTTCTTTTTATGTTTTAGGTCATCTTCAAAGTCCACTGAAACGGATGGTGTAAAACTATGATGGTGATGAAATTACTCTTTTGAGGCTGGCTCTGGTTGAGCTTGTGAAGGTGGGACGATGTGGTCAAATACAGGGAAGCAGGGAGTTACTGAGGGTAGAAAGGATTACTTGGAGAGACAAAACCTTGCTTGCAATTTAATTGCTCTGAAACTCCAGTGTCTACCTTGTTGTTGTTGATTAGTTTCAATGTGACAGGGAGAGAGAAGAGATGAGCTTTTGTTTGCACTTTGTTGGGTGCTTGGAGTGGCTGAGGTATCTAACCCTGTTGATGGCAGAGGGTTAAAAGTAGTTCAGTCTGTAAACGGCCTTTATAGCTCAGTTTACACAAGAATTCTTTTCAACCTTCTGTTCTTCTTTTCTTCTGCTTTCTTTCTAAACTATTTCCTGTGCCTGTCTTATATGAAGGAGAATCTTGAATTGGATATTAAATCCAAAGGGTGTGGGGAAGAAGCAGCTCTTGTCATCAGTGTCGTTTTCCCTGCTGTAATCCCACGGAGGGATTGAAGAAAGTGTTGGGAGGATAAGAGCAGCGTTTGAGCCCAGCTAAACACCGTCTCTGCTGCCGAAAATGGTTTTAATGGGGACTGGTTCTGTGGGGAGGGTGAGAAAATTGCACATAAATTGTGCAAATTCCTAAATAAAAAGCATTTAATTGCATTAAAAGAGGGGGAGGGACCCTCCTGCGTGAACATCGGAGACTTCAGTGAGCATAAGTAACCTCTGTGGCACAGTAGTCATTGACCTTGTCAAATCATGCCATTGGAGGTCATGTGTGGTGAAGAGGGTTGCCACAGGGTATTAGCACATCTGGGCAGAGGGTTTTACATCTGAGCGTGGATGCCAAATCCCATCTCCAGTGGTGCATATGGATTCATTAGAAAAGGCAAGGAGAGAGAAAGATGGGAAAGCACCCACCAGAAATGCATGGGATAAACCTGTCTGGGGCCAGGACCTATCTTGACCCCAGCTGCAGGGGAAGGGACAGTTGTTTATGCCCTGAAGTCCCAGCTCCGGTGAGAAGATGGACTTGTAATTTAACTTGTGAGCTTCCCTTGGTAATCTCACTATTACGTAGGCACAGGACTGTCTTTGTGCCCCGCTTTCCACAGTAGTTCCGCATGTACAAATATTCTTTTACATCTTGTCTGCAGCTGTTGGTTTGGTATGAGCAGATACAACCTTGGGCAGGTGCGAGGTTGATGTACTTACGTACTTAATGTCAAGCACTTGTATTTTGGGCTGAAAACAGGAATACAGGGTGATGTTTTGTTATAAATGTCAGAAGATAAGAAATGGGATGATACTGGAATATCAATTCCTATGTAGGATTTAACACTTACTGTCTAGATTAATGAAGATACTAGACCCATTCCACAGATGGGAATGCCTGAAGGACAGGGAAAATGAATAATTATTAGCAACTGATCCATTTGCTTTGTGCCTAGAAGGGAGACTATTCATGGCTTTAACTTCCCTGCTTTGTTGAAGTGTTTAATAAAAAGCTTGCTGGCATGGCATCCTTGAAGTCCAAGCATGAAAGTGTGAGATATTATACAGGCCTGTTCTGCTTTACCTCCTATATTCTGCAGTTCTGCCTTAGTTGATTTAATTTCATATCCCACGAAGAAGGCATTAAAACAAAATTATCAATACTTCCAGCAGGAAAATAGTTGGTATCTTGGTAGGTGAAAATGGCATTAAAGTTGAAGTTAGCCAGTCTTTGTGTTTGCCAAAGGAGGAGATAATTTGGCAATAGAAATCTGTGACTCCTGGATGAGGGGAGAAATTACTAATGCTTTGCTTCTGTCTTAGTTGTGAGGACATGGAATGAAGCTGGTTGTGGCTGCTAACAGACTAAATGGGTTTTTAAATAGATGATGGGGTTTTTCTTATAGTTGTGGTAAAGTTTCAATAGACAGGAAAACCTGGGAGTTCTTCAAAGTTATCATTTTTAGAAAGTACTGTTTGAATAACATCAGAAAAATGATGCTGAAGGTGGCTTGTTGAAGGTGTTTTGTTTAGGAGAGAGTATGTGTCCTGATGGAGGGTTGGATTCACAGGTGGCATTGGTGACACACAGCAGAGATGCAACCCATGCTGGCATTTTTGGTGTTGGTGGCTTGTAAGTTGTCTTCAGAGGGTACAGAGTTCCCCACAAATACATGTTTCAGACTGCGGGGAATGGGTGTGTATTACATACTCACTGTTAGGAGCTGTCCCTTGACCTCCCACTGGGGCCTGTGGGTCACAGATGAGAGTTTGGATGTGAGTCAGAGCAGTGGTGGAGCCCTGGATGAAGCCCAGGTTCTCCACCATCCTGATTCGTTACAGTACTTACTGTACTGTATTGCATCTGAAATATTAGATTGGACTTAGAGAAGTAAGTGGCGCAATTATGAAGTGGATGAAAAAAACACTTCTGTGGTGGCTGTGATAGATTAGTCATTTTGTACCTCCAAATAGCCAATTATTTCTCTGACTGGCTTTTATCCGACCAATTTGCATGTGCAGTCATGGTAACTGGTTTGCAGATTAGGGGCAGAATTTCACGTGGATCTGATGTTGCGTTTTGGTCTTGTACACTTGGATGCGAAGCACATGGATGAGGGATTCTCTGTAACTGATTACCATTAGCTGCTTTGTATTTTTTCACTTTCAAAGCTTCAAAGCCTTTTCACACTTGAAGGAAACTAGATAGCTCACTTTTATTGAAGTCTTTTTTTTTTNAAAATATCTGACAGGCTGATGTAAAAGTGTTCCCAGTTCCTTAGTGGCTGCAGCGCAGATTTCGTTTGTATTGGCTTTCTTGGCTGTGGAGTTTGAGAACACATTGTTCAAGGGCTGGGAACTCACTGGAGCTGCAGTGTATTTCGGAAGAGATATGAAAGGGGGGAGAAGAAAAAAAAAAAGAGATGGAGGAAAGAAGGAAAAATAAACTGAAGCAGCATGGAGTGACCAGGGGTGAAATCCTGCTCTGCTGAGGCCAGTGTTGGAACTCTGGCACCTTCCCTGGCACCAAGTTCCCATGTCTGCTCTTTGATTTTGATCTTAACTTCACTGGTGTGCTGAAAATTAACAAAATGGTAATAGATTTAATATTGCACACCTAGAGAGTTAAGTGAAATCTTAATTTGAAGAATATTAATTATTCAGACAGCTGAATTTTGCTAGTAGGTTAAATATAAGCTCTGTTTCTGTCAGGGATTTGTGTCAATTTAGCGTGCTGTGGACTGTAGAATCTCTGATGTGAACAGTCTTTGAAGTGGAGAAATGGTCTAAAATATTTGCCAACAGCCAGCTAGCATTTTAAAAGCTTAATTTGCTTCAAATAAGCAGTGTTTTTTTAAAAACAAACAAACAAAAACCAGTTTGAAAGTGCAAGAATAACAAGATGCTTTTTCAAAAGCTTTTTTTTTTGATTCATGTGCGCTCCAGCAAGTCACTGTAGTTACCTTGGTCTCCAGTGCTGCTAAAGACAAATTAAGCTAATAAAACAGTATCTTGCAACATCATAGCAAATAAATTAGCTAATCTGTATGCAAGTTTCTTGCTACGCCAAATTTAAACTGCTTAAGCATTTCCTATTTTGATGAGAGGTAGAGGTTTTTGTAAACATGACCTTTTCAGGGGTCTGTAAAACAATGCCTTGTCAAGCGTTCAGCAGTCTTCTGATGAGTTCATGGACTAAAGACTGTAGGTTGAGAGGCATTTTAAGGAAGTTATGGGTGTTGGGTTTTGTTTTGTTCCCCACCCCCCAAGTGACAGCATAATCTTAAACTGTGATAGTAAATTTGTCCACGAGAAGGCAGGTTCCAGGGAGGCGATTATTTCTAACTGCCTTCCCATAGTATTACCCAACTTCATCAGTAGCTGAAGGGGTTTCTTGTTTTGCATCACATAGGAGCTATCATCAGATGTATGTGTGTGCATGTGCATGTGTGAGCATAGGTGTTTTCTGTCTTCCATGCACTTAAAATAGCTGGGTCTGTCTTAGGTAAGCTCCTGCTTGTTCCTTTGCTGGTTCTTTTGGGACTGACCTCTGATGGCACTGTATGGTTTTTTTGAACAGAGAAGCACCTATGAAGTCTCCTAGTCTTGCATAAAACCTACTGTTCAAATAATTACAGGTGCACAAGTACCTAGTTTTAAGTTCTCTGAGTTGTTTGAACTTGTGAGGCTTCGCATGTCTAGCTTATTGTGCACAAGTGT
Source organism: Thinocorus orbignyianus (assembly GCA_013400375.1). NCBI lineage: Eukaryota > Metazoa > Chordata > Aves > Ciconiiformes > Thinocoridae > Thinocorus > Thinocorus orbignyianus. The sequence continues at coordinate 469,966 of VXBW01007044.1, forward strand.
GTGAGTTTTATTAAACTGGGGGTCAAATTTAATTTTTGCAAATATATTATCTGCAGAAGCTGCTCAAGAGCCCCTCCAGAGTGGTTACAGCACAGCTTGGGGGGGTCTGGAAAAATCACAGTTGAAAATTGGGACACATCACTTTTTTCCTCTCTAGATAAGTTATTTAATCTCTGTCCCTCTGTTTCTTCTGTAAAACAAGGATAACTTATCTCACAGTACTTCTACTGCTTAGTAGTTGTCAACCCTGCATGCAGGATCTTTTTGATAGGAAGTACATTAAGATTAAAGTACATAGTGTTTTGTTCTGAAGAGTTTGAGGATGAAATTTATAGGCAACCGTAAGCTGTGTGTTTGTTTATGATAAAATTGGGAGATGAAGTATAAAGGAACAGACACTGGTACTGGCTGTGTAACTTGCAGCTTTACATTACAGACAGGCTCTTGTTTGTGGTGATAAAGGCAAGAAATCCACAGTATTCTACTAGCTCCAAATAGCTACATGGGGTAGAGCTTTTCACTCCGTAAAAATGAGCTTTTTCTCATTCTCAAATCAATCTCTCAGCTGTTTCTGTTAAAAGGGCCTTCTTTCCACCTGTTCAGTAATTGAATTTTTGCTCCTGTAAGAGTAAAAAGCATCTTTGGCCGCTGAACATCGTTTGGCTGTTGCTCTTTTCTCCTTCCCTACCTTTTTCTATATTCTCAATATTTAGTTTGAAATTATTGCCTTGTGCTCCCTCTTTCCCCTCCTCCAATCCTTTGGTTTAATTGACTGGCAAATGCAGACTGTGGCACGGCAAGGCAGTAGGTTGCTCTCGATGAGGGTATTTTCCCTGCTGACTGTTCCTTGCCTTTCCCTAGTTCTGGGAAACTTTTGGGAATCCCTCCCCTCTCCCCAGCATGTCCTGCTGTGGTGCTGAGACCTGTCAGAGCACATTCCTTCCCCTGCTGCCCTTGGGATTCCAGCATTTCGACTTCAGAGCTCTGCCAAGTGCCATAGAAACCCTGCTGTACACTTACAAGAGTTTATTTTTCTTTTTTCTCCCTACCCCCAATTTTTCTGGATATTGTATAAATGTTGAGAGGTGGGGGTGTGGATGTTGAAGAAGTTTGGAGGGGGAAGTTGGCTTGGTGGCCTCGGGCTATGATTTTATAACCGATAGGTTGGAGATGGCTCTTCACTTCTCTCTAATGGATCCACTCTCCTAAAGATTTTTGGTGACAAGGTTCAAAATTGAGTTTTAGTCTTCCATGAGGGGAAAGGTACAAAACTGAAAGATGGTTTCTCCTGTAGGCTGCACACTTGGATATTTCTGGATGTATATCTGTGGGTTGTTTCTTATTCCCGCCCCCTTCCACAAACACAGCTCATCATCTTCTTGTGCTGTAGTTTGTTTCCTTGTGTTACTGAGCCAGAAAATCTCAAAGACCTTTCATACCTGCTTAGGGTACTTGTTAATAAAACTGAGCTGCTGGGGACAGATGTCCTGGAAAGGTTTTCAAGGATATATCAAAATTCTAAAAAATCAAAAAAAGCAAACAAACCCCAAAATAAATAAAACTCTCTAAACCCACCAAATTGTGTAAGGCATATAATTAAGATTGTGAGCAGTTTGCTTACCTGGAATCCAAACTAGTGCACCATTTATCCCATGATGTGGGTTAAATGTGCACAGGAGAGATTGTGCTAGTGCAAACCTCAGATCTTGGGAAACCAGTGAATTCTAGTTCAGGCAGCCATGTGAAAGGCTTCTTCAAAAAGAGCAGAGGGTCATGTTACTGGGGTCATAGCTGGAATAACCAGGAGAATTCTGCATGGAGGTACTACAAAAATCACTGCCAGGACTGGTTAGAGTCCCTCTGAATTCCTTGTATTAAAAAATAATAATTTTTTAAAGAATTGCGTATGTGTGGTATTAACATGTTTGTATTAAACCAGTGTGAATCTGGGCTGGAGCGCTATCTCTAGCCCTGCTGGATGACTAAATAATACCTAAAAGGGAGACTCTTGCAATGGCAGAGGAGAAGCAGGGAAAATATTCCTTTTGGACTTTATTCCTATTATTTTGCTGGTATCTTTTTAACAAATCCTGACAAAGCACAGCTGAGTGCCTAGGTGTAGAGAAGCAGGCAGTGGTGGCTGGTGTGCAGGTCAGAGTGTGTGGGATGTGTGTGCTGTGTATTTTTCGTGGTCATTTTGTTTGTCCTCTGAGTGTTGTAGAGTTCTCAGTCTCTCTCTGCTTTCCATGTACATCAGAGATGGGGAAATTGCAGGGAGAGTTCCACAAAGCTGCCTTTCTTGTAATTTCTGCTTAAATCTCACGTGACAGTTGGACAGAAACTGTTTTCACTGCCTCAAGTGAGGGGGAGGTGAAATGGGTGGTGGATTTTTAAAGAAAACTATGTAAACTTATTTTTCTGTATGCAGGCGACTTGTGTTTGAGGTGGTGTGGGCAAGGAGGCACCTCGTTACGCAACCTGTATCGGATCTGTAGTGGAGACAACTTGATTTCCTCCCGAGTACAGATTTATCTCCCTTGTCAAATGAGTTTGGATGCCCCTGTTGAGTTACAAGCTTCTTCTGACCAAGGGGATTGATTCTGCCTTTTCCTTCCCAACCAGCTGCTGCTGGGGGAGCTGGCTGCAGTGGGAAGGAACACAGGGTATATTTTGCCTTTTTATTTCTTACTTTTTTCATTATTTTGTCTTCCTTTCTCTCCTTTTTTTTCTGTTTTCTTCCCCGTTTCCTCCTAAGCAGGACAGAGGGGTTTCTAAATCACATTAATTGCTTGTGACACCACCTGGGGCTTCCTCCAGCGCCTGCCACTCATGGCCCCTTCAGCTCGGCCAGACTGACCTGGACTTGCCTTGCGGCCTGAGCCGTTTGCTCTCATGACAATTTAAAAACCCACAATTTAACTGACTGGGATTTCTCAGCTTAGCTGTGGGAGCTGCAGTTCTGCACCGAGACAGCTCCTTGGCCAGGTAGAGCTCTGCCATTGTGGTGGGTTGTGTCAGTCTTGGTCACGCCATGGAGCGTGGCTTGGCCTGGGTCTGTGGGCTGGGGGAAATGGCGGGGCCGCGCTTCCTCTGTCTGCTGCTGCCTTCCCTTGCCCTCCCCACAGGATTGTGCTTGGGGAGTGGCTTCAGAGATGGGGTAGGTGTGCTGGGGTACAAGTGAACATGCCATAACTGAAACCAAAGTGCTAGTGTCTTGGTTTGAGGTAAAACAGAACCAGTTTTCTGTTCAGTAATTTGACTTTTCAGTTAAGTTCTCTCTTCCTCTCACTTCCTCTGCTTTTGTCTGAAGGGAGATGCCCTTCCTTCTCTGAAGGTGAGAAAGGTAAAAGAGAGTATCTGTTGTTTGTTTTGGTGGCTAGAAGAGCTATGGTAAATATTGAAAAAATGGAGAACTAGCTGTGCTTGCCCCCCCATCCCCTCCTTCCTCCTGAGGCTGGTGGTTGCAGGAGAAGGGCTGGCTCGTGTCTGGTTCCTGGTGGGCACTGCACCTGCTGTTGGGGAGTAGGATGGAAATGGAGTCCAACTAAAACATCCAGGCAGCAGACTTGGAGCAGAAGTGGAGCTCATCCTGGTGTGCGTGAGCTCTGAGGAACCTCGTGGCCAGCTCCTGCTGTGTGCTTGGCCGGAGCCGTGCCAGGTCTGGGGAGGTAAAGGAAGGGTTGGTGACCTGGTCATCCTCCAGCCACTGTCCCTGGGCTGTAGGCAGCAGGTCTGTCCTGTCACCTAGTGCTGGGCTGAAGCTAGTCAGCTTTCTGGCTGAATGTCTAGATTTCCTGATGTGACCACTAAGAAGTTTGAGAGGGCAAGTAGGGGACATGGCTGTGCTGCTGGACTCAGGGCTGGCCCTCCTGTACAGGCTCTTCCCATGCCTGTAAAGGAAGTAAAACTCGGGTGTGAGGTTGTGTTTTAAAATCACCTAGCTTTGGGTGAAGGCTCCAGCAGGCTGGGCTCAGGGGCTGCTGCTGGCTGTGGGGAACGGGTGGGAGAATGAACACCATTGTTGGTCAGGGGATAATGTCTGCACAGTGTGAAAGTCAGCTGGAGACTCCACACAGCAGAATTGCGCATGCACGCTGAGCATGGAGCCCTGGGGACAGCCAGTGCATCTGTCTGCATGCCTGCCCATCTTCTGGTGTGGTCCTTCTCTGGGGTGGAGGTCAGGGTTGCTTTAGCAGGTTCAGGTCTGTTCAGTTAGGTCGACAAGTCCGACTGCGTACACAGAATCTAATATGATATTTAATGGGAAGGATGGATGATCAATTTTTGTTTGGTTTATTTTAAGCTGCTTTCACGCGTGCATAGAGAAAACAGCTTACAAATGGAGAAGGAACAAAGGTCATCTTGCACAAACACCAAAAAACCATGGCAAAAATACACTGAAACTACACCGATTTTCTTTTACCGCTATAGCTTTATTGGACTAGAGAGAAAATGGGAACCCGGGGGAGGTATATTGGAGAGATGACCTTGTGGAATCCAAGGGAAAAATAATTTATCCAAAAGCTTACAGTTACTTATTAAAAATTGTCGCCTTCCTACCCCTCTCTTCATATCATGCTGCTGTTGGGATTTTTGCATCAGTCTTGTAGATTTATTAGGTTTCTTTTCCTGGCTTATTTGCTGGCTGTAGGTGTGTGGCCGATGTGTATTCTCTCTGTCCCGTTCTCCCATGTCTTTTAAAATGTCCTTTGACAGGAAGGAGCATCAAGCAGTAGAGACACAGGTACTTGTGAGTGAACAACGGAATGGGGTTTGTACCTTGTTGCGTGTTTTGAAAAATGGTGCTTGAGCTCTCAAACCTGAATCTGGCAATTCCCTGAAACTGGACTCAGCTTTCTCTGGGAACTATGAAACCAGCAAATTTTCAAAACCTTTTGCTAATGGCTTACTGAGTGAAGATCAATAGCGATGCTGAGAGGAGCCAGGCCTGGAGAAAGAACATATAATGCAAGCTGCCTGATTAATTTGCTCTAGAGAATAAAAGCCTTCAGAGATGAGAACAGGGTGTAAAATAAGCTGTTATAGACTTCCTATCCACAGAGTAGAAAATGTTAGCTTCTTCAGTCTGGTAAAGGGTTTTGGGCATTAGTTTTGTAACGACACAGTATATTTAATGTAAGTGTGACTAGTGAGACAAGGCCACTCCTTGTTCCTTTGCCACCCAAAGCCACCTTTACTTCTAATCTGTGTGTCAGGCAAGCAGTGGAAAGGAGATGTTGGCTTCAAAACTGGAATATGTATCTGCTGCTAATCCTTAGATTAGATTTGTAGTTTCCATTATCAGTGCATGAGTTCAGATAGTTCTGGTAGTAAAAATAGGAAGCTGTTTTCTTCCCTTTTCTGAAGTTTCAGTCTGTACTTAGAAGTACTATTTCTTCAGGAGAACTAAAGAGTCATCTCTGAGTCATGTTTAACCATCTTTGTTCTTCCATCCCAGATGTGGTTGCCCATGTCATGGGTCAACAACTGGGTCCTGTGTTTGAAGATGGATGGTGAACAAAGAAGCCATTAGAAGTGTGTGAGTGCTTCTCAGATGCTGCTAATGCAGAGGACTGCAATCTTCCCAAGCCAAGTGACTTGCGTGCTTGTGGCATTATTGCATTGATGTTGGATTTTCTTTTTGATGGCTTAGGTTAGAGAGAAGTCAGTATTGCAAAAGAAAAGAACTTCACAGAAGCTGTCTTTTTGCACAGTCTTCTCTTGCTGTGATGCTGTTGCTCAGACCATTGCTGATAAAGAAGGGAAATCAGGAATTTTCCTAGGCAGATTTTGGCCAAGGGGCTGATGTTAATGTCTTCCCTCTGCTTAGAAAGATTTCTTAATCACAGGTGTCCAGAACTCCTGATTTACATCCTGGTGGTACTTTTCCAGCAGCAAAAGTGTGTGGTGGTGGTTGAATAGATCCTGGAGTGATTACCTGGGCTTCCTCATGGACTGTATTTGCACTGAGAAGAAAAATGTTATCCTAAAATCTTGTTTTGATGTTTGTTCTCAAGCTACTTAACATGCATGGTTTATTTTTGGAGGAAACAATGTCAGCCAGATTTGTTCTAATTGTTGGCAACAGTATGTTAGCCCCTCAAATGCTGACAGGGAGACAATGTTTGGTGATTGCAGCCATGCAAAGCTAAAAATGACTTTAATTAAACAATCATGAAGTATACTTTGCAATGTAGGAGTTGAACAGTGGGGGTTTTGGTTTCGAGTTTTATTTATGTTGTCTTTTTGCTCTGCTGATTGCAGGTGTTGCGTGACAAGTTGGATCTCAATTGTGTTCTGCCTTTAATTATTATTCCTGAATAGATTTAAAAAAAATACAAAAGCTATCATCTTTGGTGACAAGTTTCTCTCCTCATTCCTCCTCCCCCTTAACTAGCATTGTAGTTACTCTATACTTTAATTGCATTTATTTGTGGGGTTTGTTTGTTTTATAATTTGCCACAGTAGGGTTTTTGGTGGTGTTTCTTTGGCTGCATTTTGATAGATGTTTTCTTTTTTTCTTGGAATGTTTGAAGACCTTAGCACACTTCATAGTGCTGCGACTCAGATGAGTGACAAATGCTGATTTTTCTTGCATTGTGTGTGAAAGCAGAGCAGACTGGGTCAGAGCTCGTGGCGTGCAGCAGGAATGGGTCCCTCTCCTTCCTTTAAGCTGCCCTCCTTCTATTGGGTTTGGAGTGGTGACCTACAGGTACAGGGCCTCCAGCTCCAGGGGCTTCAGTGAGTCCTGAGAGCGCACTTAATTTTTTTTCCTTTTTTTGCCTTTTTTTTTTTTTTTTTATTGTGAGAAGAAGGCAAAACCCATCGTTTAGACTTGTTGCTTGCTCATGGTGAAAATATTAGGGCTGAAGATGTGGTTGATGCCCACTGTTTTTGTGTCTTGCTGGTACCTTGGTGAGGTGCATGGGTCACTTCTGAAAGCCACCAGTAGCAGTTTCCTCAATAAACCTGAGAGGACCAGTGGCTGTCCAAGTCATTAGGATGCTTTGAGGATGCAAACAGTAGGAGTGGTAACTGTGCTGCAAAGCAGCCAGCCCCCTGAAATCAGCCTCTCTTCAGGCTGTGCTTGTAATGGCCTCAGGCTCTAGCTCTTTTCAAGATAGAAATCAGCCTCTTCTCTCTTTTGCTACAACTGCAGAGATGTTCCTGGTGTGTCAGACATGCTGCAAAGAGAAAAGGTTTCTGGCTGCTGCCAGCCTGCCCATGGCTCTGAGTGCCACCAGCTATTTGCTCTTTTTATCCAGGATTGAACAGCGCAGCGCATTACTTGCCCCAAAATTGTTTGTTTTCCTGTATTTTCCTTGCTGGCAAAGGATGACAAAGGTGGTTGAACCCTTTGAACTGGAGAAGGGGGAATAGAGAGGAGGAATGATGGATGGAGCTGCTGGAAGGCTGTTTCTGGCTATTTGGACAAGTCGCCTGTAATTCACTGCACCATCACCCAGCTTTGACTTCCCTGTAGTGGTTTGTGGTCGTGGCTTTTCAGCTGCTGTGCGATGTTGTGTGCAGGATGGCTGATTTTCTCAGTTCTTTGTACAGTGAGATGACTTCTCAGGTATATAACAGCCTATATATCCTCTATATAAATTAAGCAACAGCCACTCGGAAAAATCGGTGAGCATGGAACAGATGGATTTTCTGGCAAAGAAGGGGGGGTTAAAACTGCTGTGGGATGCCTAGCTTCAGCAAAATGGGCCTTTTGATAGAGAAAACTAGAGTAGCTTGTCCTTTCTGTGCTGCAGAGGCAGGAGCAGTGCAGCTTTGGTTGCCCTTACTTAGTGTTTAAAGCGATGTTAACACTTCTGGCTGAAAATTCAGTTTAAAGTAGCCTTGAAAGGGTAAATCTGAGCAGAGGGCTGGGCTCGGTGGTGGTGGAAGCATTGGGTGATACACATGAGACTCTGTCTCATGAAACTTAAAGGAGCATAAAGTAGTATTTCTGGGAACCAACCAAGTGGAAGGTAATCATGATATTACTGATCATCATGTCTGGCTAGTCTTGCATGTCTGTAATGGATTTACATGGTCATCCTTTTGAGATTTATTTTCTGTGTCTCAGTACTGCCTTTTTTTTTTTCTTTTTATTTTAAACCTAGTGTGTGTGCCGATGAGCATCTTAACTGTTGTTTCCCTGGCTCACAGACTGTCAGAACCATTCCGCTGAGTGGTGGGATGGTGCAGAGAAGATCCATTGTGTTTCACACTGTCTCTGTCTTGGGGATGTTCTGAAACCCTTGAGAACGTGCCTTGGCCTTTGGAGAAGGAAGAGTGTTTGCTCTCCGAGGACACACAAATAGTTGCTGTACAGCCGGTGGAAATACCAACTGACTAATTTGGAAGTGTGCTGAGGCACCATGTGGCTTATTGTCAAGTTTCATTATAATTTCACAAAATCTTAATAAGGAAGTTTGGAAAAGGGAAAACAAACCGCACTCAGGAATGATAAACGTTCTCCAAAGTAATATTATTAAATTTATTTTTAATTTAATTTTTCTTTAAATCTGTGTATGCTTGTAGAAGTTGATGCTTCTGACTCTGGGGAGGCTCTTGTTGACAGCCCTGTGGTCCTGTTGATGGCAATTGTAGTAAACGAATTTTAGTAAATACAAAATTACGATTCTGTTGCATTTCCCCATCCCTATTGAAATACAACTGTGATTTGGCCTGAAATGCACCTTTTAACTTTTTCTATGGACTAACGAGGCTTATGGGGCTATTTTTTTCCCTTTTTTTTTTCTTGAGAAATGAATTATATATTTTATATGATGCCAGAGTAAACGGTGCATTCCAGAGCAGAATGAAGAACACAGCGGCTTGACTCTGATTCCAGTGTTGCATCTTGCCTACCTTAAATCTCTGGCCATTTTAAAACCACTTAGACTTAATTATCTAGGCTTTAAAGCTCCCCTTCTCCGGCTCCAGCCTGCAGTAGCCAGCCACAGAAAAGAGGACTTGGATATAAATAAATGGTTTTGCATTGCATTCTCTGGTTTGAAGACATTTTTCTTTTTTTTTTTTTTTTTCCCCCTTCGTTTATAGCCTTTCAAGTGGAATTGCCTATTGAAATGTGTTGAATCAAGTGGCAGGGCTCCACGAGGCTTCAGAGGCTGTGCAGTGACAGTGCAGAGGAAATTAGGTGTTTCAAAGAACTGAACAAATTAGAAGGCAGAGAGCGCTTCTTATGACATATTAAAATAGCATAGTTTTAAAGGGTCTTTGAACTTATTTTTTCAGTGACTGGGTCAGAAGCATGCTGTTTAGCTTGACAAAACTACTCTTTCCTCTTTTGTTTGTTGCTGGACCAAAAGGAAGCAAGAAAGGAGATTTTGGATAAAGCAACCTGGCCCAAAAACTTAAATCAGTTCAATTTGTTGTTGGGGTTTCATAAATATTCTTTAGCACTCTTAACATTGGTCATGTATTTATTAATTCTTGCTTTTCTGTGCTCGTTATTAAATCCTTTTACCGGCCACAACTCAAAACACTTTTGGTCTGATGTGTGTTGTTGGCCACTGGAGTTTCTTCCAGATGGTAGATGTATTTGCATAACACCATAGCATCTTCTTCACCTTTAGCAGTTTACAGTTCAGTTCACTGTTGCTATAAACTGGTTTTATTCATGAATGATGACACAGTTACCCTGTTCTACCTCTGTCTACCAGTAACTATTTTTAATTTAAAAGATGTAGAGTGAGTGCTCTGTGAGGAAGAGGAGTTAGTTCCCTGTTTTGCTTGTGCATGAAAATGTGCTAGGGGAAGAAAGAGGACAACCCAGGAGAGGGTTTGTTTGTAGTTGGAACTGGCTGCACGATGCTGTGGTCCAGCTGATGGTGCACATCTCCAGGGAAAGAGGCAGCTATGGCATGAACCCTGGCAGTGGGCAAGACTAGTGTCCCCTGCCTTGCCCTGTGGTGCTGCTGGCATTGGGGACCTGGTGAGCAGGTGGTGTACCAAAACAGAGTTGCAGAGAATGTAGTTTAAGGAGAGCTAAAGGAGGTAAGCAGATCAGAAGGGTATCAGTGGGAGTGATTTCCTGTCATTCTACATAGGAAATAAGGGTATATTCCTTAGTTTGTACGACCCTGGTCCCTGCAAGTGAGCAGGTGTAGCTGTTGGTATCTATGAGCTGGAGGTGATTTGAGGTTCACCACTGTCTGTGTGGATTGCATAATAAAAAGCAACACAGACACAAAAACCCCAAACCCCACAATCCACCAGTGCCTAATGAATATGGGCAGCTTGACTATTTTAGCCCATGTTTAAAATATCTGGTAGCATTGTTTGTAAATACATGATTCCGCAGTAAAAAGAGAAGAGCATTGGAGGGAGAGTAACAGTGCCAATGGCAGGGGAAGTGCTTACAGACAATATTGTTGTGTACCTGTTTTAACCCCTCTTATCCCTCCTCCCATCTTTCCACTAAAATGCCAGGCAGCCTCCTGTGAGACCATCTTAGATCAAACAGCTTTTATTTTCCTTCTTTACTGTGAGAAACTGCTCCAATTTTAGTAATGCAGTGGGCAGAAACAAACTAAGGAACTACTTGGTTGGAGGAAACGCAGCATATCCCAATTAGCCAGAAGAGGCAAGAAGAAAAACATTGAGAGCAAACCCGTGCAGGCAGCCAGGAAAGCCGGCACTGTTTATTTTTGGCAGGAGCTGCTGAATCGAAGCTGCTTGTAGTTAATGCTGCGGTGGCAAGGCGCAGCCAGGGTCAGTTTACAGCTCGTATTCAGGGACCGGCAACTGCTTTTCCTCTTCCTCCCTCCTCGTTTCTCTCCCTTTTCCTCCTTTTGCATAGACCTTCAGACAAGTTCTCAGTTCTTTCCTGGCCCTGGGTGCTCTGTGAGGAAGATGGTGGGATGGTGAAATCATTTTCAGCAAACCCGGCAGCTTAGTGGCTGTTGAGCATCGAAGAGGGGGCTGAGTATGCCCGTTGCACTCATGCTGGCACAGAGAGAGCTGCTTGTGTTTCATTTGTATTTGTGTTCTATTGCATTGCAGCAGCAACCTTTACAGGGAGGGCCAGTACAGTGAAGTGGACCAGTATGGTTTTGGGAGGCGGGGCAGGAGTTGCTGAAGTGGTTTCTAGCGGCAACTTTATGGTGTTGGATGGACACTGGGATCCAGAGCCTGGTACGTGGGTCCAGGTATGCAATCAGCGTGTGTACAGGGTATTAAATAGGTCACATCTGGTAATGCTGGAGTCTGATCACAGCAACGTGTAGAAATGAAAGGTTTTGATACAAATGTAGTACCCGTTGAAAGATAAATAGAGGAATTCCTTGAAAAGCAATTGCAAGATATGCTGGAAAATAGCAGGGTGTTTGCAGGTGGGTGAAAAAAGAGCCCTTTCCTTTCCCTCGCATGTGTCCTCCACCACCTGTGTCTCCTGCCCCTCTGCCCTCCATAGGGCTGGGTGGCTGGTGCTTTCCATGGCGGAGGATTAACCAGGAAAGACGAAAGAGCTTTCATCACATGCCAGGGCTGGCAAGAGGGATCTGGGAAGCTCAGACTTCCTTCCTCGCATCAGAAAGTGAGGATTGGATGCCTTTTCCACACTGATTATGATTTTTTTTTTTTTTTTCCTCCACTTCTACAGCTGGCCTCAGTGCACTGTTTTTGTACTGTGGTATTAAGTTCTTTTCCACCCAAGTTTGCAGTCGTCTGTCCTTTATTTAAGCTGTGCCAGTGCAAAAAGAAGGGTATCCTTTGGGGTCTAGGGGAATGTTACTGTGGGAAAGGCTCTCAGTAACTTTTACTGTAGTTGATAGAGTTGGCCACATCTTGGGCACCCTTTTCAGAAGTGCAGCCAGAAGGGCGTGCAGGTATAAATCCCAGAGTAAGGAGTGGAGCTGTTGCACCTCATCACATTGGGAGACCAGCTGTTTCCATGTGCAGCCGTCTGAGGATGGCTTTGTTCTCAGTGGCAAAGTTCCACTGTCCAGGCTGCTGAGTGTGGGGTTGAGGGGGCCTCTGGCCCCAATAGCATGAAGGGGTGCAATGGGGCCAACTGAGGACATGGATCCAGCCAGGAGAGGGCTTGTCACCACAGTGTCCTACTGTTAAGCCAGAAGGACTGGACCTCCAGGACAGGGTCTCTAAAATTGCCATAGGATGTGGCAAAAACGTTGCCTTTTTTTAAACTTTTTTTTTTTTGACATCTTCTCTGGAATCTTAAAAGAAGATAAAAGTTAAACTAAAAAGAACCAACCCAACAACGAAAAACAAGTAATCCCCCTCCCAAACCCAACAAACAAAAAACCCCAGCCACTCAGAAACAACAAAAAAACCCCACCCAAAATAATTTTAAAACTAAATTTTGTTGTTGTTTCTCTCCCTGTAGTTGCCCTAAGGGTTGTTTTGTTTCAAGGAGGACAAAAAAACCAAAGCATAATTTGTCTGCATTTGTAGACAAATGCAGAGACTTAATCCTCTCAAAGCAGAATATGGACTAGAAATTTTAATATAATTTTGCAAGGTAAATAGACTCCCTTAGTTTTCCAGTGTAACCACTTTAAATACTTGTCTTCCCCGTTTTGCAGTTCCTGGATTCAAGCAGCAAAGAAAATTCCCTCACCAGCTTCCACTGAAATGTGATCAGAGATCTATTATGTAGCCCACAGTCTGCTGTTTTTATTAATACCTTTTGCTACAGTGTTACAGTTCATTAACACCAAGTTGGGAAGTTTTAAATCCAGACAACAAATACTTGCTAATTAGAGTTAATGGATAGCTTGTTGCAGCTGTAATCTTCTATTTTGCTTTAATGGCTTTAAAAAAAACCAACCAACCAACAAACCGCACATCTTAAGAAGTCGCTTTTTGTGTGGCAGAACTGTTGGAAAATTGGTCATCTCCTGGCAGGGAATGTCAGTGTTATTTTTCTTTCCCCTCCCTACAAATCGATGATTATGACTAGTTTTTTCCTTATGGTTCCCTTTTTTGGCAACTGCGAAAGAGTTTAGATACGAAATACAGCATTTACATTTCTGTGTGAAAGTGCAGAATTGAGATGCATTGGCTGTAGCTCTGGAGAGCCCTGCTGCATTTTTCATATTCCCATTTAGTGAGAAGCAAAGATTAGCTGCAGCTCAGTCATCCTACAACATTTCTGGAAGTAACTGAAAATCCATCTAATTGCTAAGCCAAAAACTAATAAAAAGCACATATGTGCAACTCTCATAAAGGAAAGTGGCTAAAGATTGGAAGGCTATTGTAATCTTATCTCAGTGGGGGAAAAATTAAGGATTTATTTGGCTCAAGTTATTCTCTTTGTCTGCTTAGTTGTGTCTGATGAGAATCAATAATGGCCATCTTCGTTCAAAACTGATGTTTGATTAAATTCTCTCCTCTTTCGCTTAGGGCACTGACTTGTGCTTCTGGGCTGGGCTCTCTGTGGGTGAACTCCGTTAGCCTGGCTGGCTGACAAGCCCTGGTATGAGGCACTGCAACTGAAATTTGAGAGCCGTTCTTGGGTTTGAGTGACCTGAGTGAGGCAGGGGTTTGCTGGAGTGGGGCTGTGTGATCACCCCACGTGGCAATGCCAGAAGCACTCCTCGTGTGCTGCTGGCTCATACCACTGGAGCTGAGCTGCTGCTGCTTCCGTGGGTCACTCTCAACCCACCTTTTGTTAGAGCTGCCGAAAGGTTTAATTTTTTTCCATAAGGGCACTGAGTTTTCATAGAATCACAGAATGGTTTTGGGTTGGAAGGGACCTCAAAGATCATCTTGTTCCAATCCCCTTGCCCTGGGCAGGGACACCTCCCGCTAGAGCAGGTTGCTCAAAGCCCCATCCAACCTGGCCTTGTACACCTCCAGGGATGGGGCATAGCGTTCATATTGTATTAGTGTTGGGATAATGTGCCTTTTTTGTAAGATGAGGAGTTCTGACCTTTTGAGTGATACCCTTTAAATAGTGGAGGCTCTTGTATTTTGTGATCAACCTGAATTACCTACAGTCACATGGGTGTTGATAGTTACACCTGTTTAGTACATACACTGGTGACTTAAACTGCTTTGGTTGTAAACTAAGGGGAGGAAGGGTAGAAAGTAAATAAATACATTGGGATGTTTCCTTCAGTACATATATCTGAGCCAGAGGTGAATTTCAACAGCAGCAGCTCAATTGACTGGATTCACTTCATTCAAATGTGTTGACATTGTCCTCTGTAAGTGGTGGTTCTAAACACTACCTTGAGAATTTAATTATTGAAACAGTTGCTCTTTATGACTGGAAAAAAAATATCTTGCGTTATTTCCTTTTTAAAGGAAAGATGTTGAAGCTCTGGTGTCTGTTTCTGGAAAAACCAGTATGCTGAGCAGTAACCAGCAGCTACACATGTTCCTTCCAAAGCGTCTGCTAGAAGGGCTGAACGGGGAAAAGTGTCTCCGAGGCACTTGTGCGAGGGAATCTGATGCTCCAAACAGGGCCCACAAATCCGTGTATTTGTGAACAGAGTTTGAAGTTTAGTAGGCAAGTGCAGCTGTTGAGAAAGGAGATGTACTACTGTTAGTGCAGTCGTGCAGAGACTTCTCAACATGTTTACAGTTAAGGAAACGGGAAGTCCTGTGGGATGGTGGGGGAAGTACTTGGAAACATGTTGTGGCTCTCTGCTGGATCAAGGCTAACACTGTATTCTTTTTTTTTTCTTTTTTTAACTAATATTTTGCTAGCCAAAAACCTAAAAATTGCACAAAAACTGTACAGCGGTGCCTCTAGTTGATTTCTTATTCACAAAGTCGTGGCGCAATTCCTAGATTTCTGGTAAACTGTGGAAATGACTCTCGTTTCACTGCTGCTAATATCAACCTTGCTAATGAGACAAAACAAGGATTTGCTTTACGTGGAGCTTGGCTGGACCACCATGGTGTTCCACACCTCCTGACCCCAGACTCCTTATTGTGTGTCCCACTTTCCCATTCTCCCCACGTGGGTGCTATACTGGGTCTTGTGTTTCTGCTGAGTCAGGAGTTGCCCCATCCTCCCACCCACAGTGCAGCCCTCACCAGGTGCCAGCTTTGAGGGTGGCTTGTCTTTTCTTAAAAAAAAAAAAAAAAAAAAGTCAATTTACCATATATTGCATTTTATTCTATGAAGAGGAATAAACCGTGCTACAGTAGGATATGCTTGTAAATGAGCCTGTGTATTCTTTTCATTCCCTTTAGCGGGATTCACCTTCTCTCTGGAGCAGATGGGAGATCGCCTAGCGAGGTTCGGGGAGGGTTTGTGCTGGCCACTGCTCAAGCACTTCTGGGCCTTTTGAAAGTGGAGTTAAGACTTTCAGAAATGGTGTTGTTTGTTGGCAGAAAACACAAATGACGTACTGCGTTTTGTGTGAGCACCTTACCTCATTTCTTTAGCAAATATTCCAGTTTTAGAGCAGTGAACCCTAATGGAGGCGAGCTTTCTCTGGTTTCTTGGTTTTCAGGTTACATGCAGTAACTGTAGAGACAGAGATGTCTGACAACTGCTCTTAACACTAACTTTATCATCAGGCATTAAATACAGAACAGTGCGTTGCACTGAAATATTGCTTTGTCTGGGCAGTGCTCGGAGTCGAAAGTAGATTGAAAGTGAGCTATTAGAGCTAAAATAAGTAGGAGCAGTTATTTTTCATTTGCAGCAGGTAAAATAGAGCTTCAACAACTCTTACTTAGTTTCTTGGGATTTTTTTTTTTGTGTGTGGTGGTTTTCTCTTGGTGCCGGTGGCACGTGTTCTGGAGGAGCAATTGGGCGCATTAATAATCGAGGAACTTCCCTGGCTTTGCTTTCAGCTGAGCTGTTTGTGAAAGGCGTGGCTGCTACACACTGATACTACAGCATCCATGGGAAAACGGAGGGTGTTTGAACTAAGGCAGAAAAGTGCAGTTACTCAAACTCCTCGAGCAGCTCCTGGCAGCTGTGACCCAGTCCAGGGCCTTCTGTGCTCGTTTTGCTGCTGGAGATGGGACAGCTTCTCCCCCTGGGAGTCTGCAGCCCCCCTGGGAAAGCTGCCTTTCCTGCACCACTAGAGGTGGCTCAGCCTTTTGAATATGTTTGGGGTTTTTTACCAGTTGCATTATTTTTTTTCAGCAAAATATTATGATGAAGGCTTAGTGGGTGAAGATCACCATGTATGCGACTCCTTCAGACTTACTTTTGGGAGCGTGTCTGGGATGGAAGGCAGTGGAATGTGTCTCACAGTGAGGATTATTTCCCTCCTGCCTGCCTCTGAGCAGGTTGGGTTTGATGGCTGAGGAAATGACAGTCTGACTTGTCTGTAAGGTCAGTGGGACCTGAGTGCTTTCTGTTAAATCTCTGTTTCTCATATTTTCTGAAGTTCTTGAATTTGGTCCAATGCTCATTTCCTAGTTTGTCAGGAAATTGTTTTGCTGCTTTATTGAATGAACTGCAAAATAATCCCGAGGAAGGGAAAATGTCTTAGGGAGAGTCTCAGCAATGCTTTAGCTGCTGGTGCCTGGTAAAAACTGCGTAGATCAAAGGTATCTGTCTGGTTTTGTGGGTTTTGTTGTTTTTTTTTTGTTTTTTTTTTTTTTTTTTTTTTTTTTTTTTTTTTTTTTTTTTTCCTTATTGCTTTCAGCAATGATATTAAATTGGTTCTAAGGCAACTGGAAAATGTGAGGTTGAAGTCAATCAATAGATGCACAGCTATATCTCTCCGTCTGTACCAGCAGGACCCTGGTAGATGAAGGAGCCACTTAGGTCCATCTAATTCCAAGTGTAGCAGAGGAAAAACTGTGGTGAAGTTATTCTTCAACAGAGGTTTGGTGGAAGGTTTATGGGCTGGGGTTTGGTGATCTTTTTAAGCTCCCAGGCAGTGGTTTGGTGTTGGGTTATGGCTGGTTTGGTGTTGGCCTTGTGGAGGGTGCTTTCTTTTGGATACGAGTCTGGCCTTCCACCTCTAGGGCCAAGGAATGAGAAACAGCTTATAAGGAATTTCACATTATATGTCTGTGTAAATGACTCGTAATTCACATTATTATGGAAACAAGATTTCTCAGTTTTCTTCCCTTTTCATGGGTCATACTTGGTATTTACTTTATTATGTGTTCTCTGATAGTGTCCCACCCTCTTGCTGCATAACTTGTTTTCCTGGAGGCTGGACCTGCCTCTAGTTGAAAATATTGCCAAGCAAAAACTAAATAGCTGGCTCGGATTAACTGCTAGAAAATGTTTCTGCTAAGTCTGTGTAGGAGGAGAGAAAGGGAGAGGCTGTATCCTGGCTGCAAAATAATGCAGAAATCATAAGGTAAGTGACTTCCAGTAAAGTAGTAAACTTTTTCACTAAGTTGATATTAAGAAATGTGAACAAGTGACAAAATAATAGCATACTTTCAGTATTGTCCTCCTTCTCTGCATTGGCCAGGCTTCTGCTGTGCCTGCCAAAGCCCAAGCTTCATATAATAGGTGCTTTCTTAAAATAAAGCTGTATTGAAAACCAGTGAGAGGCTTTAGTGATACTAAACCCCCACACAGATATGAAACGTTCAAAGGGGGTTTTGTTTGTTGTTTTTTTTTTTCCCTGTTGTGGTAAAACTGTTAATGTGACTGGGGAAATTAAGGAAGGGATTGGAACTTGAACATTTTTTTTAGAAACACCCAGATTTTTGATGTTTTATTGCCCAGGTGAAAGTGATGCTTCTGAAATGCTGCAGAGAAGCCAGGTCCATGTCTGTCCCCGCCTGGGCTGTGTATGACTCCAGAGCAACACACCAGGCCAGCACCAGCAGCCTTTTAAGTGACACTCTGTCTGAGGACATCTTGCTCTGAAGTCCCTCCAAAGGGCAAAGTAGCCTTCAAAGAGACGTCCCCTGTGAGATACCAATGTCTGACCCACAAGCAGCTGCGTAAAAACCCGGTGTAATTTACCCAATTCCTGCTGCAGGGAGGTTTTTGGGTTTGATGTACGACCTGTTGGACGCCTCGGGGAGGGTGTGAAATTCCCTCTTGACAGCAGTTTTGGAGTGTGAGGGAATGAAGTTTGCATCAAGGCTGGTGGCCTGCACAGTGAAGCACAAGCATGTTACTTCCCTGGAGTTGCTGGAAACGTCCCTGAAATAGAAGCTCTAGGTGATTAGATAATACGCTATAAGAATTTTTACCAGAAATGTAGCTCATCCTGGGGTCATTAGCACTTAGCGCCCCCCTCCTCTCTGTGGTCCTGCTTTCCCCTCTTGACTTGCAGCTTATAGCAGCCCTGGGTGGAAGGTGGTAGAATGTGACAACGTTGAGAGTTGGCACAGCTGGACACTCTCACCCTCCACAGGTGATACATGGAAGGACCACCTCTGTGGCAGTCAGGTGCCCCTGGTTTTATCCTGCTGTCCCCTAGGGTGATGTAGTCTCTGGGCAAATACAGTGAGGTGGGGCTCTGCAAGAGAGCCCTGCTGCAGGGAAGGGAAGGGAAGAGTCCCTGCTCCATGTCTGTGCCAGGCAGTCCTGCTTCTGTTAAATATTCCTGTTTCTGAAGCCCTACAGCAACCGAAAAGGATGTGCGGTAGCTATCCTCTAGTGGTATTTCTCTAGGTAAGAGTCCTCACGAGGCTTATCTCTATCCCCTCTAAGCGGGAACGTGTCAGACCTTAATTCCATTCGCTCTTTGTCATTGAACCGCAGCATCTCATTTTATCCTGTTTTAGAGAGACTTAAGGAAGATATAGCCATCTGAGTGCTGCAGGAGCACTGGGGCTGGACACGAGTTGTGCTCCAGGAGGATCTGCTGAAGTCTCTAAGGTGGATTTCTGGCATTTTTTCAGTCAAATGGGTACCTGCTCTGCCTGCTTGCAGGCTTCTCTCTGAGCCAAGTGGCAGTGCTCATACTCCGTGAAGCTGTGTTGCTTCCAGGATCCTTACTGTACTCTTAGGAGCTGTGTGTCTGGTGGGATGTGGATGTCCCAGGTGTCTTGGGATGCTGCAGCATTCTCCGTCATCAGGTGCTGGTGAAGGAGCAGCAGAAGTCTGGTAAGATACGACCTGAGCTGTTACACCAAGTGTCTCAGATAAGCAGGTCTGTGGGCTGTGATCAAAGGAAACGTTTTATTTTCACATCTTTTTTTAAACTTTAAAATGAGCTGAGTTGGGTTTCACAGAGAGCTCTAGGTCTTGGAGCTGACTTGACCATCTCTTTAATTGTGCAGGGTTTTGTATTCCTCGTGCTGCAAGGGGAAGGAAACCATGGCCATGAGGGTTAATTGTTTGATAGGGTTAATGGCTTGAACTATCAGCTCAGTTGACCTGGTGGTCTGAGCAGCTGCCAGTCACAGTGTAAATGAACTTCTCACCTGCAAAGAGTCATCACCTGCAAAGAGTCATCACATTTAATTCTCACAGAAAATAAATGTATCCTACTTATTCTGTCCAGATTATGTGCGGTTAGCTGATGAAGGAGTTGTACTGTTTCAACATTACTCCCTTTCATCAGCCTGGGCGTTACAAATTTTAATTCAGTGTCCAAGGAATGTTGGAGGAATTTCGAAATCTTTTGTTACTGATACAAAGCCTAGAAAAATGTGAGTGAGAAGGCATGCTTGGTTGTCCTCCAACAACAAGACACATTAGGTCCCGCTGTTGCTGCTTGTAATCTGTAAACATCTATAGAAGGCAAGTTGAACTGTAATAAGGAGAAGTTAGGAGGTTTTTGCACGTGCTCAAGAAATAAAAGAATATGACTTCCTTCTCGTTTTTCTATTTGCTGACTTGGATGTTGAGCTCTTTCATTGTATCTGATGAAATTACATATATTTATTCTGAGGAGTATATCAGATATTTTTCTTCGCTTGAAGTCTGCAGTACTGTGAGAAACTGGATGTGAGAACTGACAGGCACATATCCCACTCTCCTTTCTTTTCTTGTTGGGGAGAACGGTATGCTAACTAGCCAAATACAAAAATACTCTTCTCAGACTGAGGAGGTAGATCAGTGCAGATAAAAACAATAATAATAATAAAAAAAAAAGACCTCTACTATTATAATTGCAGTGGAAGATCTGACACAGTCTGAATTGCAGCTTGCTTAGGAAAGGCCATTGCAGAGGGAGAGGCTTTAAAGGTCAAGTCCATTTCCAGGTAGAGATTTACCTTCTGGGTTTCCTTTGCCCCATGGAACAGTTCATAATAACGTGTATCCTTTGTCTGACTTGCCCTCACTGGCCATGTGCTGTACAGAATGCTGCTGGATTGTAATTCTCTCGGTAATAAAATACTTGGTCATAGAAATCTTCACAGAAGCACTGGTGCAAAGCTGCTGTGGAGCTGGCAGATGTGGGTTAGGATGACTGACTTTTTTTTTTTTTTTTTCAGTGTTGTCAGAAAGCTGAAAAAGAAAAGAACCACTAATATCTCTTGAGGCAATGGCCAAAACCCAAGGGAGGGAGACTAGAGGCATACACAAATGTCATAGTTAAACGCTTAATAGGATTTGGGGGAATTTTTTTTTTTTTCCAGATTGATTCTGTTAATTTTCCTGGGGTCTCTGTAGAGCTGTGTCGTTCTTCAGTGAAGCTAAAACCAATTAGGGCAGAAGTTCTGACTTAGACTTTGAATTTTCAAGTTTAAACTAAGTTACAGATAGCTTTCAAGGTCAATATGTGGTTGCATGCTATGAAATTTAATTGATATTTTTCTTCCCTAAAGCATTGACATATTAGCAGGCAGCTCAGCACTTGCATAGAATTCCCCTGGACATCATTAGATTTAACCTGGGATGCTTTATCTCTGAAGGGCTTGTATTCAAATTCTAAACGCTTTCTTTTTCCAGAAATAAGTGATAAATTCTACTTAATGTTTCCAAAGTGAAGTACGCACAATGAGAAATAGAGGAGGAAAAACGATTTAAGTGTGGGAGTGCACACACATAATACGAAGCAGAAATGTTTTAGAAGGAAAATGATTGGGGAACTGAAATTAAAGCTTTTAAGAGGAAAACAAAGCAGAGAATTTAAATGCATAAATGTGGCCAAGTTAGAAGTAATTTTATGTTAAAATATTTTAATGTAAAATAGCAGCATTGTCATTATTGGGTTTCATAGATGACAAAATGCTTAGAGATCAGTCCCAAGAGTATTAACAAGTGTATAGAGAACAAGTGCCGTTTGTCCTCAAGAGAGCACATTTGGGGGAATCATTTAAATCATGTAAAGGTAACAAGCAAAAAGTGTTTGCTTTGGACTCTTTTGGAGATTTGGACTCTTCAATTTTGACACTGAGCATCTAAGCAAGACATTCTGTATTATTAATCACCTTATACTGAAGTCCAAGTTTTTCATAGCTAATGAGATTTTTCCAGAGTGGACAGTACCTGAACAGTGCATTTAGTATAATAACATATAATAACAGAAAAAAAATGATGTGCGAGCCAAATGTTATATGATTCCTATGCTGGATTCTGTCCTATTTATTCTTGGCAGGAGATCACGTACCATAAGGGAGCGGTGATGCTTCCAGAAATCTGTGGCACGTGATGTGTTTTTCTTCACCGAGGCACAAGGCGATGTGCCACGAAATGTCAGCTCCCTCTCTGTTCCATGAGTGAGTTTGTTCCTCCAAGGGAGTCGGCAGTGTTTGTAATTAGGCAGGTGTAATTGCTAGGAGGAGCATCCTCTGCCCCTTTCCAAATGCAGAGCAAGGTTTTGTGTGTGCAATATGTAACATAATTTGTATTTACGTTAGAGTGAGCAAAACCCTGACCTGCAAGAAGCCAGGGAGCAGAGGGGGTTTATTTTCTTACATAGTCAAGTGAAAGGAACAATATCTCTTCTATGTCGATAGCCAGGATTAAATTATTCTTGGACTCATTATTAAATGAAGCATATGATTAAATATTGAAATGAAGACTACTGTTTTTCATATCTGCATTGGAATGAGGAAAAGAGGAGGGAAAAAACCCAACCCAAATCCATGTGTCTGAGTCAGTTCCTGTCTCCAGGCTGCGGGGAGAAGGGAGCTGTTTCCGTACAGCCAGTGGGGCCTGGGTTTGGAGCCTGGGTTGGAGGGGATGCTCACACGTGGTCTGGGGGGGAAAGGTGCATTAGTTACTTCACACAGCAGTTCTACCGGTGGAAGGTCCTTTTGTAGGTGCACCACAAAGACCAGTGATATTTGGCACTATGCTCTGGGAGCTGTTGCTATTCTCAAAGGGATCCTGTCCCTGCCAGTGCCAAAAGAATGATCTCCTAGAAGACCCAATTTCCTACTGCTGGCTTGCATATGTGGGTGCCTCTTAAAGCAGGTGCTGGCTCAAAACTCAGACGTAGGCAGATAAATCCAGTACTAGTTTGCTACTGCTGTGGTAGGTTGGCAAGATCCTGGATAAGTTTCTAAAGCCATGTGAAAGTCTTTCCAGAAGTTTCAGCCCATCCTCTTGTTTATGTCATGGTTACATGTGTGTGCACCTAAACCAACCAAACGAAAAAAAAACAGCAGGTCTTGCAGCGTATTTCTGCTTTTGGGTGGGAGTGAACATACTGCTTTGCCTGTAGTTTATGGTGAGGCAGCTCACTGTGGAAGTGTGCCTGAGAGATGTGGTATTCCTCAAGAATTAAGAATAGCAGAAGGGATAGGGATTGGGAGGGCAAGCCAAGTTGTTGGGCACTGTTCTGGGTCTGTGTGGATTTACTGTATGTAACCCAGTCTGCTGGGGGCACTTGGGAACCCGGGCTGACACACACAAGCAGAATTTGTTATGGACACATAAAGTGATGTTTTGGCAATTTTGTGTGCTACCAAGCCTTACTTGTTTCTGAGAGAGTAGTTGTACAGGAACGTGCAGTGAGGAGTGCTTTGGATGGCAGCTGGGTTATGTTTCCAGCACTTCCTAATGGCAGTGGTCTGTCTTGCCCGGTTTACTTCAGTTTCTGCATTCACTCCTGTGATAAGGTGGTTAAAGCAGAATCACTCTTTTTCTGTAAATGAAACTAGAAATATTTAATCGGTTTCCCTGATGTGCCTACAGTTCTTGAGGAGTTTCCCTTGAGCAATTACTGACCTTTTTCACATGACTGAAAAATAAGCGTTTGAAATGACAGAGGAAATCTGTGGACCACAAATTGTCTGATTTGAAATTCCCACTGTGTTATGTTATGCGTGACAGCTTGCAAGGTAAGCAGGGTGAAGAGATGAACTTCCATGTTGATGGAACATACCATTTGAGCAACCTGCTCTAGTGAGAGGTGTCCCTGCCCATGGCAGGGGGGTTGGAACTTGATGATCTTTAAGGTCCCTTCCAACTCTGACCATTCTATGATTCTATGATTATCAACCTCTGTTTCCAAAGGTGCATCACTCCTGATTCTCAGCAGCTGGAGTTAGAGGGAAGACTGGGGGGGAAAGAGGGTTTTTTTCATAAGGTTAGAAAATCAAGCTCTTGTGGCTCCAACCATGGTAAACCATGTGGAAGTTTGTTTCTTAGTAATAAGATCCCAAGTGTTTCTGATTCTGCCAGATCTCAGAGGTGTGGGTTTTGGCTGCTATAACCCTGTGGTGCCCTTGGGGCTCAGAGCTTTTGACTGCCCTCAGCCTGTCATTGTCCTCTCCCTCGCCTCAGTCTGTTCCACCTTTCTGCAGTCTCCATCCTTGTGCTCTTCCCTGAAATAGGGAGAAGGAGCTTCCCAGATCATCTCAAGGATGGTATCAATAATGAATGAAGCTGTATTAATTGCAAAAAACCACAGGAGTTAGTAGCTCAGCAATACATGTGTTTTCTAAGGCTTCTTTTTGCATCTCTGGTGGATTAAAGTGTGCCGCTGCTCTTGCACAGTTTGTGGCTTGTTTGGTAAACTCTCTAGTACAGCTATTAAAAGTATTTAGTTTATTGCTGCATCGATGGTGCTATTAATAGTCTAACTTGATAGGAATGAGTGGAAGTTGATGCAGAAGTACACATAGGCCTTACCCAGGCTCCATTTTGTTATTTTTATTAGTGACAGATGTATTCTGTTGGCGTGCTGTCCCACACAGCTGAATTGCATCAAACTCCTCATGCTCTTGGAACTATACTTAAAAAAAAATAAAAAGTTCGGACTATAGAGCTGAATTTTAGATTGTCTATTGGGTTGTTTGTGTAATTACTTAAACGTTTATCTCCAACTAGCTGAGCAGTGTTTATAAATCAGATTTCAATGAAGTTTGCAGTGTCAATAAACCTCGCAAATGACTTGGCAGTCAGCTTTTGAACTGTCAAGGGGCAAAGTACAAAGGCAACTGTTCTTGCGTCACAAGCATTACCAAAATGTCCTATTAGACAGGTGTGGAGAGTTACAGTTTTCTGTGTGTTCTGTGCCTCAGACATCTGAGTTTTTGTTGTTGAGGACCATCCACTGCTGTGTTGATTCACATCCTTAAATAAGGAAATGCTCCATGGGCTGATAGCATCGATTCCAAACTAGCAACTAATGGAGCAGATCAAATACACCAGGGATACTCTTGTCTTCCAGAAGTTAAAGTTCTCATTATAGAAATGTGGAAGTGGGAGACTATTAATTTTGTTCTCTTGACGGTTGTTATTAAATCCTACTTATTTCGTGTGGTCTTAATTCTTTTCAATTTTGACACTTCAGTGTGCAGGAAAGCTGTGCAAAAAAAAAAAAAGCAGCCCAGTCACTCTAGAAGTTACTGACAAATCTGAAAGTGTTTTAAGGGAGGAGATGTGGGGGTTTTCTGCTGCATCTGATGCTGAAATGTCCGTAATGGACTTGCCTTGAACAGCGCTGAAAGACACTTTTTTGCAGCTTGCTGCAGGCTGGGGCAGGGATCAATGCTGCTGATACTAGCTCTTCCCCATCTGAGGTTTTCATAGCTGGGTGTAGAGGCAGAATGTTTTAGCTTAAGTGCTCGCACCTTTTCTAGGTGGAAAATAATGTGAAAAGGAGACCTTTAATCCAGGTTTGCAGTGGGGATTTCCTAAGCGTGTGTGAGACTGGGTTAGGAAACCATAAAGGGGAAGGTCTGCAAGATAAGATCCTTTTGCTCTTAGTAATGCTTAGAGGAGGCTTCCCAAGATGCTTGCAGTGAAGAGCATTATAGATTTTATTTTAAAGCTATGTCACGTTTAACTTCATTGCTCAAATGAAAATATCCCAGTGCTAGATCAAACTAAACTCAATTTATTTTTTTTCTTTCTGTTTCTGCATTGCTGGTTTGATCCGTAGATATAGATGATCAGTAGAAATTCCCCATCGTTTAAAAGGATTAGATCTGGCTGGTGGGATTTTGGCTGTAGAATTAGCTGGTGGGAATGGTTTTACAGTAATAATGCACAGGTCAAATGCGTGGATGGGTTACATGTTTCTGCATTGAGCAGACAGCAAGGTGCAGCAGTCCTTCAGCACGTTTTCCTAGTCTTGCTTGCTCAAAGTGTGCTTTTATACCTTTTTTTTGTGCTTTGTGTTTTTGTTAAACTTTCCTTCTCATGTGACACTTGTATTTCAATTACACATATTGCCTTGTACCCCCTTACTTACCTTTCTCACTCTGAGAAATTCCTTTCTTTCCAGGCATAATTCTCAATCTGCTTTGCTGGTCCTCCCTCTAGTATGGAACCTGTTCAGCAGGTGGTGGTGATTAATGACCGCACCAAGCCTGCTTGTCTGAACTCTTATTTTTTTCTGGCACGTGCACAAACTGAAAGGCTGAGGGGTCTGACAGGCCTCACAACGACAGCTTTTCCCTTTGCTACGCTGCCTGCCACCGCTTTCCTACTTGCAAAACTCTCCTGTCTTTCTTGGAACCCTAATGTGGTGGTTATGTACCGTGGTGTGCTGTGGTAATGGGAGAGTTTGAGCTGCTGGGGGTGAGGGTGGCTCTGGTTAGCCAGGAAAGCAGAGGTGCTCAGTGCCAGGAGAAGGATCCTCACTGCTTATTTGTTCTTGCCAAAGTCTGTTTTCTATGTGACATTGCAGTTTTCCCCTTTGCTAGGTAGTCAGTGGAAGGAGAGGTTCAAAATGTTGTGCTATTCCATTCTGCTGTCAAAACTGGCTGAGTCTGATCCCTTAGTCTTCACCAGTAGGTTTAGGAACTCGGTGGGTCTTGACTAGTGTACCTGAGTAATCCTAACCTTGTTAAGCCTGGAACTTAAACTGTTTTGCTGGAAATAGAAGTGAACCTTCTGGGTTTGATTTATTTCCTACAAGTTTACCTTTTTATTCTCACCTAATGTGCCTGATGATTTCTTTTGATGCCATCAGTAGACCTAACGGAACAGTTCCATTGTATTAATCGAAGCTATTTTTGACACTAGTATTAAGCCAGGATTTTTATGGAGAATGTCAATCAAGCTGACTTTGGACAACCTTTGTCCTCCTGTGGCTGACTGACTCTAATCTTAGCTCTGAAGAGACCTGTGACCACTTCAGTGGGTGATCTGTGACTCTGTCCTGCGGTGGCATTATCTGGATCTTTGTGTTGGCTGCCCATGACAGTTATTAACGCGTGCACAGCATCCTTAATTCTGAAGGGCTGCAGGGATGCATTTTTCTCTAGTGCGGTCCTGGATGACAGAGAAAAACTGTTGGGAACTGTCTGAGGGAAGCAAGAGAAAACAAGTAGAATGAGTTTTCTGAATTGAGCATAGGTTATGTTTCTGTGGAAGGGATTGGAGACCTTCTACAAGGGTGAGAACACCCGTCTGGCTGTCCCTGCAGTTAGCATGTGACCTCTTTGGGAAAAAAAATCAAATTGGGAACCCATCCGAATTTCCACCTTTCGGGAAGTGTCTTGTAAAACTGGCTCCTGATACTGTTTCTGGGGTTGGCTTGTTGCTAGTCTTGGGGAAGGGGTAGTTGGTTTGGTTTTTAAATGCTAGTCATCTGGTACAGGGCTCCTAGCCTTCTCTGGTGTGGGTGAAAAAAGACCTGTCCTCAAAAGTGAAAAAAATTTTCTGTCTATACTTTGCTTGCTGTTTGTGTGAGCCAGAAAGCCCTTCACTATCAGAAATCCAACAAACCATCTAAAGAGTGAGGTTTCTGGTGATTTGAGGGTCTGTCTCTTGATCTATGTGTTGAGCCATATCTGGAAGTGCAGCTTTTTCTGTGTAATGGTAGATTGATGCACACTGGCTTTGTTGTAGATGCTGCTGTATTTAGGGATTGGGAAAGGCACATGTCCTCCATATGTAATATTACATATCACTTCTGAAATAAGATGTTAATTTGTGTTAATGTGTACAGTTTCATGCTTTATTTTAGGGGAAAAATCTTTCTAGCAAAATAGTGCTATACACTTCAAGAATTATCCTGAAAGGACTAGGTCAGCGGTGACTTTCATATCCAAAAATATGAATAACTATTTGTCTTACTTGACTGCAACATTATT
Source organism: Thinocorus orbignyianus (assembly GCA_013400375.1). Classification (NCBI taxonomy): domain Eukaryota; kingdom Metazoa; phylum Chordata; class Aves; order Ciconiiformes; family Thinocoridae; genus Thinocorus; species Thinocorus orbignyianus. The sequence continues at coordinate 497,293 of VXBW01007044.1, forward strand.
TTTCATTTTTAAAAATTGAGTGTTTTGGCTAAGACATGGAGCTTGGACGCTCTGAATGCAGTTAATATTATCAGTTAGATTTTACAGATATGAAACTGAGGCAGAAAGTAAACAATTTGCCTGAGATCAAATAAGAAATATGTGACAGTTACCGGTGTCTTCTTATTCTTTGCTTGCCGTGTCTACTTAGAACTTCTCAAAACTTTTTTTATTTTTTCCCCACAAGCCTTTCTTACAACACCTACCACTCTGACTTTGATTTAAGCCTTTAGCCTTTGATTTAAGGGTGTGGGAGCTACTGTAACATGGTACCGTTGAGCCCTTAGAGTGTCTTGGAATGTAATGATCATCATTTGGACAGAAGTAGCAAAAGGATTGCAAATACTCTAATTCCTTTTCTCATGCTGTCTGCTGTCTTGCTAATAAATTCACAAAGCTTATATGATTAAAAACTTGAGAACCTGGCAAGCTCTAATTAAAACTGGTAGAAGACTTGAAGCTTTCTTTGAAGGACCATAAAAATCTGAAGGTGGCTTTGAAAGCTGGTTGCTGGCAGCAGAGACTGAGCCCACGGCGCTGCGGTGGGGTTTGTTGCAGGGCAGGATGTGGTTCGGTGCTGATGGTACCTGCCCACTGCCTCAGCAGCTCCAGCCACTGCACTCAGATTTCTCAATACAGTAGAAGTCTTCCTGAGTCATATGCATCTTAGTTTGACCCTGTATTTTTGGACTTTACTGCAGTGTGTCACTGTGGTGTTGGCAGAGTAACTGAACAAAAGCAGTGTTAGTAAAAATAGCGTACTTTTTGCTAGCATCCAGTCCATGGAAGTGGTACGCTTGCATGGTGTGAGTCCTCGTGAAGCTCAACAAGGCTAAGTGCAAGGTCCTGCACGTGGGTTGGAGCAATCCCAGGCATAAACACTGGATGGGCAGAGAATGGATGGAGAGCATCCTTGAGGGGAGTGTTGGCAGATGAGAAGCTCAACATGAGCCCACAATGTGAGCTGGCAGCCCAGAAAGCCAGCCGCGTCCTGGGCTGCATCCATGGCAGTGTGGCCAGCAAGGCTGTGGGGGGGTTTCTGCCCTGCTGGTACTCTTTGGTGAGACCTCCCTGCAGGACTACCTCCAGGTCTGGGAACCTGAAGGTAAGGAGGACATGGACCTGTTGGAGAAAGTCCAGAGGAGACCACGAAGATGCTCTGAGGGCTGCTGAACCTCTGCTGTGAGGACAGGCTGAGGGAGTTGGGATTGTTCAGTCTGGAGAAGGCTCTGGGGGGAGACCTTAGAGCCCGTTCCAGTACCTAAAGGGGGTCTTCGGGAAAGATGAGGAGGGACTCTTTATCAAGGAGTGGAGGGATAGGAGAAAGGGTGGCGGTTTCAAACTGAAAGGAGAGATTCAGATTAGATAATAGGAAGAAATTCTCTACTGTGAGGGTGGTGAGACGGAGGAATAGGTTGCCCAGAAATTGTGGATGCCCCATCCCTGGAGGTGTCAAAGCCAGGTGGGATGGGGCTTTGAGCAGCCTGCTCTAGTGGGAGGTGTCCCTGCTTGTGGCAGGGAGGTTGGAATGGGGTGATCTTTAAGGTCCCTCTCAACTCAAACCGTTCTATGATTCTGTGAGTCTGTTTTTGGTGTTCCAGGTTTAAAAACAGTTTATCCTTTGCCTCGGGATCCGGGGATGGTACTTCAGTCTTCCCTGTGCAGGAGTTGCATTTCTCCTGTTTGTTCTAAGCACCAGCTGGTGATTCAGGGCTGTCTGTGCTGCAGTGTGGGCTCTGTGTTACTCGGGGGGGAAGAATCTACATATTAAGTTTTAATTAAATGGGACCAACGTTTAATTAGGAGCAATGGGTAGCTGAAATCTTTGCTGTGGCTGGACAGTCAGATCTCTGTCCAGATGCTGGATGATGCTGTAGCTGTGAGAGAGGTGATGGTGGAGGCTGGAGGCCATAGTAGTGTTCAGTGTTGGCCATCACCACTTGATGAGTAAAACCCATCGCTCCTCCTTGTGTCCTCAAAGGAGACTGGGGTAAACTGCTGTCAGACTGTCCCCAGCCCTCCAAATTTCACTGCACGGCCTTAACAACAGTGCTGCTCTCTCTTAATTAGGTCTGCCCTTGATTTACTAAAAGTGATAAACAGAATTTCAGCTTCGAGTTGGTGCACGGCCTCCTGGCTGGGAAGGGCTGTTTTGAGGAAATCCCCCGATAAACTCGGGCTTCTTGGCCACTAACCTGAGCTGACTAATGCTGTATGAATTCTCTCGTACAGCAGCAGCCTGGGGAAAGGCTCTTGTTTCAGGACAGAGCCTTCAGTTTGGTTGGCGGCACAAAGCGTGGTGGCCATGGCACATGTGTGGCTTGGGGTATGGCAGGGTGACTGTCCATTAGGATGTAACATGCAGCGCTTAAAGGAACGCCAGAGTCCAGCTGTGAGTGCTGGTGCTTGGTCCTGTCCTGAATCTCAGGGAACCAGAAGGCAAGTACCCTGATCTGCTGGAAGCTTGATTTTATTAAAGAGTAATCAGCAGCGGATATGTGAGCATAATTTACTGGGTATCAGAAGGTCTCTTTAAACATTGCAGTGAATTAAAAAAGAAAAACTGCTATGCATGATTTTATTGTTTCTTTATGAAATATAGCTGCTGAATTTGTTTTTTCCTCTATTATATGCGCTGTCCCCCAGCTATTCATCATTACAGCTCTCTGGAGTCACAATTGCTCCCCAGTTTCCTGTATTAAAAAACCCATCAGAAGAGTCCGGTTGGAATTTTCCAAGCACGCGTGGCATCTCAGCACCACAGCTCTCATTAATTTTTGTGACATTAAGGGTTGGGATCCCACAGGGAGTCCTTTGGAAATATTTAGTTTCTGTGAAGAAAAAAGTGGTGAGGGAATTTTTGTGTCCAAACTCTTTTCTTTTTCTTCTTTATTTCTTTAAGTGAATAGAAGCAAGTGCATCTGTTCTGTTAGACTGTTTGTGGGAGGTCCCCTCCAGCAGTAAATGGGAGCTGGTGTTGTGGTTGGGAGCCCGTAGCTGGCACACTGAATGCTCGAATTAAAGCAGCATCTCTGCAGGTACATATTTAAAACTAAAATATTACAGCAAGTTAAAACAACTTTGGCAGCATGTGCAAATTACTTGGCAAAAGTGTTAATTTCCTTGTTAAACGTCGTAGCAGAAAGGGCCTTTGATCCCAGCAGCCTGTTGGGAGTCCTTCCTAATTGTTATCAAACTATCCTGTAGCTTTAAACAGATAAGACCTAATTAGCTAAAGTGGTGTTGCGTTTTTCAAAATAAAGAGTGCCCTCTCAATGTTAGGCACCTGTGTTTCTGCTCTTTCAGCTAGAATTACATATTTGGCGCTCTGCCCAATGCATGACTGCAGGCGAGGGCTGGTATCCTGTGGCAGTCGGTGGCTTGTGTTTCCCCTGTGGCCAGGCACAACCTACAAATAACCCCCTTCAGATAGGAGATACAATTTTAAACATTTTTAATGACAGGAATATGAAGTCCTGGTGTAAAAGGCTCTTTTTTAGTATCCTTTGCGCTTGTGAAAAGGAAGAGGGGGAAAATTGCATTGATGGAATAAGGTCTGACTTCCTTGCCTCAATATAAAGAGTCTTCTCCGCATCAAAAGATCACTTTTGTGATTAATCTGAAATCTCCTTTACTACTTTTAACCTCAGGCTATTAGTGAGGCCACCACAGAGGAGGAGGAAGGAGACAGAGATGTTGGAAATGCAATATTCTTCTGTCTCCTTCACCCATCTGCTTCCAGTGGGAAAACTGAAGCATTAGGGATTTGGCTCAACACCTGTTAGGTTACTCCAGGAAATACAAAGACTTTACCAGATGTTTAAGAAGAAACATATGGCAGGCAGGGAAGGAGAAACTGTGCCAATTTGTCTGTTTAATCAATCAAACTTGTAACAATCAATGCTCTTGTCCATACCCTTAATAAATAATTACTCCCCTGAAACACCGTTCAGTGCGATGTAGGACTTCACTAATTGCTCACTGCAGTGGGCAGAATGAAGGATGAAGTTGGTTCTTCTTCCTTCTTCCCTTGTTGATGGTACAGACCTTTTGAGTTTTTCTTGCTCCATGTTCACCCCTGACCTCCCCCTTTAAAAAAAATTAAATTAGTTCCGAGAATAGACTGAAACAGGATTCATAACCACCTGCACAGTTTTCAAAGGTCACTTGAGCTTTAGTTAAAATGGGTATTAGTGAAAGTAAAAGTTTTTGGTCTAGTTTTGCAAGGTGTTTTGTGAAAGCGGATGTAGATTCCTTAAAGCTCTGAAGCTTAGCTTACTTTTTGGTTATTTTTTATTTTAATATATAAAAAATACCAGCTTTGTTTTCACCACAGGCTACCACCTGTGGTGCCACTTGTGGTTTATCTAGAAAAATATTGCTGCTCTAAGTCCAGAGGAGCTCCTCTAGTGGTGCGATTTGGGTGTAAGAGATGATGGTTTTAAGTGGTTTCCTGCAGAAACACTTTACATGCTCCCATCACAGATGCTTTTAGTCCCAACACCTTCAGGGGTCAAACCCCGAGTGGTTCATCTGCCCACTGGTACTCTCTCTGTTTCCTTCAGACTTTGGCCATCGGCCAGAAGGAATAAGAAGTTGAGGATGCTTTCTTAGTTACACAAGCGTGGAGCATGTTAGGATAAGCAACGTGTCATTAGAGGCAGGGCACAGTTCAGTTCCTGACGTTATCTCACAGTAGTCCGCCTTCTGTCCCATCGTAATGATTAATCACAGCCTTGTGCCCTGTGTTACCAGGCAGCCTGCATTTGCTTAGCAGTCAGTAACTGCTATACATACTTTGCTGGCTTAATCCCTAGTGACTGTTTTCTAATGCTAACAGCCCTGAACAATGGGATATCATGACAGCTTGTGATTGATTTTTTTTTTTTTTCCTTCCCCCCCCACCCCGCCCTTTGCGAAGAATTGAGAATTTCCCTGTTTGAGATGCTTACTTAACTGATTTTTAGTACGAGTGGTTAAATGTTGCACTGGTTGCTGCCATTATCAAATAACCCTTCTCTAATTCAGCATTTGGCAAAGGTGAATTTAAGGGTATTTCCTTTCTGTAAGTTGACTCTGCTTGTGAATTTGTTGGTAACTAAGTACTAGATTGAGCAGGGGATAGCATTGGGAACTCAGATTTGCTTCGACTTCCCTCTACATCTCATCTCGCTTCAGCCACTGGAGAGGATGAGGGATGCTGAAGGACCTCGTTGCTTTAAAAAAAATTTCTATTAAAATCCTTGGATAAGAGCTCAGTAGTCTTTTCTTCATTGAAATGCAGGTGGAACTCATTTTATTCTGCTTAGGAAACAAACCCTGTTGTCAGTGAATATACAGTTTGTAAAAGGGGAGCCAGGATTTGTTTTGGTGTCTACCATAGGAGTTGGATAGGAGAGATCTTCTCCATAGAATGTGGGAACAAAATTATCATAAAAGGCAACCAAGCCAGTATTTTTCTTAATTCACGCCTTTTTGCTGATGTCATGAAAAATGTTTCAGGAAAAAGCTTGTTTATATCCGGATCAGGATATACTTTAGCTGTCAAACTCTCTGTGAACATAGTGATTATTGTTAGGTAAAGCACATGTTGATCCGGGTCTAAATATGTTTTTCCTCTGTTGTCTGACACAGCGTTAATTAAAGTATCGCTCTGCTGTAGGGGCTGGTGGTGGTAAGTGCCTCTCATCTTCGGTGAACCTCTGCTGGGGTTGGATGCTGCTGCCAGGAAAGGGGTGCGGAGCCTGGCTCCCCTTCAGCTGAACTGCCTTAATGCTTCAGGCCTTTGACCGAGATAGAATTATTAATGGAGAAAATAGTTTAAAAAAACAGCTTTTGGGGAAAGCTGAAGGCTTTGGTGGAGTGCTCCAGTTTGAATGATGTAGGACTGTTTCTTCCCTACCCTCTGTGCTCCTGTGGCTTGATTTTTTTTTTTTTTTCTGGGAATGAAAGATGCCAGGAGTCAGAAGGAGAAAGGACTTATGTGGTCTCTCCTTTTTCCTCAACTTCATATTATCTCCTTAATTCTGTTTAGATGAACTGATTCTTGTTTTCTGGTATTTCCAAACACCTCTTTTCACACTGCTGGAGGAATTGTGTCCACTGAATTCCATTCTGAAAAAATGACATTTTGTTTTGCATGGAGAAAATTATTTCTCTGTAGAAATTTAATTGCTTGTTTTTTTTATTCCCAACTTTCTGGGTGTCTAAAGTAGGCTTTACTGCTTTAATCCAGATCACTGGGATTTGGTTATATATCAGATTAAAATCTCTTTGCATTCATAATCCTTCTTTATAAACTGTTGTTGACTTTTCTGTTTATTTTTTTATTATTTATTTTTATTTTATGCTCTATATCAATGGGTACGTGTGTTCCAAGGTTTGAATTTTTGAAAAGTGAATTGAGACAAATCTGTGCTGATATGACCTTACAGCCTTCTGTGATGTTTGGAGGAGGATTGTGCTAAAATACCTCTTCCCTGTCTAAGCTCTCACATTTTCTCAGATGTATAAGGGTGAAAAGTTTGTCTCTGCTCTAAAGTCTTTTGTTTGTCCACCGAACTTCGAGACTTGTGGTCTGAGATCATAACTACTTACTTCTGTATATGCTTGTTGAAGAAAAAGGAAGTCTACAGAGTTTGAGAAGATGCTGAGGATGGGAGCGAAGGGAGGCTGGGTGCTGGAGTAGCTTATGCATCCCTTCCTGGGCCAGGGGGTCCCCGGTGGTTCTGAGCAGCAGGGAAGCAAAGTTGGGGCTGTGGCTTATCTGGTATAGATGGGACCCAAGGGTCTTCCATCTCAGTGCTTCCAAGGAGAGAAAGACATTTTTCAAGATTTAAAAGGTTGTAATGGAGAAAAAAGGAATTATGTAATTAAAACTATTTTGGAGACAGCTGGATTTAGAATAAGTGTATTAAGTACAGCAAAGAACATCACTTCCATGGTTGAAAGAGGAAGAGCAGAGAAGATGATGTCTTGGAATGTGGTGAATTTGTGATCTGATGCCTTGCTACCCTTTGCTATGACAGAGAAAAGTCCATGGGATGATTTATGAAATGTTTAGTTTTATCTTTGTATAGTTGGCCAATTGCAGTGCAATAAGTATCTTTGGTGTATTGCTGTTTAAAATTGTGGTATAATCTGGAGTAGAACAGAAGTGTAACAGAAAAAGGATAAAAATAACACCAAATGCTATTAAATGCCCCTTTAGGGTGCCTTAATCCTTCTTCCCTCCCTTCTCATTAGGGTGTGTCAAAAATTATATCTTAATATTAAAGCATTTCTGGGGGCTGGGGGTGGCTACTGATTTAAAAAATCTTCCTGCTGCGATAGGAAAGTGTTGTCTTCTGCTGGCCTTTCCCTTTTGCTCTGGTGCAAATAGTGTAGTTCTTGTCAGTCCTTTAGAAGAGATGACTTAATATATTTAGTTTAAGAAAGCAAATAATGCGTTTAGTGTCTCCCATGTGTAAAAATCTCTCATGCCAGCGGATCTGTTAGGAATGAGGAGGAGCATCACTAGTATTTGTCATAAAGCATGTGGCTTGAAGCCATTCTTCTTGCTGTGGTAGCTCTCTGTGGTTGTGTAGGTGATATGTAATCCTGGATTTGAGGAACTGAGGATCCATGGTTTCCCTAGCAACTGGTCTGGAAAAGGTGGTGGAAAATAAACCTCAAACCCCTTATAGGTCTTTTGTCTGCCTGGAGCTGTGGGTCAGGGCAGAGGAGGAGCTGGGGAGGTCAGCTGTTTTCCAGCTTGTGTGGTGCCAGATCCGCTAGTGTGCAGCCTGGCAGAGGTGACAGGAGAGAAGTCACCCTGCTTTCACACTGGCTGGTGGCCTCCAAATCAGGGTCTGGAGCGTAAGCAGACTCTTCTACCAAAGGCAACCATCTCCATGCTGAGAAGTTCACTTGACATCCAAGGTGAGCTTCTACAACGTGTGTTTCTCTTAATCAAATGGTACTTCAGCGCAGGACAGTCTCTCTTGTGTATCTGGGCTCATGAAGATGCATTTTGATTAGTGTGTCTAACAATCTGCATTTAGTTACTCTTAAAGGAAAAAAAGCTCTTCTAACCCCAAGTGTCAGTGATCCTTGTGGCTGATTCTGTGTCTTGAAGTAGGAGTAGCAATATGGACCACATCTGTCAACAGCTGTGCTTGGCAGTATCTTCTGTCTTTGGTGCTTTAGTAATAGGAAAAGAGAGAAAAAAACCCCCATATTTTAATCTTGCCTAGAATGCACCCAATTAAAAAAAAAAAAAGACATCCAGATTGTAATAGCAAAATATGCTTTAATTGCAGTTTGACCCTTTTATCCTGGTTTTGCTGTCCTAAGTGTAATTGCTGATGCTTTGATACTTCCACCAGTATGGCTTACAGAAGTTGTAATGTGAATATAGGAAGGATGCATACAAAGTTTTACAGTTTCAAAAACATCAGAGCAAATCTATGACATTGATTTTTATTCTTTTGTTGTTCATCTGTATATTCTGGTATCTATAGGGAAAGCAGGTAGTGACTAACGGCTTGTGAATACTTATGAGAATGGTCTGGGGTCAGTAGAAGGTGAAAACACCAAGCAGTTACCCAAGATCTATTGTGTATTTCCCTGCAGCTGCTTACTTTTTAAGACAGTCATTATAATATTTAAAAGCTAACTTTTGCTGTCATGTTCTTGTAGGACAGTTGCTTTATGTTGTCCAGCAGAAATGATGTCAGTGGATTTTTCCATTGCTTGAGATGCTTAAGCAGAGCTCCGGGCTCCTGTGCTGCTGCCCTCCTGCATGTAGCTTCATTCCCCCCCTGCCCTGCCTTCCGTCACCTACGTCCTGCAAGATGCTGTACCAGTTGAAGGAGGGCCAGTGGGAGTAAGCCTAGCAGGAATTTATTTTTCATTTTTTTTCCCCAGATGGTAGGAGTTTATAATAAATACAATGACAAGTTGGTCCTTGGTGTCATTGTCCAAAAGCAACCCCAAAGATAAAGGTTTGTAGCCTAATAATGTGCTGGGGGTGAGCCAGCAGTGTTTATCCCATCTCCTTGGTGAAAAGCTTAAATGACGTTGTTGCTGATTCCTATTCTAGAAAGTGTGATTCTTCCCGCATATTTATCCCTGTTTGTGTGAGGGAGCAGCTTCCCAGTGCCGTGGAGATGCAGTGAACGTGCTGTCAGTTTGCGAGGCACTAAAGCATGCCACTCCAAAGCTGTTTAAATCATCGTAATGAGAATTATGAATTTATTACAATGCATACTACCTCAGGGGACGGAGAGGGAAGGGAGATCTGAAGGGGCTGTTTGTAAACATGTAAAACAATAAGCGTTTCCTCATTGCCACCGCGACACGAGCTCGTCTGCCGAAAAAAACCAACCCCTAAAAAAGTGTGTAGATGGGGAGCTGCTCACCTGAGGCCGGATGGCTCTTGGTGGGTCAGGTAAGACTGCTTAATGGAGAAAGAACAGCCAATGAGCAACAGAGAAAAACCCTCTGTAGGGTTTTTATCAAGGTCGTTGATATTTGGTTTTGAATTTTATTTTTATTTAAGAGATTTCCTGAAAAACATTAGTGAGGCTTTCACCAGCCCAAGTTGTTTCCTTGCAAAAGGAGGTTTTAGTGCTGGGAGAGCCAGTTTACAGCCCTGTGCTCAGATGTTCTCCATCATGATGTTCTCTTGGTCTGGTGGAACCCAAATCCAAGGTCCTGCAATGAGAACCATGTCCTGCCAAGGTGGGCAGATCTCTGAATGCTGCAGCAGGCTGTCTGTGGAGCAGAAGGGCTGTTCTGGTGGAAGGCATTAAAATGTCCTGTGCTTTGGATGAGCTGCCTCAAACAGGAGAGGCAGCTGGGGTTGGAAGGCCACAAATAGACCAGTGCTTCCTAAGGGGGGGGGAAAGAAGTGCATGTGTCTTGGTGAGCATCACGAAAAGTGCTCAGCATTTTCCTAAATGATGCTTTTTAGTGTATGTAGTAGTTTGGGAATGTGTTTTTTTTCAGTAGCAGGTGTTGATCATTGGTGTCTGAGAATGGTGGCCTCAGCTGTGACTTCTCACATGCTTTGAAAGGTGAGCAGATAAGCAGCTGCCTTTTCCACCTTCGGGTCATCACTCTGTCAGTGGGCGCTCTGCTCAAAAAAAGATGGTCATCCCTGAGTGTTGTAGAGCCCTACTAACCACCCCATACAATTTATTGAAAAACAGTGGTGGGATAATGAATTTTGGCATTACTGACCAAGAGAATGTAGCAAAGGAAGCAGAAGCTTACAGAGAGGAATGGCTGTGTGTCCCATTACTTTTGCAGTTTGCAAAGTGTCCTTCAAGTGAGCTCTGAAGGGGGTGGTGCTTGGTGCTGATAGATGTGGAGGTAAGGATTTATGAAGTGGAGAACCTAAACTTGGGCAGGCTGTGCATTGCCAGCATGCTGGCTGTCCTTAGAGGACTCTGTAGTGTGCTGCATTGCAAGACTGCAGCGATTTGGCTGCAAGCTATATTTAGCCTATTTATTCTTTGTTGGTGTATAATGTGCAGTTCAGTGGAAAACTTGGTCTCTCCAAAAAGGAGATTTGAATTGGAGTCAAGACAGGGAAAATACCATCTGTCTAGAAAACGTTTTTCTGAAGTGATTTGAAGGGGAAGGCTGTGTATGTAAGATATATGTATGTGTTGCTTGGTTTGCTGCTTGCTTTTTTTGGTTTTGGGTTTTTTTATTTAAAGTGTTTATCTTTTTTTTTTTTTTTTCTTCAGTCATCTTCTTATTAAATTCTTTTAAAAATACAGACAGAAAAATGTCCTTTGTAGCTCAGCTTTTTAGACCAGTGCTTCAGTAAGAAGTATTTTTTTTTCTACTTGGAGTGAACAACAAGGCTAAAAATCAACTGTGTTTTGAGGAGGAGATTATTCATGTTGGAAGCACCCTTAAATGTTGAACAAGGATTAGTCCTATTGTGTTAAGGAACAGAAAAGAGCAACAAATACTGTCTCTGTCTAAAAGTGCTTACAGTCTGGATTAAAGGTTTGCAAACTTAATTGGTCATCGTGAGCAGTACCAGGCTCTCTGGTGGCTCCCGGCAGTTCATGCATGCAAGAAGTATTTGTGCTCTGCCTTGCCAAGGCATGTGCGCCATCTCTTTGAAATTAGTTCATGAATTACCTCTGGGATGTACTCCCCAGGGATTTGCCGCTTTTAAGAGACCTAATCTGGCTGAATTGGGCAGCCCCTAGCCTGGGGACGTGCTTTCCCCCCCCCCCCCCCCC